>JARQOC010000009.1:62149384-62735152 GCA_033576535.1 Allobates femoralis | reverse complement strand
CAGACACGCTCAGTATACACACAGGTGACAGCGTACCAGCACGCACCACTCAGCGCGCGCGCAAATACACACACACACTTGACAGCGTTACAGTAGACACCGCTCAGTAGCTACTCTACACTCACCTCATCTTTCAGCTGAGCCAAGAAGAGGGGAAGAAGATGCTCAATGGTGTTCTCCTTGCCCAGGATTGGAGACAGGCCCATGATGACCGAGGCCAGGGCAGACTTCACGTGCTGGTTAGCATCAGACACCAATTCCTAAAGCCACAGCCAAAGCGAAAAACCAAAAATGAGACATCTGTAATCACTGGCCAATTATCCCACAACAATCAATGCCACACCCTGCCCACCTAGGTAATGGCACAGAAAAGGGGCTTCTGAAACAAAATGTATAAAGTCAGTGCTAAGGCCACTGTTACACCAGAGGACACAGCCTTGAAATCGGAGGCAATGATACCATCATTATGGTATAACCACAAGCGTCACCAAATAAACACAGAAATAAGAAAGCAATGTAATAAATATCTTAGGCCGGCTTCACACTGCGTGTGTGATCCGATCCGTGGCTGTCCGCTTGAGGCAGACAGCCGTCAGACCGGATCAGCACACAGGACTGGGGGGCTAATATGCCCTCCGGTCCGGTGTGCAGCGCACACAGCTGCAGCCGTCGACAGGTCACCCATCAGCAGTGGGATCTGCGTGCGCTGCACACAGAACCGGAGGGCATATTAGCCCCCCAGTCCTGTGTGCTGATCCGGTCCGCGTCTGTCTCAAGCGGACAGCCACGGATCGGATCACACACGCAGTGTGAAGCCGGCCTTACTTATAACTAGTTAAAGAGACATCACATCATGTAATCAAATAATAAAAATAAAATACTATTTTCTTAATCACCTCATTGGGGGACACAGTAAGACCTTGGGTGTATGCTTGCTGCCATCAGGAGACTGTCACTATGCAAAAAAAAACTAAAGCAACTCCTCCCCAGCAGTATACACCCACCTACAAATTCAACTCAGTTTTAGCTTAGGTCATAGGAGGCAGACACAGGTCTCTCTGAGCCCGTATCTACCAGAATTTATTAGTTAGATTTTTTCATATTTTTCCATGAAGATTCATCAGGGAATACGGATCGGCTTGGCCAACCCATCACCCCAACAGAGATCAAGGGTCCAGTGTACGCTTGTTGTACTGTTAACTCTCCCTCTCTGGGACAGGGCCCCCCCATCCCCTCCTTCACAAAATGAGTATCCTGAGGATCCTCGAGGCTGGACGCCGGATGCCTTCCCTGGCCCATCTGCTCCCCTTGCCGCTCGCTCACCCGAGCCGTTCGGTAGGGTCAGACGCCCGGATCCCTGAGAAATTTTACGTATCTGCGTCTGGAGCCCTAGGACGAGGTAGGAATCTGCATCCTGGTGTTGGCAAGCAGACATCACCTTGTCCATGACCTGGATACCCCCCCCATCCTTCCCAACCAGCTCCCCTCCTGGTAACACCTCAGTTTCCCCCTCGGATCCTCCAAGGGGTACCACTTTGGTGCAGCAGCCGTCATGCGACCAGATTATTACACTGCGCAAGATAGCTACATGCAAGCAAGGTTGGATATAATCGCAAATCCCATGGCTGCAGTAGGGGATGCCTACTTCTCAGAAGGTACAGGGAGGTTGGGGGGCCGTGGAGGGCATTTTATTCAACGTTCAAGGGGCTCCTGGACTTTAAGGCTTGTGTGCCCCTTCCAGCCGCTGTACAGGCCAGCACAGCACTGTACAGGCCAGCACAGCACCTTTCAGGCCACTGGCAAGCCTGCACAGCTCAGGATCCACGCCGCGGGCCTCCTGATCCAGGCCGCTGCCTAAAATAGAGCCCCAGGCTCCATGTCCCATCAGCCCGCCCACAGATTGCCCCTGGACCATTTGCGGTCATCCTCGGACGGGCTCTTTTGGCCTGCGCCCCCGGCATCCATGAGCTCTGCCCCCAGGCCAAAAGCAGCTGTAAAGGGACCGGATTCGGCTGACACTAGTCATGCCCCCGCAAACTCAGGGTGGAGTTTCTCGACGATTAAGCCCGGCTCCTCCCCTGAACCAATGGGAGTCAAGCACGGGCTCCATTTGCGCCGTTTTTGGCTCCGCCCACCATCTCCCTGCATGAGCCCGCATTTTCAGGCCACATCCAGGCACACAGGGTATCCACAGCTCTCAGGCATCAGGACACTGAAGCTGCCTCTGTGCTCCCGTCCAGCCACCACACATTGTTTTTTTTACGCCTGCTGAGAGTGTAACAAGAAGCTCCCATTGGCTCAGAACTCCCCACTGCGCCTCGCTTGTAGCCCACAAACCATGCAGGCAGCTCAGGAGCATCCCACTGATCCCACAGTGGTCTCTGCACCACCTGAGGTCCTCTCCATTGTCTCAGACCTGGCTAAGGTTTTTCAGAACCTTATAGCGGCCCTTGCGCACCTGCCTATTCAGTTTGCCCTCGAGTCACAGCCCTCCCTGGTGAATCCAGCTAACAGCCTGCCCTCGGACTCTAGAGAATGGACCGATCACAGAAGAAGCGAGTTCGCCCATCCTCCTCCCCCAGAGGATAGCCAACTATCTGTCGAGGGGGTTAGACCAGGGATAGTGGTCCCTCATCCCAGCGTATTACATCAGCTTTGCCTCAGATGGCGATTCAGATGGCGATTCAGATGTGAGACCTGATTGCCTCCAGGGACAATGACAAGCTCTGTCCTTCGTGGCCAGGTCCAGAGACCCCCTGGCCCTCGACGTGGATGCTTTTGCGATTCCATGGACCCAGTTCCCCCTTCCTTATCTCTTTCTCCCAGTCCCTCTCATTCCCAGGATTCTCAAAAAAAAATCAGACCAGAAAAGTAACCATAATCCTCGTAGCTCCGGATTGGCCCAGATGCTTCTGGTACGCAGTGGTCATCAACCTCCTAACAGACTCTCCATGGCCACTCCCCAATCTCCCAGATCTCTTGACTGAGGGTCCTTTTCGTCACCCGAATTCTCAGTCGCTCAATTTAACGTCATGGCTGTTGAAGCCACAGTACTGAGATCGTTGGGATTCTCGGAACAGGTCATCCAGACCATGTTAAAAGCCAGGAAACTGTCCTCATCACGAGTGTATCACCGCACGTGAATGGCCTTCTTCCGCTGGTGCGAAGAGCACAATCGTTCCCAATAGTTTTTTTCTCTCCCGTCTCTACTGGCTTTTCTCCAGTCTGGCCTGGACGCAGGACTATTCCCCAGATCCCTAAAGAGTCAGGAATCCGCCCTCTGTTCTTTTCCAACGGCAGCTGGCCTCACGACCACAGGTCAAGACATTTCTCCAAGGAGTCGCTCACGTCACTCAGCTGTTTCCAGGGCCCACTTTTCGAACCCCTACAGGAGATAAGTTTCCCTCTCCTAGCTTGGAAGGTCGCCTTCCTGGTGGCAATCACCTCCATTCGGAGAGTTTGAGCTTGCGGTCATCTTCCATTAGGACAAGGTAGTCCTTCGTCCCATGTAAGTTACTACCAAAGATCGTCTCGTCTTTCCAAATCAACGAAGAGATCGTACTACCCTCTATTTGCCCAGCTCCTTCTCATCCTCGCGAAAAGAGGTTACACGATCTGGATCTAGTAAGGTCTCATCTACTTATCGCGAACAGCTTCCTTTCGGCGAACGGACTTTCTTTGTGGTCCCACAGGGCCCTCGCAAAGGCTTGGCAGCCTCCAAGGCTACAATTGCCCGGTGGATTAGCTCTGCAATCTGAGGCATACTGCATTAGGCAGGTTTCCTGTTCGCCCAGGATAAGAGCTCACTCCACTGCAGTGGTCTGAGTGCATCTGATCAGTTCTTCTGTTACTATACCAACCTGAATGGAGTGCTATTGTATGTCCAAGGTCTTCCTGTGTCCCCCAATGAAGCGATTAAGAAAAGGGGATTTTGGTACTCACCGTAAAATCCTTTTCTTGGAGCTTCAATTGGGGGACACAGCTCCCTCCCTCTGTATATAGTTGAGCAGGTTGGTGTGCTTATGGTTGCTCCTATTGCTATTCTCACTGAGTTCAATTCGTGCCAGTAGGTGGGTGTATACTGCTGAGGAGGAGTTGCTTCTCTGTTTTTTTGCATAAGTGGCAGCCTCCTGATGGCAGCAAGCATACACTCAAGGTCTTCCTGTGTCCCCCAATTGAAGGTTTAAGAAAAAGATTTTACGGTGAGTACCAAAATCCTTTTTTTTTTTTTATTAATAGTAGAGAATTAAAAAAAATAAACAGAACTAAAATAGTAAAAAAAATATTTAAACAGAAATATTGTGATAAAATATTTTACTACATTATAATAAAACATTAAAATAGTGATATTATTTTGAATAGTAGTTCTAATATTGCAATAAAATATTTTTATATTTATATAATAGTATGTTAATACTTTTTAAAATATATTACACGTTAAATATTTTTATTACCATTTTATTTGTATTAAATATTGTAAAAAAATTTTGACAAATGTATTATAATTTTATTTTGTATTATTACTATTTTATTATTAATTTTAAGAGTAATAATAATAGTAATAATAACAAAATAATAATAATAATAATAATAATAAAGGACAAAGGGTCATGGAGACCTGGAAATACAAAAATAACCTGCACTAGCAAACACATCCTGGATCCATTGCTGGATTATAGGCATTAAAGCAGTGAAACGAAGGGGTGGTTAAATGTGCGCTACCGTCTATTCAGTTGATCCAAGGGGTCCAAGGAATCGAAAGATGTTAATATCAATACCTTTATTGTCCTGTCGTGGTACTGTACCAAATTATAGGATTATAGGCAAACATAAAAGAGGACAGCAAGTAATTGAGGACTCAAAAAACAAGTTAAAAAAAAAAAATCACACCAGCTTGCTAAAAAAAATTAAGCTAGAAAAACATGCAAGGCATGGAAGGTCCCAGATTTGTCCCATAACACTATGTGGTTTATAACACCTGTACTATTCACGTTTTTTTTCTTCTTCAATTACTGCGTAATTGGGCATTTATTATGAATCGTATATTTATGTACCGTATTTTTCGCTTTTTAAGACGCACTTTTGTTTCCCCCAAACATTGGGGGGAAACGGGGGTGCGTCTTAAAAAGAGAATGTAAAAAAAAAAAAAATATGTAAAATTTAAAATGACACATTACCGGGCCCGGGGGGTGCGGGTGCCAAGCGGGGGTGCTGGGGGCACGTTCCGGAGGGTGAGGGGCACGGGTGTATGGCCGTAGATGCGGGGGAGTACCGGCAGCGGTGAGCGCTGGGCGCCGCCATGTTTTTTTGTGGGCGGCTGCATTCAATATGTGCAGCCGGCCAGTAGAGGTAGACACTGCAAATTGGCCGCGGGTCTCCTCTATGGCCGCGGCCATTTTGTTGAAGTCTGTGCTGCCTGCTACACATAGTGAATGCATCCGCCCAGAAAAAAACATGGCGGCGCCCAGCGCTCACTGCTGCCGGTACTCCCCAGCATCTACGGCCATACACCCGTGCCCCTCACCCTCTGGAACCTGCCACCGGCACCCCTGCTCAACAGCCACAATTCCACAATTGGTAAGGCCACATATAGGGAATGGGGGCATATAAAAAAGATGGGGGCACTTAACAGGATGAGGGCATATATATACAGGATGGGGATGGGGATGGGGATGGGGGCATATACATAGGATGGGAGGACATATTTTCAGGATAGGGCACATGTACAGGATGGAGAACATTTAGATAATATAGGGGAATGTATATTCCAGGATGGGGGTATATATACAGGATTTGGGACCATATTTACAGGATGGGGACATGTGTGCCATAATGAGGGTATATATACCAGGATGGGGGGGGCATATGTACCAGGATGGGGACATATATACAGGATGGTGACATCTATACCAAGATGAGGGACATCTATACCAGGATGAGCGATATATGTAGCAGGATGGGGGCATATATACCAGGATGGTGACATGTATGCCAGGATAAGGGACGTATATACCAGAATGGGGGGACACATATACCGGGATACCAGGATGGGGGCGTTTATGTACCAGGATGAGGGACATTTATACTGATTATAAGACAGACATTGGCATTATAAGACGGACCCCATTTAACATTAAAAATTATTTTTTTTCTCTTTTCCTTCACCAAATTTGGGGGTGCGTCTTATAATGCGAAAAATACGGTATTTAAACTGCAGCAATTCCAGGTTGTACAAGTTATTTTTGCTTCACCAGGTTTCCCCCCCTAAGGATTAGCTCACATGGACCGACTGGTGGAACGAAATGACCAGACAATTACTGATCTAGTCCTTTAATAGGCATTCACACAGGTAGACCGAAAAAACGATGCTCACTGAGCGATCTATAATAGATTGCGCAGTGCATACAGGCTGCCATTATTCTCGACCTGTCAATAACAAGCAGATCACTTGATGAATAATAATTTTTCGGTTTCATCATCTCCTGCCTGTTTACACGGCAAATAATCATGAACACATCATTAACACTCATTCGAGATCATCAGTGTAAATAAAGCTGAAGTCTTTCCAATTCATGACCCTTGTCTTATTGTTTTTTTTTCAATGATGTGATTTAGCTTCTTTTATGAATGATGAAGTATCTGATGTCTGGCACTGACCGAACATCTATGTTTATGTTGCAGAAAAGCCACAGACTTGGGCATTTTTGTGCAAAGGAAATGTGTGGTGAATCTGCAAGTAACATGTGAGGACATAGCTGTGGACTCGGTCTTAGTAGACCGGTGTATAACACAATTACCTTGATGCACGGCAGGATCTGGGTCATGATCACGTTCTCCCGGCAGTCGGCGGACAGGTTTTCACAGAACTCTGCGATAAACAAAGAAAAAGTAGTGATCAGTTTGGAGCAGTCATATTTCACAGGATAGATACATAGTATTACACCATGGAGCGACTCCGGGTTTTGGAGATGTTGGCTACGTTGCACAGTCGGCATCTGTCATCTTTACCAGCAGTGATCAGGACTGATGTCCTTCACAGTTAATCTCTTAAATGCCATTGTCAATTACTTACTACAGAATGTAAGCACCATAATCAGTCATGGACAGTATCCCCAAAACCCGATCACAAACAGCCAATGTTCCTACAAAAGCCAGGATCTTGCTGAAGGTCCCAGTCAGGTTATTTTTTTGGACACTAGAATCTTATTTGACAGTGATCTTTACTATATACATCAATACTAGAGTAGGTATTGAGTACTAAGCCCATTGGCTGTATCAACATCAGGCGGTGAGAATCGCTGGATGAACATCTCCATCGAGAGACCCCAGAGAATTCCTTCAATAAACCATACAAAATCCCAAAAAGCATGAATAAGTGTGTGTCACAGAATCTGTTAAGTGACCCCTGTACAAAATAAACAAGCAGCGGCTCCATTGGCCTTTCTTTTAAGCCGCAGATACAAGACATGCTTTATAAAGTCAAGGGTCAAATTTAAATTTTTCCCTTATAAACAATGTAATAGATATAACCCCCCCCCCCCCCAAATGGCTGCAAACTGCCCTGAATCCCGGTGTCTCAGAGGGGTCCTCCTCTAGCTCAGGTTTCCTCCTGCCCCGGTGTCTCAGAGGGGTCCTAATCTGGCTCCGGTTCCCCCTGCCCCGAACCCAAATGTCTTGGAGGGGTCCTCTTCTAGCTCAGGTTTCTGACTGAGCGCATGAATAAGTTGAGCTGTCTTCACAGCATTATGGAAAATTGAAGGCAGCTGCAGAGAACAGATAATTATTGCCTTCTTGGATACACGAGAAATAAACATTCTATGGGTGGGTCCTGAGCAGATCTATTCTAGGGACTGTCCTCATCCTTCAAAAACAGAAGCTAATGAGAAGACGTCCTAACAACCCTCTCAGCTGGGTGCGCGGCTCCTTAATGGACTCTTGCTGTAAAGGCCTGGAGGTGATGAGAAGAGACACAGCAGAGTCTCCAGATCAATGATAACAAAATGTCACATTAACGATCGGGATATCAGTGTGTGATGGACAGCGGGGCCCCAGGGACAGCGATCTCACATCCATATATAACACTAATGGGGAGAGTTATCACTGATAGTTACACAACATTGCTGGAAAATACAGAAATGTACAGGGACAAGAATCCATAGAAGCCAGTCGATATCTATAGATACCGGGGTAGCAAAAAAGAAAATCCTGTATTCTATAGTGCTGCCTCCTTGTCTCTGCTTGCGTGGGCACAGACTGTACTGCCTCCTTACAAAAGATGAAGGGCACGACTAGATATAATCTCAGCAAAGCAAGCACAAATGACAGAAGCACAAAAAGTACTGCCTCTTCCTCCATGCCTGTAAACACATAGGCACAGATAGTACAACATCCCTGTCTCTGTCTGTAAAGGATACAGCCGCTCTACTTTTTTTCCAGTAGTTGAGAGATTATTAATGATGAAGTTTTAAAGCCTCCCAGTAAAGGGATGTAGGCACAGATAGTACTGCCTTGCTGTAAATGGATACAGGCACAGATAGTACTACCTCTTAGTAAATTTTAAGATAACATACACTTTATTGATCCTGAGGGAAATTACCCCAGAGGCAGCCCTTAACCATGGCAACAAGTAAAGCCACTAACCAGGTTTGTAAAGACCTCTCTGTAAAAACCGCAGACAGAGTGCACTGTCACTTTGGCTGTTCCTATAAGCACAAAGGCAATGGAACTACCCCTGGTTTCCCCAGTGATTGATATCAGCATAGATAGTGCTGCCTCCTTACCCCATCTACCAATGATGGAGAGGTAATACTTACCAACTGCAGAATTTTCACTGCCTTCTTGTTCCTCCCTAAAAATATTGTAGGGAACATAGTACTGCCTTTCTTTTTTCAACCCACGTACAAGTTTACTCCTGGCCATCGAGAGAGCCAAGGGGGCACTGGATGACAGACCACACCGATCGGATGCTAATAACCCATCAGAAGAGTATGCAAAGCCCTGGACAATCCCTCTAACTTCTGTTACAGCAGTCTCTGCTCATTGGATGCACAGTATTCACCAGCTCTTGTAGTTACCTTTGACCTTTATGGAAGCTGCAGCTCGCACCTCAGCCTCACAGTCCTTCATCAGGTTTTGGAAAGCGGGTACCAGGTCAGTCTTGGTGATTTCAGCACCGACTGCTTTCTGGAGCTAAATAGAAGGAAGAGACCAGATTAGAAATGATTTGAGTTATAATATTGAAACTTTGTAAGAAAGTGTTTATTGTCACGAGGCGTAGTTCACCATCTCCATCAATGCTGTGGCACTTATGGGGATGGCCGATCAGAGCACTTCGTATCACCTAAGTGCCGTCCTTGTCTTTGCTGCAGACTTGAAGGAGATGGTGAACTACGTTCCAGAGCCTGAAAAGTGTCAGGTTGTATTTTGGATTTTATGGAATCTAAAGAAACTACAAATTTTAATTATCACACAGATTCTGACCCAGAACAGTCTCTTACCTCTGTGAACTTGTCGGCCACCATATAACGAACGCGCCATGACTTGTCCTCGGTAGCCTGGCGCAGAGTGGGCATCACCAGCGGCTCCAGCTCCTCCTGGGGCAACAGCTGGGCGATGTTCACACAGGCCTCCACAGCCAATAACCGCACAGAATCCTGTGAAGACACAAGTGAAAGGGCACGATGATAATGTACCTGCGGGAGGTACGTGGACTGGTCATACTTCCCGGGTTACCCCATATACCTGCTCATCAGAAGCTAGATTGGAGAACATGGGGATTATTTCGCTCTTCACGTTTTCCAGCTCCAAAACTTTAGCAAATTCTCCCAACTTAGAGGCGGCGGCTCGTCTGACCATGGGGGTGTCATCAGAGCACAGGTTACGGAAATGCCTGGGAAGGAGAAGAAAAAAAAAAGTAATTACCCGTTATCTTGTTGGCCATGCAGCCAGGGACACAAGCCACCAGCTCACGGATTCGTGACCAGGGACACTGGCCGCAAGTCCGCGGCAAAGACACAAGCCTCCAGCTCGCAGACTCGGCCAGGGACACAGTCTGTGAAAAACAGCTGTCTGAACCCAGCCACCTCTGAGATGTGTAGTTTCAGGCTTAAGGTACCGTCACACGCAGCAATATTGCTAGCAATTTCACTGGCAATTTGCTGGTTGCAGTAAAATCATGGACACATTGTTGCATTTGTACACAGCAACAAAATAGAACAATGTGTCCATGATTTCACTGCAACCAGCAAATTGCCAGTAACATTGCAAGCAATATTGCCGCGTGTGACGGTAACTTTAGAGAATGCACATTTGCAGGAGGAATGAATGAAGATCGCCCCAATGAATAAGTAACTGTACTGGTAATGAACACATTTACTCACTGTCTGAGTTCTGCCTTGACGGTGCTGGAGACCCGGGATAGCAGACGCTGAATAGACCGCAGGCTGATGTGCGAGAGGTGAACCAGTCGCCGCTGGCCAGACGCTTCACCAAGGGTACAAAGTGAGCCTCCAGGTCTGCGGGAGAGTGCTCATGGGAAATTGCCCTGAGAGAGTCCACTGCTTTGTCCCGAACTACGTCTCCTCCACTGTGGCCAGACTCTCCAGAGGAGGCTGAAAAATAAAAAATCTGGTCAGGTAGAAGATGAACAAACAGGGGCAGAGAGGGAACGTCCATTTACTCCATACAAAGACATACCAACAAGCAATGCACAAACTCCGGGCCCCCGACCAGGGATGTGAAAGTCCCCAACTGTTCAGCCAAGGCCAGCAGCACCTCATCCTCATCGTAGATGGTATCTGCAGGATGACAAACAAGACATTTACTGACACGTCCCGGTCTCCTGTCATTACAGAGTCTGGGAAGGGGAAACATATTTTAGGTCTGTGACTGAGCGATGAATGCTCTTTCCACACTTCCATCCGCCACAACCCCCCCCTCCCCAAGCCAGCTGGGACATCCTCCATCCCCTGAAGCAAGTCACCAGTATCAAATAAGTGGAGGTCCAGTGCCCGAAAACCGAATGCATGCACAGAGCCAAACACTGTAGTGGCCATTTCTGGGTACTGCAGCTCATGAGGACTGCCACTTCACAAGGTACAGGGCTGTACTAAGAGCCATTTGTGACAGACTACCACGAATCGAATAATGGTAAGCCTGGAAAGTCCCTTTAAAGAGGACCTGTCACCCCCTGGTGCATGGCAATCTAAATGCAGCACGAATGCAGCATGTCTGCTGCATTCAGGGAAGGGGTCCCCCATGCGTCTGTGTGCTGTGTACCCAGAGATAAAGTCTTAGGCAAACTCACTGTAAAAAGTCAGGTGAGCATTCCCTGGTGCAGAAGTGAGCTTGATTCACAGGTGCCATTGCCTCCCCCTTTGCCTCTCTGTGCTGCTTCTGCTGTGCAGGCTCTGCCCACCTCCTCTCTGTCACTCAGAGTGGATGCAAGTCATGTGTACTGACGTCGGCTCCAGATTCCTGCCCTCGTGTCTGTACAAAGCATAAACAGCACAGCAGGAGGCAGCACAGACACAGGGGGAGGGAATGGCCCCTGTGAATCAAGCTCACTTCAGCCCAGAGAATGCCCTCCTGACTTTTTACAGCAAGTTTGCCTAACGCTATATCTCATATCTTGGAGTACAAAGCACACAGACACATGGGAAACCCCTTCCCTGAATGCAGCAGACATGAGGCATTCAGTGCTGCATTCAGATTGCCATGAACCAGGGGGGGGGGGGGGGTAGGTTTAGGAAAGTGACAGGTCCTCCTTAAGACTCCATCTCCCAATATATTGTTTTTATTATCTCGCATGTACCTGTCAAGAAAGGTAGGAGTTCGCTGCGGGTCCTCTCCACCCCCAGTGCCAGAGCGATGGTGGAGAGCTTCTTAATACTGTTGAGACGAAGCTGCAAGACAAAAACAAAGGTGTTCACACTATACAAGGAAGAGACTGGACCCAACACTACCTGAATATCCATCATAATAAAGGACAATTCCAGGAGAGGTTACAAAATCCTTGGACACCAATCCAGCAGACTACCCCCTCATCAGACCCCTCACAACTTGATCATGGGTTGACTTGATGGCCAGGGGTCTGATAAAGACCCTTGTACTCGTCATGATGGTGCTCACTTGATGTCCGGCCAGTGGTTTGGCTTCATAGGTGGCTCAGATTCATGCTGCCTACATTTCCATTTAAAGTGGTACCCCCAAAATAAGCTAACCCCTATACATAAGGGGAAACTTGCTGATCTCTGGGGGTCTATGGGACAGCCACTGTGCCCCCTCAGACAATGACAGGAGCAGAGGCCGAGGATGGACACCTCTGCTCTGCGCAGTCACTTCGATGGCCTTCTGTTCTAAGGCGCACTGGGGGCAGTCGGGTCCCAGCAGTCATAGCTCCATTGATCATTAAAGGGAACCAACCACCCCCAATGACCCCCCGGACTATTAATATGGCTCCCTACACCCAGCACATACATGTGCTGCAATGTTTTTTGCTAAAAAAACTGCTTTTTAAAAAGTAAAGATAATGCTTTATAAAGTTTCTACCGAAGGGACGGGTGGGCGTTCTGACTTCCTGCGCTGGGCTGTGGAAGTCAGAGCGCGTGCTCGCTACCCGGCTGTAGCTGATGACGTGTGCACGGGCATGCGAGCCCGTGCACCAGGCTGTGACGACAAGAAAGGGCTGGCCGTTACTGCTGCGAGGGAACACAGGATGATGAGTGGCAGCTGCAACCCGGCTTTAGCCCCATGTAAGTAACGCCCACCCGTCCCTTCGGTAGATACTTTATAAAGCATTATCTTTACTTTTAAAAAGCAGTTTTTTTTAGCAAAAAACATTGCAGCACATGTATGTGCTGGGTGTAGGGAGCCATATTAATAGTCCGGGGGGTCATTGGGGGTGGTTGGTTCCCTTTAAGATAGACCATGTGATTTTGGGAATTATACAATGAGAACAGATCAGTCAGCAGCGGGTCACTGATTGCTTACACTGCAGCTTGAGAAGAGACTTTTAAGAAAAGTAGGTTACTACAGAGGAAAACCATAAAATCCCCCACTACCTCCAGAGTCACAGAAGAGCAAAGCTAAAAACATCAAAAGTGCTGGAAAACCCCTCAAAACTTCTGGTTACCGTGGTAACAAGACCCCGGGATTCCCCCACTGATCGAATGGAGGCCAAGATCAGAAGCTGAAAAAGTCCAGAGACTGCAGACCGTGATACAATGATGGGGGGAGCTGGACCACATGGGGACACAATCCCGGGGGGCTACAGGGGGTGACGGTGGGCACGATCAGCAGTGATGACTTCCCATAATGCAGCAGGGTAGATCCATCACTAGTGATCGGTCTCAGCGCTGCTGCCCCCCAGATAGCAGGAGAATGAGACACTGCAGGGATTGTGAGGATCCGGTGGTCGGACCCCCGTGGAGCAAGACAGCAGAATCTAAAGCTGCGTCATCCTCTCCAGGGTCCTTTCTTGAGAATGGAGGCCTCTCAGCCTCACTCCTCAGGGGTCAGACCCCCAGAGATGACATGGAGGATGCAACCTAACACATGAGATGGGAACACCCCGGTACTGGGATCTGCCTGAGGAGACGAGTATCTAATCCCATCTCCCATGATAACACCTACTAAGCTTGCATCTAATCTCACCTCATGTGATACTGCCTGCTGATTTTCTGTATCTAATCCTGCGTGATGCAGCCTGCTGATTTTCTGTATCTAATCCTGCGTGATGCAGCCTGCTGAGCTTCTGTATCTAATCCTGCGTGATGCAGCCTGCTGAGCTTCTGTATCTAATCCTGCGTGATGCAGCCTGCTGAGCTTCTGTATCTAATCCTGCGTGATGCAGCCTGCTGAGCTTCTGTATCTAATCCTGCGTGATGCAGCCTGCTGAGCTTCTGTATCTAATCCTGCGTGATGCAGCCTGCTGAGCTTCTGTATCTAATCCTGCGTGATGCAGCCTGCTGAGCTTCTGTATCTAATCCTGCGTGATGCAGCCTGCTGAGCTTCTGTATCTAATCCTGCGTGATGCAGCCTGCTGAGCTTCTGTATCTAATCCTGCGTGATGCAGCCTGCTGAGCTTCTGTATCTAATCCTGCGTGATGCAGCCTGCTGAGCTTCTGTATCTAATCCTGCGTGATGCAGCCTGCTGAGCTTCTGTATCTAATCCTGCGTGATGCAGCCTGCTGAGCTTCTGTATCTAATCCTGCGTGATGCAGCCTGCTGAGCTTCTGTATCTAATCCTGCGTGATGCAGCCTGCTGAGCTTCTGTATCTAATCCTGCGTGATGCAGCCTGCTGAGCTTCTGTATCTAATCCTGCGTGATGCAGCCTGCTGAGCTTCTGTATCTAATCCTGCGTGATGCAGCCTGCTGAGCTTCTGTATCTAATCTGGTGTGATGCAGCCTGCTGAGCTTCTGTATCTAATCCTGCGTGATGCAGCCTGCTGAGCTTCTGTATCTAATCCTGCGTGATGCAGCCTGCTGAGCTTCTGTATCTAATCCTGCGTGATGCAGCCTGCTGAGCTTCTGTATCTAATCCTGCGTGATGCAGCCTGCTGAGCTTCTGTATCTAATCCTGCGTGATGCAGCCTGCTGAGCTTCTGTATCTAATCCTGCGTGATGCAGCCTGCTGAGCTTCTGTATCTAATCCTGCGTGATGCAGCCTGCTGAGCTCCTGTATCTAATCCAGCGTGATGCAACCTGCTGAGCTTCTGTATCTAATCCCCTGTGATTCCACCTGCTGAGCTCCTGTATCTAATCCCACCTCACAATACCGCCTGCTGAGATTCTGTATCTAATCCCACCTCACATGATACCGCCTGCTGAGATTCTGTATCTAATCCCACCTCACATTATACCGCCTACTGATCTTCTGTATCTAATCCCACCTCACATGATACCGCCTGCTGAGCTCCTGTATCTAATCCCACCTCACATGATACCGCCTGCTGAGCTCCTGTATCTAATCCCACCTCACATGATACCGCCTGCTGAGATTCTGTATCTAATCCCACCTCACATGATACCGCCTGCTGAGCTTCTGTATCTAATCCCACCTCACATGATACCACCTACTGAGCTTCTGTATCTAATCCCACCTCACATGATACCGCCTGCTGAGCACCAGTATCTAATCCCACCTCACATGATACCCCTGCTGAGCTCCTGTATCTAATCCCACCTCACGATACCGCCTGCTGAGCTCCTGTATCTATGTACTATCATGTAGCCATGTACTAAGCATCTTTCCTAGGCCTATCATGTGATACTGTGTATCTAAGCCCATGCGGTGATACAGCCGCAGCCAGGGGTCGTGTCTATGGTTCTATAAACGGCTACTTGTGGTCAGGAGTCCCCGGACTACATGTCCCAGCAGCCCCTCTCCTGCCCGGCACACAGGGGCGGAGGACCCCTCAGCAGTCAGCCATGTCTGGGCCTCTCCGGCCTCCCCTGTCCCCGGTGTCTCCTCCACCCTCCGCCCGCTCCCTGTACGCACACCCCGGCTCCTCCGCCCTCACCTGCACGTCCTCATTGCGCAGCTCGTCTATCAGCACGGCGATGGGATACAGAGAGTCGTCCCCGTCAGCCGCCGCCATCTTGCTTCTTCCTGTCAGGGAGAAAGTGAAGGGGGCGGGGACGGGGGCGCCGAAGCTATCATGCAGGGGCAGGAGGCTCCGCCCCATGACGTTACGTCCCGGCTTCCGCCTGAGCAGCCGTTCCCTGGAGACCGTCGCCGCCGTGACGTCATCAAAGAAAGCTCCGCCCATTACGTACACGTTCCGGCTTTTGAACGCTCCGTGTGTAACGCTTCTGACTGAAGCTGCGTTCCCTAGAGACCGTCGCTAGGGAACGCTGTTACTAAGGCGCCGCCGTGACGTCATCAGGGTGAAGCTCCGGCCGCCATTTTGGTAATGGTCATAGTTATGGGCACAGGCTTTTCTTGCCATTATCCATTATTATTGCTACATTAGTGATAGCAGGCCTGAGAGGGGTCAGAATATGTCAGGGGGTGAGGACTTCTGCTCCAGTGAGGTGTCGCCATGGTGACCGCCCCTATTTACACCATTTTGGGGCAGATACGTCTTTTGGGCGTGAGATGACAAAAACCCGGCAAATTCCAGCATTTTTCTTCCTCATGTTTTACAATTCTTATAGGGTGAATGATATATTGTCATACACTGGACGTGTACAGCCACACCGGCATTTGTCTTCACATTTCTGTATTTTTAAGATAATTGTGGGGTGAACGTACATGTTTTATCTTCTCGATATGTTCTTTATATGTTTTATGTTCTCTATATGTTCTTTATATGTTTTTATGTTCTCTATATGTTCTTTATATGTTTTTATGTTCTCTGTTATACATATATCGGCCCCTGAGATCCCAGTCTGCACATGCGCCACTTCCAGCGCCATTTTCCTGAAGTCCGTCATGTCACGTCGATGGGAGATCAGAGGTGCATGCCTTACACTGTCAGTACACCGCCTGAGTCCAGCTGAGGGCCTGCACCATCGCCCCACTCCTGCAGACACAACCCTGCCTCCTGTGGCCCTGCTCCACCGCGCCACTGCACCCCCATATAAGCTACAGACAGGCCTATAAGATGCACCCCCTAAGTAAGCTTCAATCGGCCTACAAGACGCACCCCCAGATAAGCTACAGTCGGGCTATAAGAGGCACCCCCAAAGTAAGCTTCAATCGGTCTACAAGATTCACCCCCAGGTAAGCTACAGTTGGGTTATAAGATGCACCCCCAGGTAAGCTACAGTCGGGCTATAAGATGCACCCCCAGGTAAGCTACAGTCAGGCTATAAGATGCACCCCCAGGTAAGCTACAGTCAGGCTATAAGATGCACCCCCAAAGTAAGCTTCAATCGGTCTACAAGATTCACCCCCAGGTAAGCTACAGTCGGGCTATAAGATGCACCCCCAGGTAAGCTACAGTCAGGCTATAAGATGCACCCCCAGATAAGCTACAGTCGGGCTATAAGATGCACCCCCAAAGTAAGCTTCATCGGTCTACAAGATTCACCCCCAGGTAAGCTACAGTTGGGTTATAAGATGCACCCCCAGGTAAGCTACAGTCGGGCTATAAGATGCACCCCCAGGTAAGCTACAGTTATGCTATAAGATGCACCCCCAAAGTAAGCTTCAATCAGCCTACAAGATGCACCCCCAGATAAGCTTCAGTCAGCCTATAAGACGCACCCCCAAGTAAGCTACAGTCGGTCTATAAGATGCAACCCTAAAGTAATCTACAATCGGCCTATAAGACGCACCCCCAGATAAGCTACAGTTGGCCTATAAGATGCACCCCCATGTAAGCTACAGGCGGGCCTGCAAGACACACCCCTAGGTAAGCTACATTCGGGCTATAAGACACACCTCCAGGTAAGCTACAGTTGGCCTATAAAACGCACCCCCAAGTAAGCTAAAATCAGCCTATAAGACGCACCCCCAGGTAAGCTACAGTCAGCCTATAAGACGTAACCCCAGATAAACTGCAGGCGGCCTATAAGACGCACCCTCCTGTAAGCTACAGTCGGGCCTATAAGATGCACCCCCAAGTAAGCTACAGTAGTGCTATAAGATGCACCCACAGGTAAGCTACAGTAGGGCTATAAGACACACCCCCAGGCAAGCTACAGTCAGCCTATAAAACGCACTCCCAGGTAAGCTACAGCCTGTTTATAAGACGCACCCCCAGATAAGGTACAGGTGGCCTATAAGACGCACCCCCATATAAGCTACAGTCGGGCCTAAAAGAAGCACCCCCAAGTAAGCTACAGTCGGGTCTATATGATGCACCCCAGGTAAACTACTGTCGGCCTATAACATTCACCCCCATTTTCCTACCAACTTTGAGGGAGCAAAGTGTGTCTTATAGTCTGAAAAATATAGGATCTATAATAAAAAATATATAAAAATATATATACTGTATGTCACGTGAAGACTGCTCTGCTTTACTTAAATGGAATTAATTTCCTATAGTCTATTAAGGGTTAGCCTCTGTGGGTCTGTAGTGTTAGTTGTTGTTGCTGAGTGAATCAGGTGATGTGATTTTAGCACTCCTCCAACCTTTAAGTAGTTCCATGATCCATCAGCTGGTGTCACTGATAGAATTAATTCACTCTTTGACCTGTGATGCTGTGTGCAGTGTCTGCTGGAGACTTCAGAAGCTGTCTTTTTCTTGGAGGTGCTGTGCCTATCCCACACCCTTGGTGGAGTTGCTGTGATTACCCTGGTCCTTGGGTGAAGGTGAGGGTCTTATAGCCTAAAGCTGGTCAGGAGCAGGGCAAGTGTGGCGGCCCAAACATCCTCACCTTTAAAGGGAACCAACCACCCCAAATGACCCCCCCCGACTGTTAATATGTGTCCCTACACCCAGCACACACATTTGGGGCAATCGTTTTTGCTAAAAAAACTGTTTAGTAGAAGCTAAGATATAGCTTTATAAAGTTTAAAAAATGTTGCCGACTGGGCGTTACCTAGCTTCTTCTCCTGCCGAGTTCATCTGCCCGTCAGCCTCCTCTCCCCCCTCTCTTCAGTAAAGCCCTGCCCTTTCTGCCTCGTCACAGGCTGGTGCACGGAGCCTCATGGCCGTGCACACGTCATCAGCTACAGCCAGGGTCACGAGCACACGCTCAATATAAGTCATGGTGGGGCCCGGGGGGGAGCGCTGCGCAATATGTACTACCTGGTGTGGTGCCGTCCCTGCAGTCCTGTCCGGTGCTGTCCCCGCTGCTCTGCCCGGTGCTGTGCCAGCTGCTCTGTCCGGTGCTGTGCCCGCTGCTCTGTCCAGTGCTGTGCCAGTCTACATGCTGTGCCCCAGGCCGGTAACATGATTATCGGTGCGGGCGCCGGGCAATGGGGACGCTTCCTTCTTCCTCCTGCCAATCCCCGCCCAGGTCAGCCCTGCACCAATGAGAACGCAGGGCCAGTGATGTAATGTAACCGCCCCTGTGCTGTGATTGGCTCAGGACCCGTGAGTCACGGGTCACAGCGGCGATCACATGACACAATGGCACTTATATTGAGCGTGTGCTCGTGACCCTGGCTGTAGCTGATGACGTGTGCACGGCCATGAGACTCCGTGCACCAGCCTGTGACGAGGCAGAAAGGGCAGGGCTTTACTGAAGAGAGGGGGGAGAGGAGGCTGACGGGCAGATGAACTCGGCAGGAGAAGAAGCTAGGTAACGCCCAGTCGGCAACATTTTTTAAACTTTATAAAGCTATATCTTAGCTTCTACTAAACAGTTTTTTTAGCAAAAATGATTGCCCCAAATGTGTGTGCTGGGTGTAGGGACACATATTAACAGTCCGGGGGGGTCATTTGGAGTGGTTGGTTCCCTTTAAACGTACTTCTGGGAAAAGGGACAGCGAAGGAACCCCAGTCTAAGGGTCATACTAGAAGTAAAGGATCCAGCACCAGACAAAACTCCATATAAAAGTTTCTTCTTTATTAAATCACGTCATCAAGGCATAAAATTAATGTTGCATGTAAATATGGGAACGCAGTCCCAAGGTAGGCTGGACGCGTTTCGAACGACAGTTCTTTATCTACAGCATAACAAAAATGAGTGCAAACAATCCTTATATACAAATAAAACCCTGCCCCTCAGACACAGCTGTCCTAGTTAAGTGCTAAAGAAGTTAATTAACTCATGATATGCAGGTTTTTGGAGCAAACCTGCAAGTATGACATAGCAAACCAACCTATATTGGTAACCAATGTAACCTATTATAGTAACATTTACATATATTGCATTATTCCATATCATATGATATCAATAAAAATAAGTTGCATCGGTTTTGTAGTTGAGTCCATTGGGAACTCTCACATTCAGTGTCATTATCCAGAAAAATTCTTTACATCTAACTTGTCGCTCCCAATCCCTTCCTCTTTTGTATTTATTGATTCTATCGATACCCATAACACGCAGGCTGGACATATATCCATTGTGTACATCTTTAAAGTGTCTGGACAGCCCAGATAGATTTCTAGTGGAGGCTCTGGTGTTTGGATTGGACGCGGTAATATGCTCTCCCAGGCTATTTTTAAAGATCTAGTAGTACATCCCACATAGTCTTTATTACAAATAGTACATGATGCCATATATATCAGATGATTAGTATTGCAGTTCATGTAATTATTTATAATGTAACTTCATCCAGAAATCCGATTGGAAAACTGCTTGGATATCTGCATGTATCGACAGAGACCACACCTGTTCCAACCGCAGGGGTAGCTCCCCTTAGTAGACAGCCAGGTGGGCATTGTAGTAATGACAGAGACCACACCTGTTCCCACCGCAGGGGTAGCTCCCCTTAGTAGACAGCCAGGTGGGCATTGTAGTAATGACAGAGACCACACCTGTTCCCACCGCAGGGGTAGCTCCCCTTAGTAGACAGCCAGGTGGGCATTGTAGTAATGACAGAGACCACACCTGTTCCCACCGCAGGGGTAGCTCCCCTTAGTAGACAGCCAGGTGGGCATTGTAGTATCGACAGAGACCACACCTGTTCCCACCACAGGGGTAGCTCCCATTAGTAGACAGCCATGTGGGCATTGTAGTAATGACAGAGACCGCACCTGTTCCCACCGCAGGGGTAGCTCCCCTTAGTAGACAGCCAGGTGGGCACTGTAGTAATGACAGAGACCACACCTGTTCCCACCGCAGGGGTAGCTCCCATTAGTAGACAGCCAGGTGGGCATTGTAGTAATGACAGAGACCACACCTGTTCCCACCGCAGGGGTAGCTCCCATTAGTAGACAGCCAGGTGGGCATTGTAGTAATGACAGAGACCACACCTGTTCCCACCGCAGGGGTAGCTCCGCTTAGTAGACAGCCAGGTGGGCATTGTAGTAATGACAGAGACCGCACCTGTTCCCACCGCAGGGGTAGCTCCCATTAGTAGACAGCCAGGTGGGCATTGTAGTAATGACAGAGACCACACCTGTTCCCACCGCAGGGTAGCTCCGCTTAGTAGACAGCCAGGTGGGCATTGTAGTAATGACAGAGACCGCACCTGTTCCCACCGCAGCGATAGCTCCCCTTAGTAGACAGCCAGGTGGGCATTGTAGTAATGACAGAGACCGCACCTGATCACACCGCAGGGGTAGCTCCCATTAGTAGACAGCCAGGTGGGCATTGTAGTAATGACAGAGACCACACCTGTTCCCACCGCAGGGGTAGCTCCCCTTAGTAGACAGCCATGTGGGCATTGTAGTAATGACAGAGACCACGCCTGTTCCCACCGCAGGAGTAGCTCCCCTTAGTAGACAGCCAGGTGGGTATTGTAGTAATGACAGAGACCGCACCTGTTCCCACCGCAGGGGTAGCTCCCCTTAGTAGACAGCCATGTGGGCATTGTAGTAATGACAGAGACCGCACCTGATCACACCGCAGGGGTAGCTCCCATTAGTAGACAGCCATGTGGGCATTGTAGTAATGACAGAGACCACGCCTGTTCCCACCGCAGGAGTAGCTCCCCTTAGTAGACAGCCATGTGGGCATTGTAGTAATGACAGAGACGACGCCTGTTCCCACCGCAGGAGTAGCTCCCCTTAGTAGACAGCCATGTGGGCATTGTAGTAATGACAGAGACCGCACCTGTTCCCACCGCAGGGTTAGCTCCCATTAGTAGACAGCCAGGTGGGCATTGTAGTAATGACAGAGACCGCACCTGTTCCCACCGCAGGGGTAGCTCCCCTTAGTAGACAGCCATGTGGGCATTGTAGTATCGACAGAGACCGCACCTGTTCCCACCGCAGGAGTAGCTCCCCTTAGTAGACAGCCAGGTGGGCATTGTAGTAATGACAGAGACCGCACCTGTTCCCACCACAGGGGTAGCTCCCCTTAGTAAACAGCCAGGTGGGCATTGTAGTAATGACAGAGACCGCACCTGTTCCCACCGCAGGGTTAGCTCCCATTAGTAGACAGCCAGGTGGGCATTGTAGTAATGACAGAGACCGCACCTGTTCCCACCGCAGGGGTAGCTCCCCTTAGTAGACAGCCAGGTGGGCATTGTAGTAATGACAGAGACCGCACCTGTTCCCACCGCAGGGGTAGCTCCCATTAGTAGACAGCCAGGTGGGCATTGTAGTAATGACAGAGACCGCACCTGTTCCCACCGCAGGGGTAGCTCCCCTTAGTAGACAGCCAGGTGGGCATTGTAGTAATGACAGAGACCGCACCTGTTCCCACCGCAGGGTAGCTCCCCTTAGTAGACAGCCAGGTGGGCATTGTAGTAATGACAGAGACCACACCTGTTCCCACCGCAGGGGTAGCTCCCCTTAGTAGACAGCCAGGTGGGCATTGTAGTAATGACAGAGACCGCACCTGTTCCCACCGCAGGGGTAGCTCCCATTAGTAGACAGCCAGGTGGGCATTGTAGTAATGACAGAGACCGCACCTGTTCCCACCTCAGCAATAGCTCCCCTTAGTAGACAGCCAGGTGGGCATTGTAGTAATGACAGAGACCGCACCTGATCACACCGCAGGGGTAGCTCCCATTAGTAGACAGCCAGGTGGGCATTGTAGTAATGACAGAGACCGCACCTGTTCCCACCGCAGGGGTAGCTCCCCTTAGTAGACAGCCATGTGGGCATTGTAGTAATGACAGAGACCACGCCTGTTCCCACCGCAGGAGTAGCTCCCCTTAGTAGACAGCCATGTGGGCATTGTAGTAATGACAGAGACCGCACCTGTTCCCACCGCAGGGGTAGCTCCCATTAGTAGACAGCCAGGTGGGCATTGTAGTAATGACAGAGACCGCACCTGTTCCCACCGCAGGGTAGCTCCCCTTAGTAGACAGCCAGGTGGGCATTGTAGTAATGACAGAGACCGCACCTGTTCCCACCGCAGGGGTAGCTCCCCTTAGTAGACAGCCAGGTGGGCATTGTAGTAATGACAGAGACCACACCTGTTCCCACCGCAGGGGTAGCTCCCCTTAGTAGACAGCCAGGTGGGCATTGTAGTAATGACAGAGACCGCACCTGTTCCCACCGCAGGGGTAGCTCCCATTAGTAGACAGCCAGGTGGGCATTGTAGTAATGACAGAGACCGCACCTGTTCCCACCTCAGCAATAGCTCCCCTTAGTAGACAGCCAGGTGGGCATTGTAGTAATGACAGAGACCGCACCTGATCACACCGCAGGGGTAGCTCCCATTAGTAGACAGCCAGGTGGGCATTGTAGTAATGACAGAGACCGCACCTGTTCCCACCGCAGGGTAGCTCCCCTTAGTAGACAGCCATGTGGGCATTGTAGTAATGACAGAGACCACACCTGTTCCCACCGCAGGGGTAGCTCCCCTTAGTAGACAGCCAGGTGGGCATTGTAGTAATGACAGAGACCGCACCTGTTCCCACCGCAGGGGTAGCTCCCCTTAGTAGACAGCCAGGTGGGCATTGTAGTAATGACAGAGACCACACCTGTTCCCACCACAGGGGTAGCTCCCATTAGTAGACACCAGGTGGGTATTGTAGTAATGACAGAGACCGCACCTGTTCCCACCACAGGGGTAGCTCCCCTTAGTAGACAGCCATGTGGGCATTGTAGTAATGACAGAGACCGCACCTGTTCCCACCGCAGGGGTAGCTCCCCTTTGTAGACAGCCAGGTGGGCATTGTAGTAATGACAGAGACCACACCTGTTCCCACCGCAGGGGTAGCTCCCATTAGTAGACACCAGGTGGGTATTGTAGTAATGACAGAGACCGCACCTGTTCCCACCACAGGGGTAGCTCCCATTAGTAGACACCAGGTGGGTATTGTAGTAGTGTGGGGGAACTGGGATGGAGACAAGATATTGCCTATAGTTAATGATTTTCTCGGCGCACATCTATATCCTTCGGACAGAATTTCTTTTAGTGTGGGACCTTCATGTAACATAGGAATGTATTTATGGATGGTTTTGTTGATCTCATTATAATCTTTGCTGTAGCGTGTAGAAAATGTTGGAATAAGCTTATTATGAGATATAAAACAAGCATCGCTACATGTTGCAATGTCAGTGTTGTGTGTCCCAGTATTAAGAGGAAAATCCTCCGTGTGTAATAATGACCTACGAGGTCTGAGCCTGACCTGTTGTAAAGCGTGACTCACATCATGCGGAGAATAGCCGCGACTGCACAGTCGTTCACTCATTATATTAGCTTCATGATTGAAGTTCTGCTCAGTTGAGCAGGCTCTCCTAGCTCTGATAAATTCACCTTTTGGTATGTTCCCCGTTACACCAATACATCAATACAAATAGCGAGAACATCCGCTTTACTGTTGATGTTTATGATGAATGTACCCCCTACTTGGATGTTCTGCTGCAGGGCTGTGCGGATTCAGGCACTATTCAGACTGCACTGTACCGCAAACCCATCAGCGGTAATACCATGTTACATGCCGCAAGTTGCCACCCACGACATGTAACGGGGAACATACCAAAAGGTGAATTTATCTCACTTTATGAGAGTGTCTTTGGTTTCTGCAATCAAGCGACATTGGTATCTTATAAAGCAAAGAAAGAAAAATCCGTGATATTACTGAGTACAATGCATCATGATGGAAGTATTGACACCGATGACAGGAAACAGAAACCTGAAATCATACTGCATTATAATAAAACAAAATGAGGTGTGGACAAGATGGATGAAATAATTGGCGAGTATTCATGCAAGAGGCAGACAAAACGTTGGCTTGTCGTCATTTTTTATAATATCCTTGATGTGTCAGCCCTCAATAGCTATATTGTTTATAGTGACACTCACCCAGAATTCCACGCCAACAGGAAGGACAAGAGACGTCTATTCTTGACAGAACTTTGCTATGAACTTTTGATGCCTACCATGATGGAACGAAGCAACACGAAATGCTTGCCAAGGCAAGTTACGGAAGCTGTGATCTGATGTGGTATATACTTTCAGGAACATCCAGAGCCAAGAGAAAAAAAAAAAGCGCTGTTATATTTGTCCAGCAAAGAAGGAAAGGAAATCTGAGCATTTCTGTACTACTTGTGGACAAAATGCCTGCAAGGAACATTCTTCCGAAAAAATAATATGTGAAAATTGTTGGAGTAATCAGTAAAGTTGAAAAGGAAAGTTTTTGAAAAGTAATAATCCTGAACCCTGAAAAAACTTTTAGACAAAAAATTGTGTTTATATATATATATATATAATGAATTATATAGAATTAATATTTTGGGCGTTTTAAGCAGGTGTAATTACTTTTTTTTGTTTTATGCACATAATTATAATGTTTTGAAATATTCACATCTCAAGTGAACTTTGAAAAGTATCTGTTTGTGTTACTCCATGTTATTTGCACACAGGCCTAAAAGGCATCAGGTATGTGAAAGTGTAGAGTTCTAAGATTGTGTGTTCTAGGCTTCACTTCCATAATAATCTATCTGTGTCATTATATATATTGTTTTCGATATCCCGTATTTCCCCAGTTTCCCCCTTTTACCCTTCCCTACTTGATTTATTTTGTTACCCCACCCACTTCCTTTCTTATTTATAATACACCTTTATGATTACCGTATATACTCGTGTATAAGCCGACCCATGTATAAGCCGACCCCCATACTTTTGCCCCAAAAATCTGGAAAAACCTATTGACTCGTGTATAAGCCGAGGGTGGACCCCATCACAGGTATACAGCCCCCAGCAGTGTGGTATACAGGCCCCCCCGCCAGTGGTATACAGGCCTTCCCAGTGGTAGTATACAGCAGCCCCAGTGGTAGTATACAGCAGCCCCAGCAGCCCCATATGGTG
Source organism: Allobates femoralis (assembly GCA_033576535.1). Lineage (NCBI taxonomy): Eukaryota > Metazoa > Chordata > Amphibia > Anura > Aromobatidae > Allobates > Allobates femoralis. Next base: position 62,709,378 of record JARQOC010000009.1, on the reverse strand, counting down.
GTATATAGCAGCCCCAGTGGTAGTATACAGCAGCCCCAGCAGCCCCAGTGGTAGTATACAGCAGCCCCAGCAGCCCCAGTGGTAGTATATAGCAGCCCCAGCAGCCCCAGTGGTAGTATACAGCAGCGCCAGCAGCCCCAGTGGTAGTATATAGCAGCCCCAGCAGCCCCAGTGGTAGTATATAGCAGCCCCAGCGGTAGTATACAGCAGCCCCAGTAATCCAGGGCCCCCCCAGCCTTGCTCCGGTAACCTGTAAAGTAAAATATACTTATCACTGTCCCGCTGCCGTCCGCGCCCGCATCTGCCGACATCCCGATCCTCCATCTTCATGCGTCTTCTTCCGACTTCCTGTGTTCGGCGCCGGCAATGACGTCATTGCCTGCGACGAACAGAGGAAACCGGAAGAAGACGCATGAAGATGGAGGATCGGGATGTCGGCAGATGCGGCGCGGACGGCAGCGGGACAGTGATAAGTATATTTTACTTTACAGGTTACCGGAGCAAGGCTGGGGGGCCCTGGATTACTGAGGCTGCTGGGGCTGCCGGGGCTGCCGTATTGACTCGCGTATAAGCCGAGGGGGGTACTTTTCAGCCCAATTTTTGGGCTGAAAAACTCAGCTTATACGCGAGTATATACGGTACTTAATATCTAATTACTATTTAACCACGTTTAATAATGTATGTTACTACTTCAATATTCACTGTATTTTGTTAACCTTACTCACTGTTAATAAAAAGATTTAAACAGGGACCTATTAGCAGGTCCCTGTCCATCTGTCTATAACAGGGATTTATTTTTAACCCAGAGAGAGACATTTATTTAGGTAGGGATCCAGTAAAGTGATACGCAGTGATGTTTGACAAATAGCCCATTGGGACTCATCATATGACGGGTACAGACATCACATCCCTAATACAAGAGAACTAAATAACGATATCACAGGTTATCTTCCTCTAAACAGGTGCCGTCAGTCAAACCATAAAAGCAGATTTGTAAAAAAGGGGAACTTGAAGATAAATGATCGAAGAATAGCTGCCAATATTAATAGAATCACTGGCATTAAGAGACAGGAACCGAAAACATGCATCTGCCAGAATGGGGATCAGGCTTGTATTAGTCATCTGTTTCTTAAAAAGTACCAAAATTCCCAAGTAAACCTATATCTGTAGAATGCAACATTGCTGCTGATCAATGAGTGTTAATATCTGTAACCCCAAGTAATAAAAGAGGATGAAAATCACAGCCAACTGGTGCTGTCACTAAGGGGTCATTCTCTATCCAGATCAATAGGAGCGTTATACAGATATTGGTTATCACAAATCGCCATCTACAAGTAAGTGATATAACTACTATAATACTATCCCCTATTTACAAGAATATAACAAGAATATAACTACTATAATACTGCTCCTATATACAAGAATATAACTACTATAATACTGCCCCTATGTACAAGAATATAACTACCATAATACTGCTCCTATGTACAAGAATATAACTACTATAATACTGCTCCTATGTACAAGAATATAACTACAATAATACTGCACCTGTGTACAAGAATATAACTTCTATAATACTGCTCCTATATACAAGAATATAACTACTATAATACTGATCCTATATACAAGAATATAACTACTATAATACTGCTCCTATATATAAGAATATAACTACTATAATACTGCTCCTATGTACAAGAATATAACTACTATAATACTGCCACTATGTACAAGAATATAACTACTATAATACTGCTCCTATATACAAGAATATAATTACTATAATACTGCTCCTATGTACAAGAATATAACTACTATAATACTGCCACTATGTACAAGAATATAACTACTATAATACTGCTCCTATATACAAGAATATAACTACTATAATACTGCCCCTATATACAAGAATATAACTACTATAATACTGCTCCTATGTACAAGAATATAACTACTATAATACTGCTATTATGTACAAGAATATAACTACTATAATACTGCTCCCTATATACAAGAATATAACTACTATAATACTGCTCCCTATATACAAGAATATAACTACTATAATACTGCTCCTATGTACAAGAATATAACGACTATAATACTGCTCCTATGTACAAGAATATAACTACTATAATACTGCTCCTATATACAAGAATATAACTACTATAATACTGCTCCTGTGTACAAGAATATAACTACTATAATACTGCTCCTATGTACAAGAATATAACTACTATAATACTGCTCCTATGTACAAGAATATAACTACTATAATACTGCTCCTATATACAAGAATATAACTACTATAATACTGCCCCCTATATAGAAGAATATAACTACTATAATACTGCTCCTATATACAAGAATATAACTACTATAATACTGCCCCTATGTACAGGAATTTAACTACTATAATACTGCTCCTATATACAAGAATATAACTACTATAATACTGCCCCTATATACAAGAATATAACTACTATAATACTGCCCCTATATACAAGAATATATCTACTATAATACTGCCCCCTATATACAAGAATATAACTACTATAATACTGCTCCTATGTACAAGAATATAACTACTATAATACTGCACCTATATACAAGAATATAACTACTATAATACTGCCCCTATATACAAGAATATAACTACTATAATACTGCCCCTATGTACAAGAATATAACTACTATAATACTGCCTCTATATACAAGAATATAACTACTATAATACTGCCCCTATATACAAGAATATAACTACTATAATACTGCTCCTATGTACAAGAATATAACTACTATAATATGCTCCTATATACAAGAATATAATTACTATAATACTGTTCCTATATACAAGAATATAACTACTATAATACTGCCTCCTATATACAAGAATATAACTACTATAATACTGCCCCTATATACAAGAATATAACTACTATAATACTGCTCCTATGTACAAGAGGGTTATTCTGAAAAGGCCAGGTATATGTGGCGTCAGATTTATGTACAGGTGTCTGATTTGCCTTTATTAACATGCATCAGTCTGGCACCATGGCAGCGGGTATGAGAAGCTCTAGGTAAGTGCTGATTTTAATGGTTCTGCTTTATGTGTATGTTGGATGCATTATGGCACAACTAAAATAAAAATATATAGAGTAGGACCACCCTGATTGAGATTGCCTTGACGTGGCAGGGTGTCTCAAAGGATTGATCAATAGTTTGTCAAATTACCTCAATTTTATAATATCATACAATTAGGAAAGAATATGTGCATTTGAACGGTTTTTATTGCAAGCTATATTGTGATGGTGCTGGCCTTTTTGCTGGTTTTTGTTGTTGGTTTGTGGCTGACCGCCACTGTGCCTTACACACCAGGTTTGGCTTGTTATTTCATCTGTGTTGGTGATGGCAAATCTTGGTAACTGTTCACATTCAGTTCTCTTACCCTGTCCTCGGGTTCAGTTTATTTCAAGCTCCATTTGCTTCGGCCTGCCCCGCTTTTATTCATGAATGCTGGCCTGATGCTGTGAGGGTTAATTCTGAAAAGCTCAGGCATATGTGGCATCTGCTGCATTTATGGGGGCCTGATTTGCCTCTATTCACATGCACCAATCTGGCAAAATGGGAGTGTGTTTTTGAGATGCACTAGGTAAATGCTTGTTGGAGGCCGTATGGCACAACTGAAATGAAATATATAGAGTAGGACCACCCTGATGAGATTGCCTCGACGTTCGCAGGGTGGCCCAAAAGATTGATCAATATTTTGCCAAAAATCTCAGTTTCTTAATATTATACAGTTTAGAAGGAATATGTGCATTTGAAAAATATATATTAGAATATGAGAGTTCTCAGTGGTTGATACCTTTTAATGGCTAGCTGAAAAGATGGGTAGAAAAAGCCAAGAAAGCTTTCGAGACTCTATGGCCTCTTTAACAGGTTTAATAATAACTCAACTTCTGAATACACACATGTATACACATATACAGGGTTGGGTAATGCAGTAAATTAATCAATATGGTCAGAGTTGGGAGGGGGTAGAGCGTTTGGGGCAGTGAACATTAGGGTCCACAGATAAGAAGCAGATAGTTTTATGTCCTTTGATTAGTTGTTTCTTCAAGATTTGGAGTTTCCTCAATAAATGTAAAAAGACATAAATCCACACGACACATTAATCTAAATGTATCAAAGGTCAACATAAGTTTATATTCCCAGACTCTCCTGTCTCTCTGTGATTTGAAATAACCTTTCAAAACTAATATTTTCATGTCCATCATGGTGTGATCAGGGCTACAGAAATGATTGGCCACAGGTAGATCCTTTTTTTTATATTTTATTGTTTGGCAATGAGAATTAATTCTTGCTCTAAGTTTCTGCCCTGTCTCTCCTACATACAGGATCCCGTTCACACAATATGTACATATAATTAAGTACACCACATTGGTTGTGGTGCAGCTGAAGTTACCGTGTATGTGCATTGTATGTGCATTACATGTGAATTTGCACGATTTATATAGCAAGCTATCTCCTGGTGGTGCTGGTTTATATATTACTTTTGTTACTATAATACTGTCCCTATGTATAACTGCTATTGAGTTGCTGTGCAGCAGGAGGAAGGACCAGAGGTGAAACCACTGACATATAGACTTACCCATTGAGTAACGCACCAAGACCTTGAACTTCTGCTTCTTTATTCCTATAATGTCATCGGAACAAAAAGGAAACGTCTGAGTTTTGCTGAAAGCACAAGGACGAAACACAACAATATAAGGAGCTGTGTGGATGATAAGATTCAGCAGACACACAGGTAAGGAGATCTTGGATACTGGACGGGATTTATACTTTGCTCGGTAGCTTTTGATCGCTGTACTGCCTCATATTGAGCGTTATATAGAATTCACAAATATTTACTGTGATTGACACCATTAATTTGCCTCCTGCTTTGATCATTGATTTATTTTGCTTCTTTTCCTCCAATTTTTTTATCTTCTTTAATTCTCTTTTTAATCTACTATCTCATTATGACAGCACCAGCCTAAAAGAGCTTTGTTCTTCATGCATCTGACTCCTTAAACCAATTATATGTTTGGGGATGAGTAGTTTGATCAGATTTCATAACACTGGGATGTCTGAATTTTTGTTCACCGCTTGGATACCAGTAAACGTATACATGTTTAGTATCTACAGACTCACACCGACCGGAGGCATCATACCGACACGTCAGTGTTACTATATAGTACTGACCCCAGACATCATACCGACACCTCAGTGTTACCATATAGTACTGACTCCAGACATCATACCGACATGTCAGTGTTACCATATAGTACTGACCCCAGACATCATACCGACACGTCAGTGTTACCATATAGTACTGACCTGAGACATCATACCGACACGTCAGTGTTACCATATAGTACTGACCCCAGACATCATACCGACACCTCAGTGTTACCATATAGTACTGACTCCAGACATCATACCGACATGTCAGTGTTACCATATAGTACTGACCCCAGACATCATACCGACACGTCAGTGTTACCATATAGTGCTGACCCCAGACATCATACCGACACCTCAGTGTTACCATATAGTACTGACTCCAGACATCATACCGACATGTCAGTGTTACCATATAGTACTGACCCCAGACATCATACCGACACGTCAGTGTTACCATATAGTACTGACTCCAGACATCATACCGACATGTCAGTGTTACCATATAGTACTGACCCCAGACATCATACCGACACCTCAGTGTTACCATATAGTACTGACCCCAGACATCATACCGACACCTCAGTGTTACCATATAGTACTGACTCCAGACATCATACCGACATGTCAGTGTTACCATATAGTACTGACCCCAGACATCATACCGACACGTCAGTGTTACCATATAGTACTGACCCCAGACATCATATCGACACCTCAGTGTTACCATATAGTACTCAACCGAGGCATCATATCGACACCTCAGTGTTACCATATAGTACTGACCCCAGACATCATACCGACACCTCAGTGTTACCATATAGTACTGACATGAGGCATCATACCGACACGTCATTGTTACCATATAGTACTGACCCGACACATCATACAGACACGTCAGTGTTACCATATAGTACTGACATGAGGCATCATACCGACACATTAGTGTTACTATAAAGTACTGACCCGAGACATCATACCGACATGTCAGTGTTACCATATAGTACTGATATGAGGCATCATACCGACACGTCATTGCTACCATATAGTACTGACCCGACATATCATACCGACACGTCTGTACTGACCCCAGACATCATACCAACATGTCAGTGTTACTATATAATAGTGACCCAAGGCATCATACCGACACATCAGTGTTAACATATAGTACCGACCCGAGGCATCATACCCACATGTCAGTGTTACTATATAGTACTGACCCAAGGCATCATACCGACACATCAGTGTTACCATATAGTACTGACCCCAGACATCATACCGACACCTCAGTGTTACCATATAGTACTGACATGAGGCATCATACCGACACGTCATTGTTACCATATAGTACTGACCCGACACATCATACAGACACGTCAGTGTTACCATATAGTACTGACATGAGGCATCATACCGACACATTAGTGTTACTATAAAGTACTGACCCGAGACATCATACCGACATGTCAGTTTTACCATATAGTACTGACATGAGGCATCATACCGACACGTCAGTGTTACCATATAGTACTGACCCGAGGCATCATACCGACACGTCTGTACTGACCCAAGACATCATACCAACATGTCAGTGTTACTATATAATAGTGACCCAAGGCATCATACCGACACATCAGTGTTAACATATAGTACCGACCCGAGGCATCATACCCACATGTCAGTGTTACTATATAGTACTGACCCAAGGCATCATACCGACACATCAGTGTTACCATATAGTACTGACCCCAGACATCATACCGACACGTCAGTGTATCCATATAGTACTGACCCGAGGCATCATAGCGACACGTCTGTGTTACCATATAGTACTGACCCGAGGCATCATACCGACATAGGTAAATGCTTGTTGGAGGCCGTATGGCACAACTGAAATGAAATATATAGAGTAGGACCACCCTGATGAGATTGCCTCGACATTCGCAGGGTGGCTCAAAAGATTGATCAATATTTTGCCAAAAATCTCAGTTACTGTAATACTGTCTCTACATACAAGAATATAACTACTATAATACTGCTCCCTATATACAAGAATATAACTACTATAATACTGCACCTATATACAAGAATACAACTACTATAATACTGCCCCTATATACAAGAATATAACTACTATAATACTGCTCCTATATACAAGAATATAACTACTATAATACTGCTCCTTTATACAAGAATATAACTACTATAATACTGCCCCTATATACAAGACTATAACTACTATAATACTGCCCCTATGTACAAGAATATAACTACTATAATACTGCCCCTATGTACAAGAATATAACTACTATAATACTGCTCCTATATACAAGAATATAACTACTATAATACTGCCCCTATATACAAGAATATAACTACTATAATACTGCTCCTATGTACAAGAATATAACTACTATAATACTGCTCCTATATACAAGAATATAACTACTATAATACTGCCCCTATATACAAGAATATAACTACTATAATACTGCCCCTATGTACAAGAATATAACTACTATAATACTGCCCCTATGTACAAGAATATAACTACTATAATACTGCTCCTATATACAAGAATATAACTACTATAATACTGCCCCTATATACAAGAATATAACTACTATAATACTGCTCCTATATACAAGAATATAACTACTATAATACTGCCCCTATGTACAAGAATATAACTACAATAATACTGCCCCTATATACAAGAATATAACTACAATAATACTGCCCCTATATACAAGAATATAACTACTATAATACTATAATACTGCCCCTATGTACAGGAATATAACTACTATAATACTGCCCCTATATACAAGAATATAACTACTATAATACTGCCCCTATATACAAGAATATAACTACTATAATACTGCTCCTATATACAAGAATATAACTACTATAATACTGCTCCTATGTACAAGAATATAACTACTACAATACTGCCCCCTATGTACAAGAATATAACTACTATAATACTGCCCCTATGTACAAGAATATAACTACTATAATACTGCCCCCTATGTACAAGAATATAACTACTATAATACTGCCCCTATATACAAAAATATAAATACCCCATACATATAATACTGCTCCTATATACAAGAATATAACTACTATAATACTGCCCTATATACAAGAATATAACTACTATAATACGGCTCCTATGTACAAGAATATAACTACTATAATACTGCCCCTATATACAAGACTATAAGTACTATAATACTGCCCCTATTACAAGAATATAACTACTATAATACTGCCCCTATGTACAAGAATATAACTACTATAATACTGCTCCTATGTACAAGAATATAACTACTATAATACTGCTCCTATATAAAGAAATATAACTACTATAATACTGCCCCTATATACAAGAATATAACTACTATAATACTGCTCCTATGTACAAGAATATAACTACTATAATACTGCTCCTATATACAAGAATATAACTACTATAATACTGCCCCTATATACAAGAATATAACTACTATAATACTGCCCTATATACAAGAATATAACTACTATAATACTGCCCCTATGTACAAGAATATAACTACTATAATACTGCTCCTATATACAAGAATATAACTACTATAATACTGCCCCTATATACAAGAATATAACTATCTATAATACTGCTCCTATATACAAGAATATAACTACTATAATACTATGCCCCTATGTACAAGAATATAACTACAATAATACTGCCCCTATATACAAGAATATAACTACAATAATACTGCCCCTATATACAAGAATATAACTTACTATAATACTATAATACTGCCCTATGTACAGAATATAACTACTATAATACTGCCCCTATATACAAGAATATAACTACTATAATACTGCCCCTATATACAAGAATATAACTACTATAATACTGCTCCTATATACAAGAATATAACTACTATAATACTGCTCCTATGTACAAGAATATAACTACTACAATACTGCCCCCTATGTACAAGAATATAACTACTATAATACTGCCCCTATGTACAAGAATATAACTGCTATAATACTGCCCCCTATGTACAAGAATATAACTACTATAATACTGCCCCTATATACAAAGAATATAACTATATAATACTAGCTCTCATATACAAGAATATAACTACTATAATACTGCCCCTATATACAAGAATATAAACTACTGTATATACAGGCTCTAGTGTACAAGAATATAACTACTATAATACTGCCCTATATACAAGATATAAGTACTATAATACTGCCCCTATGTACAAGAATATAACTACTATAATACTGCTCCTATGTACAAGAATATAACTACTATAATACTGCTCCTATATACAAGAATATAACTACTATAATACTGCCCCTATATACAAGAATATAACTACTATAATACTGCCCCTATGTACAAGAATATAACTACTATAATACTGCTCCTATATACAAGAATATAACTACTATAATACTGCCCTATATACAAGAATATAACTACTATAATACTGCCCCTTATGTACAAGAATATAACTACTATAATACTGCCCCTATGTACAAGAATATAACTACTATAATACTGCCCTATATACAAGAATATAACTACTATAATACTGCCCCTATATACAAGAATATAACTACTATAATACTGCTCCTATATACAAGAATATAACTACTATAATACTGCCCCTATGTACAAGAATATAACTACAATAATACTGCCCCTATATACAAGAATATAACTACAATAATACTGCCCCTATATACAAGAATATAACTACTTATAAATATAACTACTGCCCCTATGTACAGGAATATAACTACTATAATACTGCCCCTATATACAAGAATATAACTACTATAATACTGCCCCTATATACAAGAATATAACTACTATAATACTGCTCCTATATACAAGAATATAACTACTATAATACTGCTCCTATGTACAAGAATATAACTACTACAATACTGCCCCTATGTACAAGAATATAACTACTATAATACTGCCCCTATGTACAAGAATATAACTGCTATAATACTGCCCCCTATGTACAAGAATATAACTACTATAATACTGCCCCTATATACAAGAATATAACTACTATAATACTGCTCCTATATACAAGAATATAACTACTATAATACTGCCCCTATATACAAGAATATAACTACTATAATACGGCTCCTATGTACAAGAATATAACTACTATAATACTGCCCCTATATACAAGACTATAAGTACTATAATACTGCCCCTATATACAAGAATATAACTACTATAATACTGCCCCTATATACAAGAATATAACTACTATAATACTGCCCCTATATACAAGAATATAACTACTATAATACTGCTCCTATATATAAGAACATAATTGCTGTTCTGTTGCTGTGTATCAGGAGGAGGGACCAGAAGTGAAATCAGTAATATATACCTTATACATTGAGTAACGCACTCAAACATTGCACTTCTGCTTTGTTTATTCATATAATGTAATAGGAGGAAAAAGAAAACTTCTTAGTTTTACTGACGCAGAAGGAGGAAACACATCAATATAAGGAGCTGTGTGGATGATAAGATTCAGAAGACACACAGGTAAGGAGATCTTGGATACTGGATGGTATTTGTACTTTCCTCAGTTTCTTTCGATCGCTGTTCGGGCTCATGTTGAGTATTAGGCTATGTACCCACTCTCCATTTCTGCAGTAAAATCCCAGCACCCACAGCTTTAACATTACAGTCAATGTGATTTCCCAAAAGTTGCGCCCACATGTGCGTTTTTGTTGCAGAAATCTCCAGCATCTTTTTAATGTCCCTGCAATTAACATGCCCGTTTTTGGGCTGCGTTTTGTCCATAGATTCCATTCTAAAGTCCCCCCAAAAAAGCATTACAAACAGATGGGTTTTCCCACAGTCCATTATTGGTGCTTTTTTATTGCAGTTTTCAAAGCAAAAAAGTTGCAATACTCACCATCCCGGCAAGCCCATGACAGTCCCCGGTGATTCTTCCTCCTTGCACTGTCAGATGTATTTAATGATCTTCCAGGACCTGCGCTATGTGACTCAGCCTGTCACAGGGTGTGCAGGATCTGGAAGATCGATAAACACATCTTCTGACGGTGCACGGAGGAAGAATCACCGGGGATCGAGGGGAGGGTGAGTAAGTGTCTGTGTGTCTGACTTTGTCTGTGTGTGTCTTTCTGTCCCCTTAATTATGCTGCGTTTTTGTGCTGCGTTTGTATGTCCAATAAGTTTGTGCTACTTTTGTTTATAGACAGATGAGTTTGTACAGCTGAAAAATGCTGCACAATAAAATAAGCACAGTGGTTACATAGCCTTACTGTAATGCAGTATTTTTTTTTTTCATGAGTTTTATGCTGATTAAGGCCGGCTTCACACCACGGCAAGCTTAAATGGTGCTGGATATTCATCTGATGAAACAGTTATTCTCCTTGTGGAGAGTATTCTGCCAGCTGGCAGTGAGGAGACTTAAAGCCACAATTTGCATATGCAAATTGTCACTTCAGTGAGCATTCCGCCAGCTGGCAGTGAGGAGACTTAAAGCTGCAATGCTCCTCTGGGAAATTGCAAAGGCAAATTGTCACTTTAATGAGAAAGTGAAAAACTCCTAATAAAGGTAGCAAATCCTGACAGAATACTCTCCTCAAGGAGAATCGCTATTCCTCCAGACCTTGTCATAGCTTCTCAAACAGCCAGATCAGAATTCCCACACACTGCACTGATGAGGGGCAGTCATCCCAAAACGCAGCATCTGCAGTTTGGGGTTCAGACCTGGCACAAGTCCTAAGTCATATTAAAAGGCTTGTTAAAGAGTCAATTATGACTTTTAGGATTGCTACCTTTATAAGGTGGTATTAGAATTTGTCTCCTTCCTCATTGAAGGGATATTTGTCTGTGACGGCGCCACCTGTGATGTTTGCTGCAGTGGCCACTACAGGAGAAATGTGGTAATACATGCCAAATTTTAACCCATTTTATTGTGCGTTGGATCAGGTCCACCGGAGCAGAAGACCCTCTTTTATAGATATCCTCCCCCCTGATTTATAGATGACGTCCCGGGTTTTACCCCTTATTTATTTATTGTAGTCTCCAATTATAAACAAAGAAACTCAATTTTCTACACTCCTAAGATTAGATATCATTTCTTTTGGTTGAGTTTGAACATTTTTGCAACATCTCGTAGTTTATTTTTCTACAATTTCCTGGTGTATGTTATTAGCATCAGTTCATTTCAGGTGAGACGTCTGCTTGTCTGCGTGTGTATCTGAAGTTTCAACATATAAAGTTACAAGTTTCTGTACAGCTCAGGACATTCTTTAGAGGATTTAGTTTAATTCTGCCCAAATAGTCAAACAGTCATCCGGGTGGTTAGCAGACTATCATATGACTAAAATGGGTGGAGATAAATAAATTGTTCTTCACGCAAAGCTTGCTTAGTTCCACCCTTTATGGTCACATGGTCGTGACATTACACAGGTCCTTGTAGACAAGATTAGATGAATTTCGGCATGTTTTCAGTTGATTGACATGTCTACTGCCTGCCCGGATGACTGAGTAAATCTCAAATGAAACAAATTAATGGGCTATCTGTGTAATCCAGGACAGGAGAGATCCTCCCGAGACAGAGCGATAATCATTATAACCTCTCTCCAGGATTAGGAACAGTGCACCCAATCTATTACTCAGAACAATTTGTCCTTCACTAAGAATACTAAAATGGGATTTCTAATCAAAAAAAGCCTTCAAAAATTCTCGCTCCCTTTTATAATTAAGAGTTGCCAAAATTGACCTGACCACTACTTGTTCCACTTCTGAAATCCTCAGAAATCATCTGTAATCTGATGTAGCAGTTATTCAATTCCCTTGCAGTGCCACGAGTTCCCAGAGGTTGTCTCAGGTTGCACAGCAGATATCACGCAGCAGAGAATCCTGCTGTGTGACCTGAGATAACCTCAGTGGCGTCAGCGCTTGTAACACTAGCTGTCTTGCGAGAGCTGAGATATTGCGCGAGATGTAACAGATATATCTCAGCAGTATCCTTAAACAGCGCATATGAAGAGCTTTGATGTCAGAGAGTTCAGCACAGTTCAAACTTGCGGAATCGCCCCTGTGTGACCCCTCGAGCATGAACTGCAGTAATTTTGTGATGGCACCTCTTGTCCTACTCTCACCGGTGCCAGCGTGCCTGCTCTCACAGCATATGGGGGCTATTCTGTGTACTTGTTTGATGTTTTTTCTAAAGTAGATTTTGATAATCTGCATCAAAATCTGTATGTCTTTCTTGAAGCCAGCAAAGTCTATTAGAGTTCACAAGTGTATTTTTTTTTATCCTTTAGATTTGGTGTAGATTTTGGGGCCGAAAAAAAAAAATCTGAACCACATGTGCAAAGAAAATAAAGCAATGTGGGCCCAGCACTTTTGGCCTGTTATTCATTTTGCTGGCCTAAGGATGGACATGTAGATGCTGATACAGATTTGAAAAATCTGCGTAAAAAGCATCAAGGAATACACCATGGAACAGGATTTAAGAGGGTGCAGGGAGAGCTGCAGTTGTGGTGAAAGGGCTCGATGATTCCTCTTGCCCCCTGGCTACTTCTACAGAGACTTCTAGGGTAGGTATGGCCAACTATAGTCCTCAAGAACAGAAAACAGTGAAAGTTTTCAGGACTTCCTTAGCATTGCACAGGTGCAAATTTCATCACCTGCAGAGGTGATGATTCCAGTACCGTGTGCAATACTAAGGAGATCCTAAAAACATGCACTGTTTGCAGCCTTGAGGACTGAACTTAGCCAGCCCTGTTCTACAGGAGTGTTTGTTGTGTCTTGAATTTCCATACCTCATACCATAAGGCCTGAGGCCTGTGGCTTGTTCACCAATCTCTGTACGGCAGTATCAAAGCACCTCTTTGCAGAAACAGTCCAGCAGCACACAAGGAGTAAAGTAAAAAAACTTTCCTGTTGCACAGACTATAATAAGTCTCAAACATACGTATATGAATATACACAGTATATAAAGTGGGTACGGAAAGTATTCAGACCCCTTTAAATTTTTCACTTTTTTAAAGTCAAAAAAGTTCTTTTTTTTTCTCATTAATGTTCACTGTCTTCACTGAAAAAAACATAAATATAGATATTTCTGTAAATGTATTAAAAAAAAACTGAAATATCAAATGGTCATACATATTCGGACCCTTTGCTGTGACACTCATATTTAAGTCACATGCTGTCCATTTCTTTGTGATCCTCCTTGAGATTGTTCTACTCATTCATTGAAGTTCAACTGTGTTTAATTAAACTGATAGGACTTGACTTGGAAAGGCACACACCTGTCTATATAAGACCTCACAGCTCACAGTGCATGTCAGACCAAATGAGAATCATGAGGTCAAAGGAACTGCCCAAGGAGCTCAGAGACAGAATTGTGGCAAGGCACAGATCTGGCTGAGGTTACAAAAGAATTTCTGCAGTACTCAAGGTTCCTAAGAGCCCAGTGACCTCCAAAATCCTTAAATGGAAGAAGTTTGGGACCACCATAAGTCTTTCTAGTCCTGGCTGTACAGCCAAACTGAGCAATAGTAGGAGAAGAGCCTTGGTGAAGAAGATCACCAAGATCACAGTGGCTGAGCTCCAGAGATGCAGTAGGGAGATGAGAGAAAGTTACACAAAGTCAGCTATCACTGCAGCCCTCCACCAGTCGGGCCTTTATGGCAGAGTGGCCTAACCGAAGCCTCTAGACTATGACTATGAGAAATAAGATTCTTTGCTCTGATGAGACGAAGATAGAATTTCTTGGTGATAATTCTAAGTGGTATGGGTGGAGAAAACCAGGCACTGCTCATCACCTGCCCAATACAATCCCAACAGTGAAACATGGTGGTGGCAGCATCATGCTATGGATTTTTTTTCAGCTGCAGGGACAGGATGACTGGTTGCAATTGAAGGAAACATGAATGCGGCCAAGTACAGAGATCCTGGATGAAAACGTCTTCCAGAGCTCTGGACCTCAGATGTGGCCGAAGGTTCATATTCCAACAAGTCAATGACCCTAAGCACACAGCTAAAATAACAAAGGAGCGACTTCACTACAACTCTGTGACCATTCCTGACCGGTCCAGAAAGAGCCCTGACCTAAACCCAATTGAGCATCTCTGCAGAGAACTGAAATTACAGTCCTCAGGGATCCCTGAGGAAGGTGCCAGGAGAGGCATCGAAACGCGTAGGAAAAGAAATAAAGAAGATCTTTTGCTATCCAAATTGGATTCCTGGTGATTTGTGGGGACTTGGCAGCGCGGTCTGTAACACACCTTGCTTTCCCAATCCTTTGATGGTCGTTCCACGTGTGAGTGGTCGGTGGAGGTCCTGCAGCAGCCAAATATAATCCTTTGCCTTCAAACCAGTTGTGGGTCTCACAACTGGGCTAGGTGAGTGAACCTTGTTTTACCACCCACATTTTGAGTGTCTTCAGTGATAGGGCTCTATTGCGCCTCTTGTTCCCCCACCTCTTGTCTTTTTGATGCATCAAGTTTGGGTTCAGAATAGAATTTTATCTAAAGTCCGACAGAACCTGAACTTCCACAGTTCTGCTAATCTCTGCTAGCCAGCCTTTATATTAATCACTTGTCCGAGACCTTTGACTTATTACGTTGTATACTGACCTGCAGAAGGCAGGTGACTGGAGGAAATCTTTCTTTGTGGCGTTGTTTTTTACTCTATTTTGCACCTATAGTATTATAAGTTGCATTCATGTGTTTTATTGCAGTGACGTTGTGCTTGATGAAGCCGCAGTGAACCACAACTAAAGACGTCTAGATGTCAGGATGATGTTATTCAGCCTTATATATTGTTGGGTTCTTACCTTTCTGGTATTACAGATGTGGGGTAGGTATTGTGTAAGTCAAAGTTTTTCTATCACTCCATTTGTTTTGCTATGTGTATTCTATTAAAATTCCTTAGCATTTCTATATATGTGTACAGAAAGTAAAGGGCTATGCCATCCCTACCCTGGAGGATGCTATGTCCATGTATATATATGTATATATATTGTTCTGTTATTAATAAGTATGTGTAATTATTAGGTAAGGACTGCTCCCCTGTTTCCGTAAGTTAGGATAGTAGTTAAAGTTAGAGAGTACACCCCATATCGGTGGGGCCTATAAACTAGGGATGGGCGAATCTACTCGCTAGGACTCGTTACTCGGCGAGTAGTAAGGGACTCGCAGGACTCGGTACTCTGCGAGTTTCCCAGTGATTACTCGCACGAGTCCAATGCAAATCAATATCAATCCTAGTTTTGTCAGAAACGCTGATAAAACTAGGATTGCCATTGTTTGCATTAGACTCGTGCGAGTAATCACTGGCTACTGTGCCAGTGATAGCAGGGAAACTCGCAGATAACTGCTGTTTCTTTGCGAGCCAAGTCCAGCTGTCTTCTCTGTGCAGCTCCAGGGTCCTAGAGCCCGCCTGCTCACAGACATTATGTAGCAGTGCTGAGATTGTTCTCAGTCTGCTCATTCTCTGTGTACAGACATGAATGTCTGTGCACAGAGATGATGTAGCAGAGCTGAGATTGTTCTCAGTCTGCTTATTCCCTGTGCATAGACATCTATATTTATGCACAGGGATGTAGCAGAGAGGACATCGCGTTTTGGACTTCGTCGGACGGAAGAGGATTTTTTTAATTAAAGATGGAGTCCCTAATGGCTTTTTTTTTTATTTCTAATAAAAATTTTTCCTTGTGTTGTGTTTTTTTTAAAACAATTTAATAGAAATTCATGGCGGTCATGTCTAATATTGGCGTGACCGCCATAAATTTCGGGCTTAGGGCCAGCTGATAATACAAAGCTGGCCCTAACCTCTTTATTACCCAGCGTGCCACCGCTACCAGGGCCGCTGGAAGAGCGGGGTTCAGCGCCAGAGGATGGCGCTTCAATGAACGCGCCATCTTCTGGGGCGGCTGCGGGCTGCAATTTGCAGCGGGGGGTGCCCAGAAAGCTTGGGCATCCCTGCGCTGCGGATTCCAGCCCCCAGCTGCTTAGCTGTACCTGGCTAGACATAGAAATTGCGCGGAGCCCCACGCATTTTTTTTTTTATTATTTCATAAATTTCAGAGTCAGAGTCTCAGAGTCAGAATCTCAGAATTTCATGAAATAATAAAAAAAAAATGCGTGGGGCTCCGCGCAATTTCTATGTCTAGCCAGGTACAGCTAAGCAGCTGGGGGCTGGAATCCGCAGCGCAGGGATGCCCAAGCTTTCTGGGCACCCCCCGCTGCAAATTGCAGCCCGCAGCCGCCCCAGAAGATGGCGCGTTCATTGAAGCTCCATCCTCTGGCGCTGAACCCCGCTCTTCCAGCGGCCCTGGTAGCGGTGGCACGCTGGGTAATAAAGAGGTTAGGGCCAGCTTTGTATTATCAGCTGGCCCTAAGCCCGAAATTTATGGCGGTCACGCCAATATTAGACATGACCGCCATGAATTTCTATTAAATTGTTTTAAAAAAAACACAACACAAGGAAAATTTTTATTAGAAATAAAAAAAAAGCCATTAGGGACTCCATCTTTAATTAAAAAAATCCTCTTCCGTCCGACGCAGTCCAAAACGCGATGTCCTCTCTGCTACATCCCCTGTGCATAAATATAGATGTCTATGCACAGGGAATAAGCAGACTGGGAACAATCTCAGCTCTGCTACATCATCTCTGTGCACAGACATTCATGTCTGTACACAGGGAATGAGCAGACTGAGAACAATCTCAGCTCTGCTACATCATCTCTGTGCACAGACATTCATGTCTGTACACAGGGAATGAGCAGACTGAGAACAATCTCAGCTCTGCTACATCAGGCAGCAGGCGGGCTCTAGGACCCTGGAGCTGGGGCAGCCAGCACACTGAGGAGACAGGACTCTTATCTGTGCGAGTTTCCCAGCGATTACAGTTGCAAAGTAAACGAGTCCAATGCAAATAAATGACAAAACTAGGATTGCTTCAGGCTGAAGCTTCCGAGACACATCTGCGATTTGTAAATCTCACACTACTCGCTATTACTCGCTTCCCCATTCATTAACATTGGACTCGCTAGACTCGCAACGAGTAGCGAGTCCTGTGCTCGGACTTGCTAGAGTCAAGCGATTCCGAGTAATTTAGGATTCGCCCATCACTACTATAAACAAAAATGGCCTACAGTGTAATTTTAGCAAGAGATCCCCCTAGGGTGAAAGAAGACAAAGAGCGAGTGATTTGGAGTGGAACCCGTGATCAATTCACCCAGACCTGGATTGGAGTAGAGGAGCTTGGCATGTTTCGGCATAACCCTTCCATCATTGACACTGTACCTCAGCCTCGGGGCTTTCCCGTGGGGCAGGTGACTCAAACGGTACCAGGTGTGTGGACTCCAACATAGACTCGAGCGAACGGGTCAGCATGGTGTTAGTGGTAAAGGAACTTTGTACAGCTGCTACTCTATTTATGTGATGGATTGTTCCTGGCAGAGTGGCCTTTCAGCCCATGTTGATACACTAATCTTGTTAATGTGCATAATGACACAATCTTAACAGCTTCCTCCATCATCTTCACAAGGTCTTTTGCTTTTGTTCTTGGGTTGAAATGTACATGTCGGAACAAAGCACATTCATCTCTGGGACACAGAACCCATCTTCTTCCTGAGCGGTATGATGGTTGGACATTCCCAGCTTGTTTGCACTTGCGTATAATTGTTTGTACAGATGAACGAGGACCTTCAGTTGTCTTAAAATTCCACTCATTGATGAACTAACTTGTGCAAGTCCACAATTATTTTCCTGACACCTTAAATTATTTCTTTAGACTTTCCCCTGATGCTGCCTACACAAAGAAGCAGTGTGTTTCAGGTGTGCTTTCAAATACTTTCACAAGTGTGTCTCCAATTAACTTAGATGTTGCCAATAAACCTATCAAAACATCAAAACACATGACATCATCATATGGGTTCTCCCACATTGCTTAAAGGCACACTAATCTTACTGTATGTAAACTTGTGACCTTGCAGATAGTAATAAGAATGCTTTAAAACATTCTCTTTCTCTCTTTAGTTTGACATTTGGCAAATATAAATAATTAAGGTAAACCTAATTGACCTAGAATGGGAAAAGTTAATTCTGATTTCATGTCAGATAGTGAGAAAAACAAGCATATGTTTCTTTTTATATAGTGTATGTAAACCTCTGGTTTCAGATGTATGTCCCCATCCAGGACCCATTGTGGTGTATAAACCTTCTGTTTTGCCGCAGTGTTTTATTGCAAGGAAAAAAAGAAGCAAGTCTGCTCACCTTTCCTCACGTCCCCAGGCTCGTGACATCATCTCCAGTAGCTGACAACTGACTATGCCGCGCATGTGACAAACAACGCCCAACGTCAATGCCATGCTCTCAGTTTGGCCGGGAGCGTCTATTGCATTGCAGGGACCTGACAGGCCTCTGATCCAGCTGAAAAATGCGCTCGGGGGCCCGGTGCAGTCACAACCCCCGCGATCGCAATCATTAAGACCCTGCACAATGTGATGTGGAGTATAGATTTTGCACTGGGGCACTCATTACTCGTTACTAATTGATCTTATATAATATTTTTCTCTCTGCAGACAATGGCTGTGATTGTCAAGTTCCCGTTCCCGGATATAACATACATACGCTGAGTGAAGTTACGGCACAAGTTGGACTCTGCGTTTACATCCCATGTAACTTTACCATACCACCTGGAGTAGTAATAGCCCCAACAGACAGAGGGTTCTGGAAAATTAAACTAGATACAACTGTGGCCTCTTCTCAAGACCCATCAGGGCGAATGTTCTTCACTGGAAATATCACAGAAAGAGACTGTTCCTTCTTCATTAATGATGTTCAGAAAAGTGATGAAAACACTTATTATTTCAGAATTGAAGAGTCAGTAAAGTACAGTTATTGGAATCCTACTGATACTCAGCCGAGCCTGACTGTGACAGGTAAATCATAGAATCAGATTGCTGAATATTGACCCATAAATGACCCGCTAATCGGTTCCACTCCCTGGCAGTCTCTAGTGGGGAATATCCCTTAAGGTACCGGTACACGGCACGACGATGTTGGCAATGATTTTGCGGGAGCGCGTATGTTTTGAGGTTGTTTCGGCACCGCTGTTACCGATATCACACGTTGCGATATCGTGTACAACCACCAATGAACCTGCGCTTCCGACATCACCTGAACAACACAGTGAACGATGCTTGTCAATGTTGTGAATAGGCGAAATCGTTAAGGTACCTTTACACGACGCAACCGCGGTGAGAAATATTGAACCTGACAGCACCGGAGCGGATCTGGACACAGAACCGGAGGGCCAAATATGCCCTCCGGTCCGGTGTGCAGCCGGATGGCTCAATTGCAGCAGCAGCTGCTGATGATTCAGGACCCTGCGAGCAGTGGCTCCTGAATTGTTAGCAGGGGACAGCTCCGTGGTGATGAAGTTCAGCGCAGAGTGGCGCTGAGCTCCAGCACCCGCCATCCGGCTCCCGGGTGCCGCTCCGGTGCGATCCAGCGCCATAGACCCCCATGTTAGGGGGCAGTGGATCGCACCGGACCGGGAGGATCAGCTTTTTTCCTGCATGAGCCGATTTTGTGTCCCGGAGAAAAATCTGATTCCTCCCGGATTCTTCCAGACACATGGAAACTGGATGGCAGAGAGCTGCCATCCGACTCCATCAGGACCATAAGATACTATGGGGCCAAGATCCGGTCCGGGGCTGTCCGATTTACATCAGACAGCCCCGGATCGGATTTTACCATGGTGTGAAGCCAGCCTTGGTTACACGTGTATAAACAAGGTCCAGCAAGGAATCCAGGTGGTGCTTCTTTTCTTCTTTTCATATCTCCACACTGGTAGCAGTTATTCCATATAGGGGGTGTTCCCCTTAGGGCTCGGACACACTGCCGTGAAACTCGGACTG
This sequence comes from Allobates femoralis, assembly GCA_033576535.1. Lineage (NCBI taxonomy): Eukaryota > Metazoa > Chordata > Amphibia > Anura > Aromobatidae > Allobates > Allobates femoralis. The sequence continues at coordinate 62,688,166 of JARQOC010000009.1, read as the reverse complement.
TGACACACATTGCAGTCGGACTAATGTTAGTCAATGACCTACAACACATTTCCGAGTGTCGGGACGTTTTTCTCTCGTCAGAGACTCGGATGACGAGTCAGTCGCAACATGTTGTAAGTGTCGGACAAGACTCACCAATGCAAGTCTATGGGTCCGACAAAAAAGACGAACCACACACAGACCGCATTCGGACCATCTGTCTGTCTTCAAATTGGGTTATTTTTCTTAATTAAATGACAGTTGCAAATACAGTTGAAATCCACTGTTTCCACAAAAATAGATCCCTTTTTGCCATGTTATATTAACACTAGCTTGCTGCGTAGTTACCTGCAGTTTACCCTGGATACCAGCTCCCAGCGCATCTTGAGAGGCGCTGAGAGCTGGCTGATCGCGTCTTCCGGTGTCACACGCAGGTGTACACTGGGCGACCATCGGCAGGTTTTCGGTCCAGTCCGAAAACCTGGCGACCATCAACCAGCGATTTATCGCTGGTTGATGCGCCCTGTCACATGCGTCAATATCGCTGCAACGTCACGTGCAGCAGCGATATTTACAACGATATTGATGCGTGTGACGGCCCCTTTAGACACATTACTACTGAAGCAATGATACATTCAACTTTTTTTATTGGCAAAGAGTTTATTCGTGCCAAAATATAAGGACCCATCACTTTTTTTTACATTGTTTTTTAGACTTAAAAGATAAACCTGAGATCACTGTGGGGACGTTGGTGGCCGGTGAAGAAGCCACAGTGATCTGCAGAAGTCCTGGTGTATGTGCTGGAACACCTCCTGTCTTCACATGGACCGGACTAGATGGATCACCATCATATTATAATAATCCTTACCCAAATCGCACCAGTGTACACTTCTCTAACTTTACCTTCACACCTTCAAAGAAGGACAATGGGGCTCCACTGGTCTGTACGGTCGCCTTCCTCTCAAACAAAGCACGCACAGACCAGATCATCAAACTAAATGTACAGTGTAAGTATTACTCTAGTTTCATCAATGGTAACATAAACTTGCTTTGAACTGTCTAATAAAGAACATTAATCCTATTATTAGTGAATTATTTTGCTAAAAGTCTCTAGTAATCCCCAACCAAAGTTAGTGCCAGGCATAAATATTGAACTATATAGGATATAGATCACTCTATTGGTTAGTGTTGGCATTAGTGATGCGTGAGCACTACCATGCTCGGGTGCTCGGTACTCGAACCAAGCTGTTGGATGTTCGGGTGGGCACAACTGGAGTACCCGAGTATAATAAAAGTCAATGGAGAAGACCTTCCAGAAAAATACTCAAGTTTCCGATTGACTTCCATTTTACTTAGGTACTCCAGTCACGCTCATCTGAGCATCCGGTTGCTTGGTTCGAGTACCAAGCACCCGATCTTGATAGTGTTCACTCCTCATTAGTCAACATATAATGTAGTAAGGCTTAACAACCAGCAAGAGAGGTCGCACTATTGGTCATAGACAGACCATCTTTAGCATGAAAAAGGCATTTACTTTTAATTCTCTTTTTAAAATATATATATATACCGTATATATATATATACATACAAAAATTAGGAATATTGAGGCAAAATATCAAAATATTAGTTTTATAGGAAAATTCGAAAAAAGGTTAGAGGTCTTAAACCACATGTATAAAAAAGAAAAGAAGAATGTGCCTGCTCCTAAAGGATGGAAAATGGTTTGGTCTTCAGCTAGTTAAAAAAATAGGTCATTTTCTTCTGAAATATCCCTTTTAAAATGAGATTTTTTTAATTATGTGTAATGATTTAAAGGAAGTTTATTTTATTAAATCTAAAACTAATTTATTTTCTTTTTTTCCTTGCAGACGCTCCCGATGTGATCATCACCATTAGCGGTAACAACATTCTACATTAATATTCATGGTGATGTCAAGAACAATAATAAGCTATATTTTAACATATCAGTACAGTCACACGTAACAGTCAAATGCATATAATACATACTTAGCAAGAACACACAGTGTAACAGGCAACAGAGTCTCACCCTTCTGCTGGCTCATCAGGGATTAGAATTGTCATGCCTTCAGGGCGTCCAGGGCCAACTACCTCAATTTATCCACTTTTGGCAGACATCCACGAAGAAAGGAATAGCAGCAAGCTTAGGACGCTAACTGAACACAGCAAAGTTTGTAGCCGAATTGTCCCAACCTGGGTATCTTGCTTAAGTAGTTTCTGATCTTCCAGCTGAATCCTAGGATCCTAGGCTGAAAACCTGAATAATATGATCCAGCCTTTGTGCTCCTCTAGTCAGAACCAAAGCTTACATTCTGAGGCCATGCAGAGTATGAAGACACAATGTAATCCTGGCAGCCGGGACCAAAATTCCATGGCCGCAGTCATGAACACGCAATGTAATCCTCTAGCTGAGACCAAAGCCCCTAGACTGAGGCCATGTACCATATGAACCCCTGGTGACTCCTTTTATAGCCCAAGCCTCCACCTCAGGGTATATTGTATTCTTACAGGATTGGTGGGAAAAAGCTGTTCTCTTATTGGTTGGCATTTCAATCCGACTGCATAATTCTCCTCTGAGTGATGTAGACAGAGGGGGCTGAGGTAATTTACATTTAATTAGCAATCTACAAGCTCAGACAATGGAGGCTCCAAGCAGTCTGATACGAAACAATGACTTAACAAACATGAGTTAACAAACAAAAGACCAACACATCTGGCTAAATTAAGAACATTAACCCACAATACACATTGAAAAATGCTGTGTCGTCACAGTGGACACCCAAGGAAGTCATCAAACACAGTACCTGCTACACTTTGCGGTAGCTGACATGCTACCGCACACCCTTGATGGGGTGGGCTACTTTTCACTAACATCCCATGCCTGGAAAGGGGAGATCTTTGGCAGAGTCCTTCTTAGGTGGCAAATAGCATTGTGGCTGATGATTGGGCACAAATGCCACAGTCAGCCAAAACACACCAGTAAACCAAGTGCAGTTCAAAATACAGTACAAAAAGCTAGGGACAAAGCCAAGATCAAAAAACTCGGGGCAAGAGAATGCACCAGAGAAGCACGCGAACACTAATTCCTACCACTCAAACACAAATGAAATAATTAGCACTACACAGAGGATATGGAATGTGAATGAAAGTATATTGGAGCTGAGATAGCCACTAAAAATTACAGAAAAAATGGAGATAGCGACAAAGGAGAGTCCAATAAACAGATGATCGAAGGAAATCGAAACAACTAGTGAATCTACTTTTTGCTTTGTCTTAAAAAAATATAATATGTCTTATGTTACACATCCCATCAAATCTTTTCACTATCTGTGACCTCCATTGTTTCTTTTCTTTAGGTGCCGTCAGAGATAATATTTTTATAGTCAAAGAAGGAGACAGTGCACAGATGAACTGCACAGTGGACAGCAACCCAACAGCCAACATTACTTGGTCTGTGGGAAATGAGAAGGAAAAAGCAATGACTGGGCAATGGCTAATCTACAATCTCACCAATATTCGTATCAGTGATGCTGGGAATTACTTGTGTACAGGAAGGAATAACGTTGGGAGCACGGAAAGAGCAATTTATATAATTGTTCTCTGTGAGTAGACTGCAAAGACCTAAGGATAATTTACTATCTTGACTTATTTAATTGAGACTTAAAGGGTTTTTTCACTTGTACCATATTGGTGAACAATCATTTGGATTGGTCATCGATATCAGATCAATGGGAGATCAAGTGCTGCCACCCCCACTGATCAGCTTCTAACAGCTCTGGAAGCAGCCAGATATTAAGGGTCAACAGAGTTTAGAGTATAGATGACTCCACCCTTTAGTAATAATACATGACTGCTGATGTCGCCCTCTCATTATAATAAATTACTAACTCTGATCTTCAATAATATTAGTTAGGTTTTCTGACTCCACCCTGTAATAATATTAGGGTAATAATAATAGATGACTCTGCTGACTCCACCCTGTAGTAATAATAGATGACTCTGCTGACTCCACCCTGTAATAATAATAGATGACTCTGCTGACTCCACCCTGTAATAATAATAATAGATGACTCTACTGACTCCACCCTGTAATAATAATAGATGACTCTGCTGACTCCACCCTGTAATAATAATAGATAACTCTGCTGACTCCACCCTGTAATAATAATAGATGACTCTGCTGACTCCACCCTGTAATAATAATAGATGACTCTGCTGACTCCACCCTGTAATAATAATAGATGACTCTGCTGACTCCACCCTGTAATAATAATAGATGACTCTGCTGACTCCACCCTGTAATAATAATAGATAACTCTGCTGACTCCACCCTGTAATAATAATAGATGACTCTGCTGATTCTACCCTGTAATAATAATAGATGACTCTGCTGACTCCACCCTGTAATAATAATAGATGACTCTGCTGACTCCACCCTGTAATAATAATAGATGACCCTGCTGACTCCACCCTGTAATAATAATAGATTACTCTGCTGACTCCTGCCTGTAATAATAATAGATGACTCTGCTGACTCCACCCTGTAATAATAATAAATGACTCTGCTGACCCCACCCTGTAATAATAATAGATGACTCTGCTGACTCCACCCTGTAATAATAATAGATGACTCTGCTGACTCCACCCTGTAATAATAATAGATGACTCTGCTGACTCCTCCCTGTAATAATAATAGATGACTCTGCTGACTCCACCCTGTAATAATAATAGATGACTCTGCTGACTCCTCCCTGTAATAATAGATGACTCTGCTGACTCCACCCTGTAATAATAATAGATGACTCTGCTAACTCCAGCCTGTAATAATAATAATAGATGACTCTGCTGACTCCACCCTGTAATAATAATAGATGACTCTGCTGACCCCACCCTGTAATAATAATAGATGAGTCTGCTGACTCTACCCTGTAATAATAATAGATGAGTCTGCTGACTCTACCCTGTAATAATAATAGATGACTCTGCTGACTCCACCCTGTAATAATAATAGTTGAGACTGCTGACTCCACCCTGTAATAATAATAGATGACTCTGCTGACCCCACCCTGTAATAATAATAGATGACTCTGCTGACTCCACCCTGTAATAATAATAGATGACTCTGCTGACTCCACCCTGTAATAATAGTAGATGACTCTGCTGACTCCACCCTGTAATAATAATAGATGACTCTGCTGACCCCACCCTGTAATAATAATAGATGACTCTGCTGATTCTACCCTGTAATAATAATAGATGACTCTGCTGACTCCTGCCTGTAATAATAATAGATGACTCTGCTGACTCCACCCTGTAATAATAATAGTTGAGACTGCTGACTCCACCCTGTAATAATAATAGATGACTCTGCTGACCCCACCCTGTAATAATAATAGATGACTCTGCTGACTCCACCCTGTAATAATAATAGATGACTCTGCTGACTCCACCCTGTAATAATAGTAGATGACTCTGCTGACTCCACCCTGTAATAATAATAGATGACTCTGCTGACCCCACCCTGTAATAATAATAGATGACTCTGCTGATTCTACCCTGTAATAATAATAGATGACTCTGCTGATTCTACCCTGTAATAATAATAGATGACTCTGCTGACTCCACCCTGTAATAATAATAGATGACTCTGCTGACTCCACCCTGTAATAATAATAGATGACTCTGCTGACCCCACCCTGTAATAATAATAGATTACTCTGCTGACTCCACCCTCTAATAATAATAGATGACTCTGCTGATTCTACCCTGTAATAATAATAGATGACTCTGCTGACTCCACCCTGTAATAATAATAGATGACTCTGCTGACTCCACCCTGTAATAATAATAGATGAGTCTGCTGACTCTACCCTGTAATAATAATAGATGAGTCTGCTGACTCTACCCTGTAATAATAATAATAGATGAGTCTGCTGACTCTACCCTGTAATAATAATAGATGAGTCTGCTGACTCTACCCTGTAATAACCACTGCCATTCTTTCCCTCAAAACCTCCCTCTCCAACATCACTGAAGGACAGCTTACTCATCTCCTGTCCACATCACACCTCACTGTCCCCATGCCACTTCCTCCCCCACCTCTCCACCATGCTTATCCCAGCCCTAACCCACTTCTTCAACCTATCACTAACTTCTGGTACCTTTCTTTTCTGCTTTCAAAAATGCATCGACATGCCTATTCTCAAAAATTCAAACTTTGACCCGACTGCTATGCCCAGTTCCTGACTCATTTTGTTGCTCCTTTTTGCTTCGAAACTTCTTGAGTAGAATGTCCATGCTCAACTCTCCTCCCACTTCTCATCTAACTCTCTCTTTGACAACCTTAAATCTGGCTTCGGGCCCCACCATTCCATCGAAACTGTCCTGACCAGAATTACCATATTTTTTGCATTATAAGACGCACTTTTGTTCGCCCACATTTTGGGGGAAAGTGGGGGGTGCGTCTTATAATGCAAAACAATGTTGCGCAGTGGGGGAGGTGGGGCTGTGGAGCAGTGTTCGGGGTCCGGCAGGAGGCTGGAGGAGGCCAGGAGCGGGCTGCAGCAGTGGCCCCGTGGTCACGTGGGGCCGCTCATTATCTCCTGTAATATGCACTGCTTCCTGCTGTCAGTCACCAGCAAGAGCAGCTCATATTACAGGAGTGGGACCGCAGCCCAGCGGCTGCAGTCCCGTGTGGATAGTCAGTGCTTTCCACGCAATGAAAGCGTGGAAAGCACTGACTATCCCTGGGAGGACGAGTATACTCACCGCTCTCCTCGCTCCCTGCTGTCCGCGCCATCCCCGCTGTCTTTGCTGGCATCCAGGTCCTGTGAGTGTCGCTGCAGAGTGACATCATCACCTGCGAGATGCTCACAGGACTGGATGCCGGGCACAGCACAGAGAGCGGGGATAGCGCGGACAGCAGGGAGCAAGGAGAGGAGTGAGTATGAGTGATTATTATTTTAAGTGTGTGCCAGCAGGGGGGTCAGTGCCAGTAGGGGGGTCAGTGCAGCAGGGGGGTCAGTGCCAGCAGGGGGGACAGTGCCAGCATGGGGACAGTGCCAGCAGGGGGGATCAGTGCCAGCATGGGGTGTACAGTGCCAGCATTGGTGGGACAGTGCCAGCATTGGTGGGGCAGTGCCAACAGTGGGGGGGACAGTGCCAACATGGGGGGACAGTGTGCCAACATGGGGGACACTGCCAGCATGGGAGGACAGTGTACAACCATGGGGGACTGTGCCAGGATGGGGGGACAGTGTACCAGCATGGGTGACTGTGCCAGGAAAGGGGGACAGTGCCAACATGAAGGCTAAGTGTACCAGCATGGAGGATATATATACCAGGATCGAGGACATATATACGGATTGTAAGACGGACACTGGCATTATAAGGTGAACCCCATTTAAAATGAAAAATTATTTTTTCCTCTTTTTCTTCATCAAATTTGGGGGTGCGTTTTATAATCCGGTGTGTCTTATAAAGCAAAAAATACGGTAGTAATGAATTACAGCCAAAGCGAACAGATAATTCTATACTCTGCTAAATCTGCTAAAATGTTTCTGCATGCCCTCATCATCTCTCACCTTGACTACTGCAACATCCTTCTCTGTTGCCTCCCTGCTAACACTCTTGCACCTCTCCAATCTGTTCTCAAATCTGCTGCCCAACTAATCCACGTTTCTCCTTGCAACTTACCCGCTTCTCCCCTCTGGAAATTCCTCTTTTGGCTCCCAACTCCCCAATGAATCCAATTCAAACTACTAACACTGACCTACAACAAAGCCATCTATAACTTGTCCCCTCCCTATACCTCTGAACTAATCCTCCATTATCTTCACTCAAGTAGTGTTCGGTCTTCCCAAAACCTTCTCCTTTCCACCTTACTATTTTGTTCCTCACTCAATCGCCTCCAAGACTTTACCTGATTATCCCACATCTTTTGGAATTCTGCACCTCAACACGTCCAATCACCCACCATGTTCGGTTCCTTCGAACGGAACTTGAAAACCCATCTCATCAAGAACGCTTACAGCTGGTAGTGACCACACCGCTACCTAAACACCTTGGAGCCGCTACAACCCTACTGTCTCCTCCCCATTATTCTGTAGGCGGTAAGCCCCCCCCAGCCCGAGCAGGGTCCTCTTCCCTCTGTACCAGTATGTCATTTTTTGTTTATACATGTACTTTTTTATGTAAACCCTTTTCACGTACAGCACCATGGAATTAATGGCACTATATAAGTAGATAATAATCAATAATTATAACTTGCCCAACTTTACTGATCACTATGGGCGCTGCTGGCAGGTCAACAGGATCAATAATTCAATCGTTCAGTTAGGACATCAAGGAGTAGTTACATTTGTTTGGAATCCTGGAGTGAATCACATGATCCCTCTTAACCTAACATGTAGAATATAAGAGTTTTTATACCCCTCCCACCATTAATGTAACAGTATGAACCCATATATTTAAATATATTGAATATATCTCTAAAATGTTGTGTTTTTTTTTTTTTAGATGCACCAAGAACACCGAATATAGACTGTCGAACGACGGGAGGTACATCGTTGTCTTGTTTTATGAACGTTTACGTTGTAGTTCTTCTAATTATGCACTAAAAGAAAATGCAAACTACTGCTCTCAATATTTACACCTCTGGGGGGCGCTGTAGATTAGTTTTATATTACAGTTTATTTCTGTGACTAATTAGTTTTATGTTGTAGATTATATTTGTGTTGTTTGTATGTGATGTAGTTTTTGTGCTGGAGATTATTTATACAGTGTGGATTATTTTTATGTTTTAAAATGTTTGTTCAGCAGATTTTTTTTTTTTGGTAATTGCTGTTGCATCATTTATTAAAAGAAAAAAGCTCACAATATGATACTGTTTATACATTATCAAATATAAAATGCTTCATTAAGTACATGCCACAAAACGACGTCAGGGTCCACAGCCCTAGGTGCCCTTAGCCTCATGTCCACCGGTGGCAATGGTAACAGCAGTTTGAGACTTGTATAAATGTTCATTTGTCGGCGGCGATTCCAAATGTGCACTTATTTCGTTTTGTTTTGTTTTTTTACATAAATTGACAAAATATATTTTTTTAATATTTGCTCTTTATTTTTGAGTTTTTTTAAAAGATGTTTTTGACTTTTTTAAAAACATTTTTTTGTCTTAGTTCCTTTATGGGAGTTCACCTTTTTATTCCCCTGAATGCTTTTATAATCCATTGCAATGCATCAGGATTGCTTAATTTTATTGTAAGCAGTGGCGGACCTTGCGACCGGGGGGCCCTGGTGCAGCAGGAGCGGGGGTGGGGGTACTATCGGCCGTCGGCGAGGACCGAGGGGGGGCATATGTGCTGCTGCTCCTACCTGCATCGAGCGAGCAGCACATTCCTAGGAGCTGGGGCAGCAGAGGAGAGGAGGGGCGGCCTCAGCCAGGGGAAGCAGGAAGCTTCCCTCAGTTAACCCCCTCTCCTCTGCCACACTGGCACAGGGTCATGGGGGTCGGCTGGGGGCCCCACTGCAGGCTTCAGGGGCCCCCTAGCCGGTCGGGGCCCTAGTGCAGCTTCACCAGCTGCACCATGGTAGGTCCGCCCCTGATCGTAAGGTTCCGACCTGGTGTTGTATTCCAGACTTTCTCTCTATTAAACTATTATTTTCATCTACATAACCTATTTTAATTAGATATCGACTGATCGAGAATAATAAAAAATAGGAAAAATGTTTGAAATGACTAATTACACATTTATGTTTCTTTCACAGATTGTCGTATAGGTGAGGGGAATATGGGTACATCACGGAAGGATCCACTTTAACTCTAGTCTGCACCGCCAAAAGCCTCCCTGAAGCGTCATTGTCCTGGATGTCATCTAGTTCAAGTACTAAGTATACCGCCGACCTAGGTTATCTCACCTTTGACAAAGTACTCTCAGTGATGAAGGACAGTTCACTTGTGTGGCCAGTAATATTTATGGGATGTCTAATTCTTCCATTACCATCAAAGTGACCTGTAAGTATAGAGAGATGTCATGATACTATTGACCATTGTGGATGTTCGTTTTTCTAAACAGTTATATGTTTTTATATGGGTTAAAATAAATATAATTGTTCCATCTTTTCTCTCTTCTATGGATCTACTTGGAAACTTAAAATATGTTAGAGTCATTGTAGTAAGCCCAATTATCTATTATAATAACTACCTATTGGGTCTCCTCACTTCCCAATTCCAGATTTCCACGTGTCGGCAGTTGCCATACTTGGTACACCCAAGTGATGGTGTACCAATATGGCACCGACTCCCACTGCGGTACCAGCCCCTAGCCAGTACAGACAGCGGTACTGCGAGACCCGACCATGACATTACCAAAACTGCCAACAGAAATCCAAATGCTACACACACCACCGAAACTAACGAAGAACTGTCACGCCGAATAATGATCTACTGCCCATGTGCAAAACCTCATGTTGCATGCCCAGTACATCATGAAGATGCCGGTGATAGATTGACTGCGCCTGCGTGAATCGTGGGTTCACAAGGGGCCTGAAGGGAAGGAGCGATGGAAAGAAAAGAGAGATTGTGTTCCCCGTAGAATGTATAACCAGGAAGTAAGCAGGGGAGACAGTGTTCCACAGTGGAACACAAAGAGGCACCAACACCACTCACTCAAGTCACCTGAGGACAGCTAAGGTAACCAAGGTAACCACTAACCATAGCGAATACCATGGTTTCCTGAGCTGTCCTCGGGTGACCTCAGTGAGTTACCACTTTACCATCTGCAATTCTCTGGGCTCTCATTCAGTGTTTGGAGGCTGCGGTGACAGGATGCTTTGTTCTTCAGCGTGGCCTCCGATGAACATATCTCAGATTGCATGAGGCCACCCGAGAGAAGACTCAAGAGGATCATGGATGAGAATGAGGAGTAATGACGATGAAATTAAGATATGTGTTTGTGTATAATAAAATGTTTTTTTCTGTGTGTATGTGTGTGTTTTTAACCCTCCACTAAATGCATTGGTAATGGGTGGGTATCAGAAGATGCCTGACATTACCACTCCAGGACTAATGACAGCTGTCAATCATCAGCTGTCATTAACCCCTTTATTAACCAATTTGCCACCGGAATCAGGGCAGCTAGAAGAGCCGGGTAAAGCACCAGGAATTGGCACTTCTAACAAATGTGCCAATTTCTGGGGCAGCTGTGGGCTGCTATGCTATAGCATTGGTGTCCCAATAACTACGGGCCCTCACCACGCTGCTTAGTTTTACCATGGCTGGCAAATAAAAACAAGGCGAAGCCCTACACATTTTGTTTGCCCGCCAAGGTAAAATTAAGCAGCTGAGGGTGGCAGCTTACAGCTGTCCATTTTATCTTTGCTGAGACTGAAAAATACAGCGAAGCCCTACCCTTTTTTTTTTTTACAAATATTTATTTATTTTACACACTATGTTGGTAGGTTAATTGCCATACACTAATGTATATGGCAAACAAGCACAGACACCACCCAGATTGTGGAAATGGAGTCTGATTGCAACAGCCAATCACAGACTCTCTCACAAAGAGTGAGCATCTGTAATTGGCTGTTGCTGGTCAGTCATGAGCGGAGAGGAGGGAGAGACAGCCGCCGCCCATAGCACCACAGAGCCCCCCCATTGTTATGTTACTGCCCTCCCGATGCGAATAGCATTCGGCCCACATCTAGTACTATAATATGAAATTAATGAAAATGTGACCCACTGGGTTGGCCATTGGATTTGCAAAGGGCAAAACTACAGACAATTCAAATTATTATCCAAGAGATGGTGTCAATTAGCAACCTCTGAAATGTAGAGGAGTTGACGTTTTGATTCAAAACAGAGGTAGGAATTATAGTCAAATGGATTGTGTATAGAGGTATGCTGGGCGTTCTTGAACAGGCAATATCAACATGCAAGCGGACAAAGTGAAAATGGAGCATTAAAGAGTGAGCAAGTGACCGAATGAGAAGACAGAAGCCTACCGTTACTGTTCAATTACCTCTACTTTCAATTAGCTAGGCCAATGCTTCTTTTGTAATTCGGCAATGGGAGTGATTTACAGGTATAATAATGTCCAGTGAAGGCCAACGTGATCTCAAGTTATACGTTTTTAAATTAGAGGGACAAATGCGAAGTTAGGGTCTCATAAACCAGGGGTGGGACTCCAGACCTCGAGAGCCGCACACAGGTCATGTTTTCAGGATTTCCTTAGTATTGCACAGGTGTTAATTGAAACACCTGCACTGGTGATGATACCAAACCCCTGTGCAATGCTGAGGAAATCTGAAAACCTGCACTGTGTGCGGCTCTCGAGGCCTGGAGTTCCCTACCCTGTCATAAACCATGAGAAAAAGAGGGCAAAGGTTCTGTGCTCCCAACCCTTATTGAGCTGCAAACCGACAATATGAAGAACATTGGAGCTGGAATAAAATGGTTTAAACTTGCGCTACGGCTGGCAAGTGATGAGGAAGAATCTGGAATCCACAAATGCGGTTTATTATTCACGCGTTTCGAAGTCTCACACTTCTTCATCTGGAAAAACCTCAGTAGTCAAATTGTTATTACTGGGGTTTGTCCTGATGAAGAAGCGTGACACTTCGAAACGCGTTGAATAATAAACGCATTTGTGGATGCCTGATTCTTTCACATCACCTGTCACCTGCTAAACCATGGTCTCTGATGCGTCAAGTTAGGTGTGCAGACTTCTCCTTAATATTAAAAGCTGTCAGATCACACTGGTATAATGCTGCAAATCCATCCTAACGAAGCCAACATGAAAGCAGAGGCAAGGAATGCAGCAGATATTTTGTAGAGCATTTCAATACTAAAAGAATGTCACAGCTCACCAATCAGCATTAAACATATGTAAAGAAAGCCAGAAACACTGAATAATTTTTACAGATAGTTTGTGATTGGTGGAGCCAAACCTCCAGTGATCATAAATGGACACACCCACCTAAATTCAGTTTTCTTTTATCTTTTTACCTGTAAACTGATAACATCAACAAATTCTAAAAACTTCTATTTTTTATTCTAAAATTTCTATTTCTGTTCCAATGTAAAATGATTTCCAATATATTTGCATGTTTGACTTACATATGGTAGGTTCCAACATTCTTCTCTCTGTTGAATCTTTTTGTCTACGGATGAGCGAGTACCTTAATATTCGTACTCGCTATACTCGCAGCGAGTAGGTACCGGTACTCATTGCAAGAATAGTGAGTATGAATACTTTCGCAGTGTATCTGTAGATACACTGCGATAGTAGCCTAAAAGTGAATAAAAGTTGTTAAAAAATAATAAACTTACATACTCACCTGTCCGACGCCTGCACCAGGACCACCAGAGAAGACATCCGATCGCTGGACAAGGACCTGTCACTACCAGCCAATCAGATGGCCGGTAGCGATTTGGCCAATCACATGGCGCCACGTTACAACTACGTCATCGCTAGCGGCCACCTGATTGGCCAATTTGCAAGGTCCTGACAGTACACCTAGGACCTTGCAAATTGTCCAATCAGGTGGCTGCTAGCGATAACGTGGTTGTGACGTGGCGCCATCTGATTGACCAGATCGCTACGGGCCATCTGATTGGCTGGCAGTGACAGGTCCTTGTCCAGCGATCGGATGTCTTCTCTGTCGGTCCCGGTGCAGGTGTCGGAAGGTGAGTATGTCATTTTATTATTTTTTAACAACTTTTATTCACTTTTAGGCTACTTTCGCAGTGTATCTATAGATACACTGCGAAATTATTAGGACTACTCGCTACTCCCGAGTACACATAAGTACTCGGAGAGTAGCGAGTAGTCCGAATACCGCTACTATTTGGCGAATACCGAATAGTAGCGAGTATACTCGCTCATCCCTATTTTTGTCCACCACTGTGATAGAGAGTGGAAAAGAAAGGAGACTTTAGGAAAAAATAGATCTTGAGCCTTACGAATTGCAATACCAAAAACAGCCTTTACAAATGGGTTGCTCTTTCTCTGGAAGCAATACTGTATCTAATAATTTATATTTTTTTCCTAGCTCAAGCAAGAAATAACACTGGGATAATCGCTGGTGTCAGTTGTGTCGTTGTCTTTGTGGTGCTGCTTATTGGAGGAGCCTTAATAGTGTATTATTTAAGAAAGTAAGTTTATCATCATTTACCATAGTTTTGTTTATGTAAATTTGATGATAATGAATTACTATTAGTACAGCAAAAAAGAATGTCATTATTAAAGGAATTATAAAGGACTAGAAAAAGAAACCGCGCCACTTATGACAATGGTCATTATGTGATATTGAAGCTTAACTCCTTCTAAGTTAATGTAGTTGAGTAGTTATAATAGATTTAGCCCATGGACAGGACTGCCACTGTTTTCAGAAAAGCTTTTTCAACAATGCAAGTTAATTACTCTACAAGTAGGATCCCACAGCAAAATTCAACTACCCACTATGCCTGGTATGACGCTAAAAGTAGAGTTGAGAAGTGTGTATTCAGATCCTGCGCTGCTGTGGGATTAAGAATTTGTACAAGTAATCTTCAAAATGATTTATTATCCTATATGTTTCGGACCATGCTTACTACCTCTTCAGGGCAAACTTATCACACCATATTATCCAGCCACCTGGGAATCGCTGCAGTGTGGATGATCATCTGAATCCACACTTCGTAATTCTACTTTTACTGTAACCATGTGGGATCTTTGTGGCAGCTGATGATGGTGGTTGTGCACAACTTCTAAAGTTGCACCCAACCTATTATTCCTCGTCTTTTAACTAGATCAGATAAGAACCTATTTTGTGCTTCTCCTTTACAGTGTTTTGAAGTGATGCTAGTCCCTAATGACAAGTCGTGAGGCAAAGTAGTCACGTTTTATGAGGTCAGGTACTTGGAGAGCATATCAAGGATTAAGGAGATAGACAGAGGCATTGTCAGAGCATGGTCCGGAGTCCGAATACCTGGAGGATAGTGAATAAGAGCAAAAAGGCTAAATAAACTTAAGGTTTAAGATCAAGCAGCAATTGATCAAACAGAGCAACACAGATCAATTCAGGCCAACAAGCACCTCAGAACAGAATGCTACTACTGGCAGAGTTCTGGGCGAAACTGCTCAACTAAGTAGATGGGCGATCGCTGGGAACAAGGAACACCTAAACAAACCAGCACCTCCCAGAACCTCTCACTAAACACACAATTAGCGCAGCATGCCCCCATACCAAATTGGATCACTGAGCTGTCACTCACCAAACTGACAGCTTGGCACGGCCCTGATTACATAGTTAAAGCAAACAGTCACTCATTGCATTCTAAACACACTGAGCAGAGGAATAGTGACATCAAGAGGTCTAGAAAATGTCTGGTAAGGTCTACATGTCCTATATTCTAAATCTGAGTATAACTCAGTTGGGTAATTCATTCACCAGGTCTCCCAATAGCACCATCATTCATTATCTTCTACAAGTGGGAATCATTATATGTAAGATGTTGATGATAGATGTGAAAAATACAAACCATGATACTAACACGTTTTTCTATTTATTGCAAGAAGATAGAAAGGTGCCGCCATCATCTTCTTTCTGATTTGTAGAGTCACGCTTGAAAACTGGAACAAATCTTGATGACCCTGAAAGAAAAATGTGTTCACTTTAATCCCATCAGATTAATGGCCTTATATTTTCTTTAGGAAAAAGCTGTCAAAGAAATCAGAAAACAATAAGGAGATGAATGCTTATGACTCCAACGTAAACCATGCCAACACGGAAGTGCGCGTAAGTTGAGTTGATGGGTGATAATATATTATGGAACCATTTATTTGAAGAAGTTGTCAAAAATAGTTATGAAATTACTATTAGATTGTAACAATCACCTCAAAATGCTCCTGTCTGAAATGTGACCATTTCGACAGAAATTGAGCACTTCATCTAATGTTTCTCTTGCTCTCTGAATGTTCCTTAAATGTCTAGAAAGATATAATGGGTTGATGCATTAGTAACTTCATGTTGTTTTCTGCAACATCTTTATAGCTCTTTATTTCAATAATTCTTATTACAATCTTCATAATTGAACAGAAAAGTGTCACGCTTTATGTGGGTAACTTAAAGAATCTGATGGCGTGGTGCAGTGGCGTAACATCACCTTTGCAGGCCCCGGTGCAGTATTTACTACCGGGGCCCTGTAGGTGAGGAGCCGGGGGGGTGGGTGCTGGTGGGAATTTTACGATTGCCCTCATGCAGAGTTGATGAGCGGGGGTGGGGAGGGGGGGTGCTAGTGGTGGATAGTTGGAGTTGCACTTGCCGTAATGTGCCTCCCGCGGTCAGCTGCCCTGCCGTGAAGAGGAGAGGACGGGCGGGCACAGGTGCAGGAAGTGAGGCTTCACTCATTTCCCGTCCTCCCTCCTCTCCTCGCGGTCGTGGCGGGCGGCTGGAAGCACGGGCCCCCCCTGCATGGAGGCGCGGGCCCGGTCTCAGCCGCGACTGCTGCGACCGCGATCGTTACGCCACTGGCGTGGTGCAATGACTAGGCAGAGAAAGGTTCAAGTTCAACCTATATTTGTACATAAACAAGAGCAGAGCAATATAAAAGCCCTCTTGAAAATGTTACGCAACTAGATGTGGCCGGCAGCGAGTACGGGTCAAAGAAATACACACTTTAACAGAGTAAGAGGCTGATACTGAGGATAGTCTTTGCACAATATATACACAGTGCATGGCCTAATAATGGCAAAGTCTTGGCAAGACAGTTCACACAAAGTTCCAAAGCAGAGAAGTGCGACTAGAAACAATAGTCCCGAGCTGTCCTGAAATACCGCACTGCACAAATTCACAACAAACAGATTGCAGCAAACAAGGCTTACATGGAGCAGAGTAGGCTGTATGGAAACTGGCAGCAGGAATGATCCCCTTCAAGGCACACACTAGTTGTTGGACTGTAACCAGGATTAAGCAGAGCAGATGATTGCAAGTAAGGAATGTAGAGCTGACCAGGTAGCAGAAGGTTGAGCACGATGCAAACGATGCACAGCTGAGCCTGAGCAGACACACAATACTCAAGTAAGCCATGGATGCCAGACTGGAACTTAAAAGCAAGAAGGGCAGGAAACACATAAACATGGTGAGACAGCAGATTCCATCTTGTCTAACGGTGAGGAGACACTGAAGGTAGCCTGGAAAAGTTGGAAATCCTGACAAAAAAAGAGGGAAGAAAAAAAAACAAGAACAACACAAAAATAAACAAATCTATTTACATAAGAAAAGGAGGAATGAGAGGAAAGGGAGAAGGGAGGAGAGGACAGAAAAGCAATAGTTTTATTGGAGGGGGAAATGATCAATGATGGGGGGAGGGAGTAAAGATAAAAGAAAGGTTACCTTTTTAAAGAAAAGGGAGGGAAATGACAAGCATAGTAACATACATGCTGTGAAGAGCTTAGAATGTATTCTGAATACCAATCAACCATATCCCGAAGATATTTCTATAGTTGTAATCTGCACATGACACGCCCCTCCGGGGCCTTAGGATACTCGGTACCGGGCTTTCTTAAGGCTCCATCACAGGGATAACAGGGACTGAGACCCGGCTCCGTGACCATGGCAGCGTCATTAAAAGTTCGGTGTGGGTAGCTCTCTCTCCTAGGGGTAGGGATCTGGCGTGGAGGGTTCATTCTGCTCAGGGATAACTGGACTTGGGGATACTTGTTAATTTAGACGTGACGCCACCTGCAGGTTGCGGCTAAAGATGGCCACCGCTGCACTACAGTCTTCCTAGGGGCCGATAGTTGGGAAGGGAGCAATGTTCTTAAGCCCTCTATGGATAGGGCTGACACCTAGGATGGCCGAAGATACCTGAGTGAGTTGGTAGTTGTGTTTCTGGTGCTTTAGAGGCGTCAAGAAAATTCACAGACACAGCGGGTTGCAGTCTTTAATTCTTTTCCTCACAGTCTGTGTGTAACAGCACTCTGAACATTGGGTTCTCGGAGGCAGGGATCCATCTACTCACTAGTAGTAGGATGGTATGTAACTGGCACCCCTTCTCTGTCCTTTCCAAGTCCTCTCACACAGCACTTGCTTCGCCCTTCTGCTTGCACCTCACCACAGAGAGCTCTGAGTCAGTGACTGTGGGCTTTCTTAGGTTCCCTGCAGTGTCTCCCTCAGCCTATGGTTGCCACCTTTTCAGCAGATGTGCGCAGTATTCGACTGTGTCACCTTGAAGTGGCACAGCCTCCGGGCACTAACTGAGCCTGGTCTTCTCACAAGTCGTTTTGGTTCCCGGTGTCCCTTGCGGCCTAGTCCCTCCACTTGCCTGCGCCTGACAATAGATATGAGGTGCCCCCAGGCTGTGGGGTACTCAGGAACCAGATTGCTGCTGTCACTGGGGAGTCACAAGGGCCTTTTTCAGTTGAAAAAGGGGATATGTACAGGGGAGGTTGTCATGATGCCACCTGTGGCATTTGGTCAGTGGGGACCACTGCTGCCATATTTTTGCTGGGGATGATGGTGAGGGGCAGTTGAGATGGAGAGCCCTCCATGGGTAGGGCTGGATGTCCCCAGGGCAGGCGTGTTGTGGGGGCTGCGTACTCTGGATGCTGCACTGGTTCCTTCTCTGCAGCCCTTTTCAGCCAGCACACAGGGTATAGCAAGTAGGTGGCTCCGCAGGTGGGGACTCTACTGCAACGCGGCAATCAGGGCGGACTGGCCCAGGTGGCAGGGGGCAAGTGCCCCTGGGCTGTGGTGTAGTCCACATCTAGGGCGCCCCTCTACTGAAACGGCCGGCCGCAGCATATGGCGTCGGAGCTAGTAAGAGAGTCGCGGCAGCACCCCATCCCCCCCGGTCCTCAAAATTTCTGATAGCACCCCCCCCCCCATTCTCAACTAAGGCTGGCAGTGCGAAACTGCCACCGGGTCCAGAGGGCTGGCGGCAATGAACAGTCTCAGGCACTTTGAGCATACAGATACTTTACTGTCAAAGTTCTTAAGCAGTTTACAGCACAGTTCACAGGCACAGTTCTTACACTTCACGGGTTTAACTGCAGCTCAATGGCTCCTCTGCGTCGCTCCTCTCAAAGTACCTCTCAGGCCCTGCTTGTCTCTCTCTGTCCTCGCCCACGAGTTCGGTCTGGCTGTCATGGGCTCTTTAATGATGCTTCCTCTGCTTTAGGGTCACCAGCCCTAGTACAATGGCTGTGTTCCTACTTGGCGGTAGTGAGGTTACGGGTCATAGAATCCCCGTACCACAACGGGATGATATCTTCTGGGATGAAATCCTCTGGAATTCTGCGCCCCAACATGTCCGACTTTTCCACCACTTTCAAAACCTTCAGATAGAACCTCAAAACCCATCTCTTCAGGAAAGCTACAGCCTGCAATAACCGTGCTGCCACCTCACTACCACTGGAGCATCCACCTCACCACCACTGGAGCTGCTGCGCCCCCAACCTACTGTCTCCTCCCCATCATCCTATAGAATGTAAGCCCCTCGGTAACAAGGTCCTCTCTCCTCTGCACCAGTCTGTTATGTTAATTTGTTCACTGTAGCTTATATCTGTATTTTGTATGCAACCCCTTCTCATTTACAGCACCCTGGAATTAATAGTGCTAAATAAATACCTAATAATAGTAATATTAACAATTTGTCTATCTTGACTTTATTAGGTTTCCTCTGATACAACAAAAACATTCTAGATTAATTATTTTAATGCATCACTCCAGCATTTTTTTCAGTATTACACTGCTGGAGTGGTGATTTAAACCTAAATCCCGAATCCCTGCCTTATACTCACCTGGTGCCATCTTCATCCTTTTCCAGCGTCGCTCCGGTTGGTCTCCCGGGAGTTGTGACTTGCCGGTAGCTCCAGTGTTTCATGAAGCGTGACAAAGGTCAACGCTCAATACAAGTCTATGAGAGACTCGTTGTGGCCTCATTCTGACTCTCATGGTGGGTTTACACGTCCCGATATCGGCCCGATATCGGAGCCAACGACGCGGGAGCGCGCTTTTTGAGCGCGATTTTCCCGCCGTCGCATCGCCGCTTTAGACATCCCCATATCAGGAAACAACGTCCCGACGATGTGTACGCCCCCCAACCCAGGAACGACCATTTAACATGGGAGTGAATGGGCGACGTGGGCGTACACATCGTAGTTGGGCTGTCACACGGGACGATGCGGCTACAACCGGCATCCGATATCGGGCGGTTGAATAGCACGCTCATTCAACCCCGATATCGTTTTGGCATCGTTCCAGCATCGCATTGTACGTTCAAACCGTACAACACGCGAACGATATCGGGTCCAACTCCCGAACCACGTGACTTTTGGTCGGAGTTGGGTCGGAGTTGGATGCCGATATCGCGACGTGTAAACCCACCATCATAGACTTGCATTGAGCACTTGTGACGTAATATCTGACATCCGGTGCTTACAAAGGATGAAAATATAAGACTGGAGACTTGGGTTTAAAGCTCCACTCCAGTGCTGAAATTAAGAAGAAAAACAATGGAGTGGTGCTTTAAGCAATTTTTACTAACACAGTGCTTAAAGGGTTCACCAAAAATGAAGCTAATAATACTGTAGAGAACCAGTTTGGAGCCGAAAAGAAGGTTTTTTTGAGACCTCAAAGGAGTCTTCAGAGAATTGCAGCATTTAGGGACCACTTTAAATCATTTACTGGATAATATACTGGATTGTTATACAGGGTGGGACATTTATATGGATACACCTAAATAAAGTGGGAACGGTTGGAAATATCAACTTCCTGTTTGTGGCACATTAGTATATGGGAAGGGGGTACTAATGTGCCACAAACAGGAGGTTGGTATCACTAACCGTTCCCACTTTATTTAGGTGTATCCATATAAATGACCCACCCTATAAATGGCCCATCCTATAAATGGCCCACCCTATAAATGGCCCACCCTATAAATGGCCCACCTATAAATGGCCTACCCTATAAATGGCCCATCCTATAAATGGCCCACCGTATAAATGGCCCATCCTATAAGTGGCCCACCCTATAAATGGCCCATCCTATAAATGGCCCACCCTATAAATGGCCCATCCTATAAATGGCCCACTCTATAAATGGCCCACCTATAAATGGCCCACCCTATAAATGGCCCTCCCTATAAATGGCCCCCCTATAAATGACCCACCCTATAAATGGCCCACCCTATAAATGGCCCACCCTGTAAATGGCCCACCCTGTAAATGGCCCATCCTATAAATGGCCCACCCTATAAATGGCCCACCCTATAAATGGCCCATCCTATAAATGGCCCACCCTATAAATGGCCCATCCTATAAATGGCCCATCCTATAAATGGCCCATCCTATAAATGGCCCACCCTATAAATGGCCCTCCCTATAAATGGCCCACCCTATAAATGGCCCAACCTGTATTCATTCTTCAAAAGGAAGAGTGCAGTGGCTATAGTTGATCAGGTCTCTATGTCTCATATCTATCTATGTCAACAGTCTTATAAACGGTCCATTGATATTATGTAGAACACAATATTAATACAAGACAGTCATTCTACTGCTCTTCACCCTTACTAAGGAAGAGATGTTCCCGATGTCTACAATCATATGCCCTAATGTCTCATACAATCTTAAAGGGATTGTCCGGTTCTTATACTGGAACCATATAAATGATAACTGCAGAATGGACGTACCGGTAATTACAACTGAGACTTAATTATTTCTTGTTTTTACTGTAGGGAAACAAAACCAAGATTGGGAACACATCAGTCTATGAAAAATCGGAAGACAACAACTACTCTGAATATATGAACATGGATGACTTACTTTATGCCACATCTATTGATCAAAGCTGAAAACAACAAATACTCCAAAGAACACTGAAATTGTATTTGCAGAAATAATAATATAGCTTTTGCACAACAGCAGATATCAAATACTGGGTGGTGGGGGGGGGGGGGGTATCTGCAAGCAACATAAATGAGATAAAACTGATCTGTTGGTATGTTTAAGCTGACATGTGTGAAACTAATTGTGATGGCACAGCAGCTTACCTACGTGATCTACAGTTGTAATATCATATAATGTCACCGGACTAATACGTGTGATGTCACAGCAGCCTACCTAAATGATGTACTATTAGAAATTGTAAAATGCTACATTACTAGCTCTATCCTCTCGTAGCTTATCCTCACCCATCCATTGTAGACTGTGAGCCCTCGTGGGCAGGGTGTCCTCTCTCCTCACCTACTGTATCCTCACCCATCCCGTGTAGACTGTGAGCCCTCATGGGCAGGGTCCTCTCTCCTCACCTACTGTATCCTCATCCATCCCTTGTAGACTGTGAACTCTCATGGGCAGGGTCCTCTCCTCACCTACTGTATCCTCACTCATCCCTTGTAGACTGTGAGCCCTCGTGGGCAGGGTGTCCTCTCTCCTCACCTACTGTATCCTCACCCATCCCGTGTAGACTGTGAGCCCTCGTGGGCAGGGTCCTCTCTCCTCACCTACTGTATCCTCATCCATCCCTTGTAGACTGTGAGCTCTCATGGGCAGGGTCCTCTCCTCACCTACTGTATCCTCACCCATCCCTAGTAGACTGTGAGCCCTTGTGAGCAGGGTCCTCTCCTCACCTACTGTATCCTCACCCATCCCTAGTAGACTGTGAGCCCTCGTGAGCAGGGTCCTCTCTCCTCACCTACTGTATCTTCACCCATCCCTTGTAGACTGTGAGCCCTCATGGGCAGGGTCTTCTCTCCTCACCTACTGTATCCTCACCCATCCCTTGTAGACTGTGAGCCCTCGTGGACAGGATCCTCTCTCCTCACCTACTGTATCCTCACTCATCCCTTGTAGACTGAGCCCTCATGGGCAGGGTCCTCTCTCCTCACCCTCTGTATCCTCACCCATCCCTTGTAGACTGTGAGCCCTCGTGGGCAGGTTCCTCTCTCCTCACCTACTGTATCCTCACCCATCCCTTGTAGACTGTGAACCCTCGTGGGCAGGGTGTCCTCTCTCCTCACCTACTGTATCCTCACTCATCCCTTGTAGACTGTGAGCCCTCGTGGGCAGGGTCCTCTCTCCTCACCTACTGTATCCTCACCCATCCCTTGTAGACGGTGACCCCACACAGACCGAGTCCTCTCTCCTTCCCCGCTGTATCCTCACCCACAAAAAAATGTTTTTAAGGACATTGCAGGCTTCCTGGACCTCACAGCTGCTGCTATATCTGGCACTGTTTCCAAAATTCTTACCCACCCTGCAGGTGTAAGAAATACCTGCAAATTCCAGAAAGCTTAAAAAAAATAAATTTAAAGCTCAAAAAATTGTTACAGGTTGAAAGAAAAAGATACACCAGATAGCTGGGAACACTCATAACTGTAAGGTTAGGTGGTGCTCTCAGCCAGCAGGTCTTCCGGTGAGTGTTTTGGCCCCAAATAAACAGGGAATGTTTTAGAGCGATTTTAAATTTCGAACTTTTTTGATACATTTCTTTTAACTGTAATAAATGATAAATGTTTGTGCCAAATTTGATATCGGTGAACATGATTGGGGAAAGTTTGATTATCTCTAAATTTGGCCTGGGACATGGACGTTCTCTACTCTTCGTGCAGGAAAGTGTTAACGGATTGTAAGTAGTGGATAGTAAATCATTGACGTTCTGTGAAATTGGACTTCTTGTATGCTTTAGGGAAACAGGAATGTAAATTTCACTAAGTCCATGGACTTATGTAATCTTTTTTTTTTTTAGAAACCGAGAACTTTGCTCTTTACCCAAATGTGCTTAAGTGCGGTAACAAAAAGTGCACAAGGGTGTGGCCCATTACCGCTATCTCCAGCAGATGAAGGACTCTTAAGAAGCCAAAAAGCCAAAGCGAGTGTCAGGGACTAATGGCCCTACATAGACGAAGTCAAGGGGCCCCAATCATGCTCCCAGAAACCACCCAAGCGAAGCTAGGAACCAGTCTAGATCGGCTCCCCTCCTGAAAGAGAAGAGCCAGAGGTGTACAGGGGATAGCGGAACATGATGGACAAACACTCCCCCTACTGTACTTTCTCAATACAGTGGGGTTTTTTGTAGGGACCATTACATGACCTACAACCTCCACAATGAGAGACATTATCCCCCATCCTAATGTAAAAAAGGGACAAGTCGTGTAGGAAGCTGGATGAGCTCAACACTCAGAGGAACGTAAAAGTAAAAAAAAGGAAGTACAGTAAAATGAATGCTGGATAGACAGAGGGTCACTCAGTGCTCGCTGGAAACTCTGAGATTTAAAGGAGTTTTTCCCACAAAGAACATTCATTTTAATCAATAGAATATGGAATCATTTCCACAATTGGATGTGTTCAAAAAAATGTTCCTGTGCTGAGATAATCTTAAATATGTGTCCCTGCTATGTACTGGCTGACTGTACAGGGACATGGTCTGATCATACCACATCTCCTGTGCTGAGATAATCTTATATATGTGTCCTGCTATGTACTGGCTGACTGTACAGGAATATGGTCTGATCATACCCCATCTCCTGTGCCGAGATAATCTTATATATGTGTTCCTGCTATGTACTGGCTGACTGTACAGGGACATGGTCTGATCATACCACATCTCCTGTGCTGAGATAATCTTATATATGTGTCCTGCTATGTACTGGCTGACTGTACAGGGACATGGTCTGATCATACCACATCTCCTGTGCTGAGATAATCTTATATATGTGTCCCTGCTATGTACTGGATGACTGTACAGGGACATGGTCTGATCATACCACATCTCCTGTGCTGAGATAATCTTATATATGTGTCCTGCTATGTACTGGCTGACTGTACAGGGACATGGTCTGATCATACCACATCTCCTGTGCTGAGATAATCTTATATATGTGTCCTGCTATGTACTGGCTGACTGTACAGGGACATGGTCTGATCATACCACATCTCCTGTGCTGAGATAATCTTATATATGTGTCCTGCTATGTACTGGCTGACTGTACAGGAACATGGTCTGATCATACCACATCTCCTGTGCTGAGATAATCTTATATATGTGTCCTGATATGTACTGGCTGACTCAGGGGCGGACCCAGACTGTAGTGGGCCCCGGTGCAAGAAATTTTTCGGGGCCCCCCCCCCCGGCCGCCCCTCATAGTGGCAACAAAGTAATGTAAACATACAGCCCAGCACAGCCACCAGGCTATATACAGTCAGTGCTTTTTTTGTAAAAAAATATTTCCTGGTACGCAATCCCCGAGGCGAGAGCGTGGGGGTGGGAGTGCTGTCAGGCGCCGGCCGAGTTTTTGGAGTGGGGGAGGGGTGCAGCCCTACGTCTCGTCATTCACTTCTGATCACTCCATCCATCCCCATGTTCCCTCCATCCTCCTGCATCCTCCATTCTCCATCCCCCTGGTCTCTCTATCCTCCATCCCCCTGCTCCTTCCATTGATGTACTATTGATGAATGTTTTTGTAGAGATGGTGGTTCTGATACATTTCTGGAATTTCTGTACTGATGAGGGTTGTGATGCTTAGAACCACCATCTCTAGAAAAACATTCATCAATAGTACATCAATTGTAATGTCAGGGCAAACCCATATACATATTTGTATCTCATGAACCTACAACTTCCAGTATGTCCTTACTAATGGTAAGAACTACTGGGAATTGTTGTTACCAGTCCTCATCAGACCAAACATGAACCTCAGTACTGATGAGAATGTTATTATCACAAATAATCATTTCCACCCAGGTACCTTATAGATGACCTTGTCTCTGATCGGGGTCGTCTTTTTCTTTTCTTTATCTTGTCCTGACGCCATGATGACTTTTCACGTCTTTGCAGACTTCCATCTTCTCCTCTTTGCTGCAGCACATCCTGACATGGTGCCCTTAAAAATAAGAGTGTAATTATAATTCTGTCTAAATAAAAATATCTGCCCTACACTGTGCTTCTGAACAAATAATCCCACTGTCCTCTCACACTGTGTCCTCTATATTGTACCTTCTCATAACACTCTCCCTGGTGGAGATGATGGTGGAGGCTGCTGCATGGAGGCAGAGACACCTGGTACAGCTGCCATTATCACCACACACAGCCCCACTCCTCCTGCACACCCGTCCTCCTCTCCTCTGTCCTCCTGCACCCCCGTCCTCCTCTCCTCTGTCCTCCTGCACCCCTGTCCTCCTCTCCTCTGTCCCTCCAGCTGCTCGTCTTCTCCTGTGTCCCCCTGTTCCTGTCCTTCTGCCCCCCTGCCAGCACCGCAGCCGCCTCCACCGCACCAGCACTTGGAGCCATCACGGGACAGGAAGCAGCAGAGCTCCCAGCGGCTTCCTGTCAGCGTGATTGCTCTCAGCGCTGGGGGGCAGGGAGCGGGGCACAGTACATGCGAGCGCCATGGCCGGGCGGCAATGCACTGCCAGCGGCGACACCCTTCCTCCCCCACAAAGACTCCAGTTTTCATATGGAGTCTGGGGGAGGGAGGTAAAGAAAAAAAACAAAAAACCGCTCTCACTCACCTGCTGTGTAAATACAGCCCTGCTACCGCCCCCACACACATGCCGCGGGGGGCGGCCCCCACTTCCCCCGCTACGCCACTGCTGCAGCCGCCGGGGAGACACCGCACACTGCCGACGGCCCTGGTGGCAGCAGCGGAGATAGCGGCGGGGCATTTTCCGTTACGCCGTACCGGTATGTACCGCCACAAAAAAAGCACTGTATACAGTCCAGCACAGCCTCCAGGTAATATATGCAGCCCAAAAACAGCCTCGAGTTAATACCTATATACAGCCCAGCATAGCCTGGTATAATATATATAGCCCAAGACAGCCTCAAGGAGGATATATATATATACTAGATGTGTTCCTGATGCTATCGCATCAGAGGGCGAGGATCGGTGCGGCGGCGGGATGCGGGGGGCGGCTAAGTTTACACACACACCTACACACCCCCTTCCGGTCTCATCCGGTCTCACCCATCGTTGATGGAAGCTTGAACCGGGAATGAGGTGGTCAGTGCAGGATGGAGGCTCGGTGGTCAGCGCAGGATGGAGGGGGTTAATGGTGGAGGAGCATAGGGTCAGAGGGGGGCTCCATGGTGGGTGTTGGAGCTCCCCCTGTGCCTGGTTGGGCTTCGGGGAGCGGTTCGGTGGCGGAGGCTGGTGCTGGCCATGGCGGCTACTGGCGGCGGGATGTGCACCTGGGAGCGGTCTGGTGGCGGGTACTGGGCATGGCGGCTAATGGCGGTGAGATGTGCAGCTGGGAGCGGTCTGGTGGCTGGTGCTGGCCATGGCGGCTAATGGCGGTGGGATGTGCAGCTGGGAGCGGTCCGGTGGTGGTGGCTGGTGGTGGGCATGGCAGCTACTGGCAGTGGGATGTGCGGCGGTGCCCATATCCAATATGGCGGCAGGCCACTTCCGTCCCCGCGGTGCATTCTGGGATACAGGTATGGAAGTGTGTACAACATGCCTGGGGGAGAAGCTCGGCTGCATCACGGAAGGGACCCCCCTTCCATGATGCAGCCGAGCTTCTCCCCCAGGACCCACCTTCCGAAGGGGAGGTCCTGGGGGCCCAGGACCAGGATCCCCCTTCCTTGATGCATCCAAGCTTTTCCCCCTAGCTGGGGGAGAAGCTCGGCTGCATCAAGAAGGGGGGGCCCTAGGGGAGAAGCTCGGCTGCATTAAGGAAGCAGGGGGCCCCCCTTCCTTGATGCAGCCGAGCTTCGCCCCCAAGACCCCCTTCTGAAGGGGGGGCCTGGGGCCTCAGGACACCCCCTTCCGTGTTGCATCCAAGCTTATCCCCAAGCTTGGGGAAATTGGTTGCATCAAGGAAGGGGGGTCCTGGGGCCCCCAGGACCCCCTTCCTTTGGAAGGGGGGTCCAGAGGGAGAAGCTTGGCTGCATCAAGGGGGTCCTGCACCTAGGGGGTCCTGGGGAAAAGCTTGGCTGCATTAAGGAAGAGGAGGGGGCCTCTAGGAGTTCTAGGGGCCCCCCCCTTCCTTGATGCAGCTGAGTTTCCCTCCCAGTGCCCCCCTAGGGGGTCCTTAGGGCTCTGACTGTTTCCCCCCCCCACACCAAAGCCCTGCTCTGGGGCTCTTACCTGGGTGGAGCCCTCAGTCACCGCCACCATCTCACTGTATTCTGGAGAGGGTGTGCTTTTCCTGCCTCCACGGAAGAGGCAGGAAGTGAAGCAGTGCCGACTCTCCCAGAGTCCCAGCCTCCTCTGCCTCACTGCTGAATGCTGTGCTGTGATCCGGGCGGGCGGCGGCGGTGCAATTTAACAGCGATCCCCGCGCCCCCCGGGACTGCCAGAATAAAGCCGCTGACTGATGTGCTGTAATCAGGGCGTGCGGCGGCGGAGCAATTCAACAGCACCCCCCCCCCCCGGGACTGCCAGAATACAGCCGCGGGAGGGCGGCTGCGTCGCAAACTAACAGCAAGCCCCCCCCCCGGGACTGAGGACTGACTGCGGGTCATAATAAAGCTGCGGGTGGGCGGCGGTGTCGGTCCTCTCATGATGGAGATGCGCTCCTGCGGCCACTAACACCCACCTGTCAGAAAGGGGGAACGGACCCGCCGCTGGAGCCTTCAGGGGCCCCCTAGGGGCCGGGGCCCTGGTGCAGCTGCACCAGCTGCACCACGGTAGTTCCGCCCCTGACTGTACAGGGACATGGTCTGATCATACCACATCTCCTGTGCTGAGATAATCTTATATATGTGTCCTGCTATGTACTGGATGACTGTACAGGGACATGGTCTGATCATACCACATCTCCTGTGCTGAGATAATCTTATATATGTGTCCTGCTATGTACTGGCTGACTGTACAGGGACATGGTCTGATCATACCACATCTCCTGTGCTGAGATAATCTTATATAAGTGTCCTGCTATGTACTGGCTGACTGTACAGAGACATGGTCTGATCATACCACATCTCCTGTGCTGAGATAATCCTATATATGTGTCCTGCTATGTACTGGCTGACTGTACAGAGACATGGTCTGATCATACCACATCTCCTGTGCTGAGATAATCTTATATATGTGTCCCTGCTATGTACTGGCTGACTGTACAGAGACATGGTCTGATCATACCACATCTCCTGTGCTAAGATAATCTTATATATGTGTCCCTGCTATGTACTGGGTGACTGTACAGGGACATGGTCTGATCATACCACATCTCCTGTGCTGAAATAATCTTATATATGTGTCCTGCTATGTACTGGCTGACTGTACAGGGACATGGTCTGATCATACCACATCTCCTGTGCTGAGATAATCCCATATATGTGTCCTGCTATGTACTGGCTGACTGTACAGAGACATGGTCTGATCATACCACATCTCCTGTGCTGAGATAATCTTATATACGGTATGTGTCCCTGCTATGTACTGACTGATTGTACAGAGACATGGTCTGATCATACCACATCTCCTGTGCTGAGATAATCTTATATATGTGTCCCTGCTATGTACTGACTGACTGTACAGGGACATGGTCTGATCATACCACATCTCCTGTGCTAAGATAATCTTATATATGTGTCCTGCTATGTACTGGCTGACTGTACAGGGACATGATCTGATCATACCACATCTCCTGTGCTGAGATAATCTTATATATGTGTCCTGTTATATACTGGCTGACTGTACAGGGACATGGTCTGATCATACTACATCTCCTGTGCTGAGATAATCTTATATATGTGTCCTGCTATGTACTGGCTGACTGTACAGGGACATGGTCTGATCATACCACATCTCCTGTGCTGAGATAATCTTATATATATGTCCTGCTATGTACTGGCTGACTGTACAGGGGCATGGTCTGATCATACCACATCTCCTGTGCTGAGATAGTCTTATATATGTGTCTCTGCTATGTACTGGCTGAGTGTACAGGGACATGGTCTGATCATAGCACATCTCCTGTGCTGAGATAGTCTTATATATGTGTCTCTGCTATGTACTGGCTGACTATACAGGGACATGGTCTGATCATACCACATGTACTAGGCAGGGCTGTTTTTAAATAGTAGTTTTGCTTCAAAGAAAGAATCATCTATGATCTGATGTTGTAATGTTTGTATACTGTTTTGCGTCCTCCTATGTCAAGGAGATGTTGTATGATCGGACCATTGTGAAGGGGTTAAATCTCATCACGCATATGTGCAGGGCTCCTATAAAGGCACAGAGTTTTATAGTCTAACCCATATCGGTTAAGCATGAGGATATGAAAAGGAGCCTGCTGGTTAGGCATAAGTCACATCTGGTGACACAGTCCATCTGGATGTAGAGGTCTTCTTATGGGCCTAGTAATTGGAAGAGGCACCCAACATGTTGGGCAAAAGATTGATGATGCAGAAGTGAGCACTTCCCCGGTCCTTCTGTCTAGGAGAACAAGAGTAGACCAAATCTTTTTGCTCATCTCTAGTCTGCAAAATGGTCTGTAATATTTGCACGAGTCAGTCTTTCCAGTGCCTCTGCCTTCTTCTCCATGTTTCACTCTTATACCTTCCACCAAAGATTCTCTTCTCTGTTTGGCCATAATAATCTCACTGGAGACTCCATATTTTGCATTTTCAGTTGTCCATTCTTTTATGTGACTCTGATCACTATGCTAGCAGGGTTATGACACAGAGTGTGAAGTTAGTCACTACAAAAATACTAATATGTGAAAAAGACAACAGAGTGGTCAGGCAATCTGGGGTCAGGTACAGGAGAGTTCACATTACATCAGGAGAACACAGAGACATGGTCAAATAGCAGTCCAACGTCAAGTAATCCAGGAGAGCGAGATGAGGATCTAGGGAATAAACAGAGGCTTAAACAGGTCCAGGGATCAAAAACCATGAAATGATAACAGGTACAGAAAAAAGGCAGAGTAAACAAAGGTCAGTCTGGGTGAGTAACACAGATGAGGATAAGCACAGGAGTACAGGTGAAACAGCACTTCACATAAAGTGTGTGACTGGCTGCAAACTGGGGAAAGCTGCTCAGTTAAGAAGCCTGGTAATCCCTGGAAGTAGAAACACCTGAGTGATCCAACCCTTATCAGAACCAGTATGAAGAACAACTCTGAACATAACCAGACTAACTCGGTCACAACCAGATACCAGAAACAACAATACACAAAAAAATACGTTCTGCAAGGAGGACCATGATACCAGCATGGTCTAATTAGAGAGAATTAATTCTTGCCTACCGACCATCACATTTTTCTGCGGCACTGCTTGAGTCCCCTTGAGACCTCTTTGCTCCCTCGTCTGGTAATTTCAATGCTGAAAAAAAGCAAGCAGACCGATGAGTGACCCGGAGAGAGCTAAGAAGTGGCAGCGGAACGGTAGCTGAGCATAAACATTTGTATTATTTTTAGATGAAAACGGGCAAAATTTTTCAAAATGAAAAGGAATGGATAACCCCCTGTTCCAATTCCAAACATCTATGTCTTTGGGTTGAAAGATATCCAGCATGGTAGCAAAGAGTTTGACTTTTAACCCCCCTGATGACATGGTATTGTGTCTATTTTTAGTGCTACCTTCAAAGCAAGAGACATATGTAAATTTCATGCAGAAATCTAGTACAAAAACATATCCATATTGTTAATCAGGACCTCTATGACATTGAGGTATGTGATGGGTGATATTATATTGGCTGCAGTGACCGCTTGCTTCAATCCAAAATCTGTTATGGCCCCTTTACACGCAGCTACAGGTAACAGGTTTTCCACAGGTAACTTACTGGCTGCAGTGAAATCATGGAGACATGGTTCTATCTTGTTGCTATGTACAAATGGAACTATGTCTCCATGATTTCACTGCAGCCAGTAAGTTACCTGTGGAAAACCTGTTACCTGTAGCTGCGTGTAAAGGGGCCCTTAGGGTACCTTTACACGTTGCAACTGCGGTGAGAAATCTTACAGGCAATCAGTAGCCCCGTCACCGTGAAATTGCTACGAAATT
Source organism: Allobates femoralis (assembly GCA_033576535.1). Taxonomy (NCBI): domain Eukaryota; kingdom Metazoa; phylum Chordata; class Amphibia; order Anura; family Aromobatidae; genus Allobates; species Allobates femoralis. The sequence goes on along the minus strand of JARQOC010000009.1, from coordinate 62,656,234 downwards.
GCAGCGTGTAATTGGGGAATCCGGCGGTGATTTTAAAAGATGCGCCTGGTTCTGATTTCAGAGCACTGCTCGAAAACCAGACACAACCATGAAGGTGAATTTCTTTGCTTTGGCGTGTAAAGGGGCGATAGGGATGGAATCAGCGTCGCCTACTAATTTGCCGGAAGCGTGCCACAGTGTGCTGGACACCGCGCCCCGTCAGCGATGATTGGTGGTGGCTACTGTGTTTCCATTGGCTGTCCCTTCACAGGGCGCCATATTTGAACAGCTGTCCATTCACATTACACAATGGCAATGGCGTCATGTATTAGCCAGCCTTCCTGCGCAGGCTATGCAATCATAACGCTATTGCGTTGTCTAATCAGCGTGTTTGGGGCACATTGTAAAACAATTTGGCACTCCTATGTTCTCATCACGCTGAACAGGTACGCCCACATTCCTTTGGGGATTGCGGAATGTGAAGCGGCGACGGTAGGCTACCAGATATTTCCCGCAGTTTGTGTGGCAACTTCCGGGGAGACTCATTCCGTTAGGTTGAGGGCGAAATTGCGGCGTGTACAAGCGCCTTCAGCGTTCGGAGGCAACCATGAAAAATGTGCACGCGCACGTTAGATTGCCTCCGATTGCCGCCAAAAGTTGCGGCGTGTAAAGGTACCCTTGCAGTTCTCATTTGGAAAGCAAATAACTCAGAAATGGTTAAAATCAGGAGGATAACATGAGGCTAAAATTATCCTTTTTTTGTATAGGGGTGTAATCTTTAATAGAGGAACTAAAAGAAATTGCTGGTTATTAAATGAGGAAACCACAAAACCATTGAGCAAAGTCAAACTCCCCTATTTATTCAGGCTAATTGCTTAAAATAAAGCTCTATCCATACTCGCAATTAAGGGGCATCTGGAACCTTCAAAACTGTATGTAAAATATACAACCATCCCCTAACATGGCCGACCTGTAGGTTCACCATAGTTGCCAAAAATGTTCAATTTTCCTTGACCGTTACAAATGTTCGGAGCCTATCTTGGCAAATTCATGCACCTAATACAAAAAGTGTGGGATTTATGCATACCCTTGGGATGGGCTTAAACATTCCTATTTTATCAAACCTTGGTGTTGGTGTTGCATTTTAAATCTTATTAGAAATCTTCTGTTTTTAAAAACAGTGGGATTTTTACTTTTATAGTTTACTGCTCATTATCTAGGTTACCGACTGTGGAGACATGAGGGTCGGTGGGTTCTCTCATATGCTGGCTTGGTTTCTTTAGAAACACCGCTCAGGATCAGGACTCATCCTAAATGAACGTCTGCACTCCTTCCTCGTGGTCAGAACATTATTCAAACGATAAAGGGTGAGGATACCGCGCTCCGGTGAGACTTTATTGGGTCACCAACAGTCAACAGCAGATAGTACATTCCCGTAAAGGAAACAAAATGGTGCTGGTGACAAAGTCTATCCCTTCTGCTGACTCGCCAGTAATCAAAACATCTGCCACTTGGGTGGATCCAGGACCAACTACCCCAGCCAGCAGCACCCCACATTTGGTGGGCACCCACTGAGAGGAGGTTGGTCAAACATAGGAAGTCAACCAAGCACAGCAAGGCATGTGGCCAGGTGACCTGATTGTCCTAACATGGTTCCTCCAAACAAATTTGTGGGCTCAGTGTTAGGCAGTGGAGCAGTTCTCTAATCCTCCAGCTGGATCCATGGTCCCTAGGCTAAAGTCCTGTAGAATAAAACCAGTTTGATTCAGTGTCCCTGAGCTCCATCAATGCTGCAAAGGCAAATTTTGGGGCAGTGATGCACTGTTTCCCTTGCTCTGAACTGTCAATCATCAGGAACATCGGAGGATGGGGAGCAGTGTGCTCCTGAAGAAAAATAATAAGAATAACACCTTGAAGCTTCATGCTTTCTTTCATTCTACCCTTGATCATGTCCCGATAAAAAGCAAGGAAAAGTGCAGCAAAATTCTGTTCAATTGGGATTGCATAATGCAAAAATTCTGATTATCTGCCCTTGGGCGTGCATAAAAAAATATAATATTTTCAACTGCTCTTAATGTTTTTTTTTCCTTTTAGGTCACTTGAACCTAGAATGACTTGATCCCTTGTCAAATGCATGGCAATCCTTCTGTTAGTTTAGTGATACCTTATGAATCAATTAGGTGTTTTGTTTTTTTATTGACTGTGGAACCTAAGGGGTTAAACTGTCATAATCCGGGCTAACTCCAACTTCCTCCATTATAAGCGTGTGTCAGATGAATGATACAAACAGCACTTTGCATGGAAGGAATATATTAATCATACCTTTCTTGATACCTGTTGAATAGGTGACTTTTCTACATACAAAGGATACAATGTGCACACAGGGGCCGGGCTCGTTACTGTGTACGGCTCTGGTTATGTTACTGCACCTGTACTCAACAACTTTGTGTTCCTCGTAGGAACAAGAATTGATTTATATCTCCCAGAAATAAATATATTGAATGACAACAAGGCAATACCTTGAATGATACAGGTTTTACAATGCTATGAAATGTCATTTTTTTTTACAAAGAATAAAGTTAGTTTGTTGGATTAAACTGCAAAATCTCTTCTTTGTGTCCTGGCAAGGAGAAAACCTTCCACTTCTGCTTGGAGGGCAACCAATCTTTAAAAGGCCCATTGAGTGGCTTGTTTTGGCCCACACAGACCCTGTGACGCCGACTCCCATTCTCCCTTTATTCAAATGTATTTGCGTGCTTCAAGCTGTCTGTGGTTCTTGCACTGCCTTCTTGTACTGGCGGTGGTTCTGGCCCTGCAGTCATGTACTGACGGTGGTTCTGACCCTGCAGTAATGTACTGATGGTGGTTCTGGCCCTGCAGTCATGTACTGACGGTGGTTCTGGCCCTGCAGTCATGTACTGACGGTGGTTCTGGCCCTGCAGTCATGCACTGACGGCGGTTCTGGTCATGCAGTTATGTTCTGACGTAGTTCTGGCACTGCATTTGTGTACATGAAGGTGGTTCTGGTGCTGCAGTCATGTACTGACGTTGGTTCTGGCCATGCAATCATGTACTGACGATAGTTCTGGCACTGCATTTGTGTACATGAAGTACTGGTGCTGCATTCTTGTACGAATGGTGGTTCTTCATGTTCTGTATTCAATTTGTGCATGAGACTTCAGGATTGTCATTCACAGGTGTGATAAATTTGCAAAAAATGCATCAAGAATACAACAAGAATTCAACGCAACATGTGCACACAGCCTTATTGTCAGATTTCTCTCTGGCAGAGATTGATACTATAGTATGTTGTATTTTGTACAAAAAAAGCAAAGAACTAAGTGGCATCGTTGGCTTAATTCCCCACAGCATACTGATATCTCACTGGGGAAGGAGAGCTGGGTGACAACAGGACATGTCAAGACAATGTCTACTGTAGTTACAAAAGTCCAGCTGCCGGGGGAGAAGATCTGCAGGAGGATGGCATCAGACAGAAGAATCCCCAACTGGAAATGTGTGCAACATGAAGTCAACGTGCCTTAAAAATATGACTGTGAAGAGGTGCTGCAGCAGCTGACAAACTCTGGTCCCGGAAGTAGATCCCTCCTCTTCAGAGGCCTGAAGATAGTGATTGGCCAAGTTAAGTAACCATGCAGATAGTAGAGGAAGGCTTCAACATGTGGCCATCATGGAATAAAGGCTGGTAGCTGAGAGACCTGCAGAGGTAGAGTCATGGCTGGAGACAGAAATGCCTATTTGTAAGGGAGTCATTTCAGTAGGAGCACAATCCACTTTCAGGTGCAAATAGAGATTTCCAAGCACCAGAGTTGGCTGTCGCTTGGGTATTTGGGGTGTTCAACAGCCCTGGCTTCAGCCTTAGAGACAAAGCTGCAAACACCTAAGGAAGACTACCTCCTTGCCCTTGTGATTTTCCCCTGAAACATATGCTGTATATGGTTAAGTGGCCAGTTCCTGTTGAATCCTTGCAGTTTTAAGGGTCCATAAGTAAAGTACCATCTCATTTATAGGGCAAATAACTATTCACATTGAGTAGTCTATGTCCCTCTGCCTTAGTAACTGCCCCACACATGTCTTCCTTACCTTTATCTTTATGGAAAACCTGCCAACAGGTCATAAATGTGCAGTATTTCCTGCTGGTCTTATGAATTTTACTTTTTTTTTAATCTAACAAATATGACCCTTTTTGTTTAGTACAAGTTTTTATTATCCAATTTTAGCAAGATACAACCTATCTATAGCAGAGAGGAGAAATTGCTGATTGCTCGGGGACCCAAACACTGAAAACCCAATCTCTCCTGTGAGCAGGGCTCTAAAGTGCCCCATTTGAGTGAAGTGATGGCCACGTATGTGGGATATAACTCCGTGTTATGCATATGTCACATGGGTACAGGGAGATATAAAGCTTAAACCACTGACGCTACACTTACCTCTGCTGGTTCCTGTACTGACTGGAATGTGTATACCGTAGCCACATAACCAGAAATCACAGCTCAGACCTGGCTTCCTAAAAGGCCATCAAGCTGTTTCTTCTTCCTGAGGAACCTGAGAGGAGGTCACTACACATAATTAACAAGGATAAAGAAAGTGTGCAGGGGTAGACAAAATCCCAAAGTAAACAAACATAAAGCATGTGAACAAGTAGAAAAGGAGAATAATAAATGCAAGTGTAAGCACGCTGACGTGTTCTTAATAACGAGTGCATATCAGTGGTAATGTAAATTTTTCCTCGCGATGACTAAGTCTGGACACTGGGGTCACCAGGAGCTAAGGAAAGAAACTGAGAGGAGGAGGAAGGGATCTGAGAGGGCAGGAAGAGAAGCTGCCGCAGAGAGAGCAGGATCCTTCACACGTAGAGCTGGGATTTCACAGCGCCTGAGGATAAGGAGAATGTGCCGAGCTTCAGGAACGCTTGGAGTGTGGTCACAGACTCAAACTAGAGTAAGGAAAAGCCATGTGTTGTGAGTAATGTGGCAAGTGTGTGGCCAGCCACCAACAGTACAGATAGATAGGGAGAGGTAGTCAGTGATTGCAGAGCTGTAAAGAACTTTCTTGTGTGTGTTCCTGCTGTGAACTGACCACACCTGGTCTAGAGACTGCGAAAGGTTCTGTGAACCGAGACTTTGAACACGTGTACAATACAGAGGAGTCCTGTTTTGGATTACCGAGTAGAACTGAGAACGATCCCAATCCCTGTTGCACCAGGCTGTGCTAAAAAGCCTGGTGGGAGAGAAAGCCAATAATTACCCTGTAGTCGGAGGTTAAGGTTAAACAAAAGTTAGTCTGTTACCGTGTTATATCAGGTCCAAGAGATATCTGTTTGCTCCTGCAGGAGAGAAAGCTGAATACTGTGTAATAACTTGTGGTTAGAGCTCTATAAGTGGTTATAAAGAAAGGGGAATACGAGGGTACCCAAATACATTGTAAATAGTGGGGGAGGAGGTGTAAGATTATATGCCCGAGGGGAACATATGCTTCAGCCACGGTAAAATCCTGGGTAGGCTCCATGCTCAGTAAGGGTGGGGTGGTATAGTTCAGGCGTAGTCATGTCCCTCCCTTCGAAACAAGCACTTGAGTTCCCTCAGGCTGCCTAACTTGTATTGTGTTTGCGGGCTGTGGGGCCCATAGTTTGTAGACAGTGCCACGCTTTCATCTGTTTAGCAAGTTTTCAATAAAAGTTTTAGTTGTTTAGTTTGCCACTATACTGAGTCAGGGTCATTCATAGCATTGCCGTATCTCCTATACTCAAACGGCTGGCGTCCCAGTCGTTACATAAGCAAAGGTAAAATCCTACAAACTTAACAGAAAACAGAAGGAAGTTGCAACTGGTCTCATCCTATTGGGAAAACATCTTTTAGCTGCAGGGCTGGAATTCTTGAGCAGAGATCCACATAGAAATATAACCAGCAGAGAAGACTGGAGAACAGAGAGTGTAAATAGCTACACTTGGAATGTGACAGGACTGATGCAAATAGAGTCTGTGGAGCCTCGTTTAGGAGTCTCAACACAGGACTAGCCAGATCTTTCTCTAGTGAAGGACCTAGCCATGATAACCACCATATTAAGTGGCCCTTTGAGTCAATATCCAGCTCTTTACAAGCTTAAAGATATGACAAGGGAATACCAAGGCCAGGTATCCATCCACAGACAGCTGTTTCGGGGTGTTGCCCCTCATCAGTGTGGAGTAGGATTCTGGCTAGGTGGGAGCAATGCCTAGTAGACCAACAAAACAAAGTATTCACTGATCTCAGGGAGACCAGTTCAAGAAAACACTGCGGACAGCCGGCTAAAGCGCTCAACACAGTGAATTCCTAGGCCCATTGCCCCCTGGGAATTTAGAATATGCAAATAGAGTCTGTGGAGCCTCGTTTAGGAGTCTCAACACATGACTAGCCAGATCTTTCTCTAGTGAAGGACCTAGCCATGATAACCACCATATTAAGTGGCCCTTTGAGTCAATATCCAGCTCTTTACAAGCTTAAAGATATGACAAGGGAATACCAAGGCCAGGTATCCATCCACAGACAGCTGTTTCGGGGTGTTGCCCCTCATCAGTGTGGAGTAGGATTCTGGCTAGGTGGGAGCAATGCCTAGTAGACCATCAAAACAAAGTATTCACTGATCTCAGGGAGACCAGTTCAAGAAAACACTGCGGGCAGCCGGCTAAAGCGCTCAACACAGTGAATTCCTAGGCCCATTGCCCCCTGGGAATTTAGAATATGCAAATAGAGTCTGTGGAGCATCGTTTAGGAGTCTCAACACAGGACTAGCCAGATCTTTCTCTAGTGAAGGACCTAGCCATGATAACCACCATATTAGGTGGGCCTTTGAGTCAATATCCAGCTCTTTACAAGCTTAAAGATATGACAAGGGAATACCAAGGCCAGGTATCCATCCACAGACAGCTGTTTCAGGGTGTTGCCCCCTCATCAGTGTGCAGTAGGATTCTGGCTAGGTGGGAGCAATGCCTAGTAGACCAACAAAACAAAGTATTCACTGATCTCAGGGAGACCAGTTCAAGAAAACCCTGCGGGCAGCCGGCTAAAGCGCTCAACACAGTGAATTCCTAGGCCCATTGCCCCCTGGGAATTTAGAATATGCAAATAGAGTCTGTGGAGTCTCGTTTAGGAGTCTCAAACACAGGACTAGCCAGATCTTTCTCTAGTGAAGGACCTAGCCATGATAACCACCATATTAGGTGGGCCTTTGAGTCAATATCCAGCTCTTGACAAGCTTAAAGATATGACAAGGGAATACCAAGGCCAGGTATCCATCCACAGACAGCTGTTTCGGGGTGTTGCCCCTCATCAGTGTGGAGTAGGGGCCTAGGAATTCACTGTGTTGAGCGCTTTAGCCGGCTGCCCGCAGTGTTTTCTTGAACTGGTCTCCCTGAGATCAGTGAATACTTTGTTTTGTAGGACTGATGCAAAGTAAGTGTGTGAGAAGAACCTGATAACCGCAAACCAAAAGAAGAAGCAAAGATAAAAGAATCATCAGCATTTGGACAGAGAGCGACTAGGCTGTGGCTCCGCAGGGAAGAAAACCTACCACGGAGCAAGAGGCCACTGTATTGAGTCTAAAGTCATAGGCATGATGCCCTCTTTATGGACTATGAGACTACAGCTCCCTTTGACAATCACATAAGCCGCACTGATCTATTCAATACTAGGATTTTTTCTTCTGGGACTACTAAATATTTCTTGCATAAAAAGTACTTTTTATCTAAATGTATTTACTGTATTGGGATTCAATTTTTTGAAAATATCTTTAATTCTGTAAAATCTTTTACTCAGGTGAAATTGACCCGTAACTGAAAAATGCAGATCACATGATATTTCTGTCTCTTTTGACGACCAGATGAGAACAAACACTTGTAACCTAGTCATCCTTAGCACAGACCAAAACGCTATGTAGATTAGGTGCAATTATCTTACATATCGATGGCTTTTACAAAGAGAGGAAACCCTGTGTGGGTAGATCAGGAAGCTAATCATGCTATACAGGGGAGGGAAGGAAATCATGCATGCTATATCAGGGGAAGATGGGAACTCATGCATGTCGTTGCGCTGAGGAGAGTTGATGATATTTGGCATGATCAGTCCCTGTAGGATTGAATAGCTGCATAGCTGGAAACCAGAAAGATCAGCCCACGACTGCCTTATGTTTCTTACACTTCTACGTTTTACATTTTATTTAACTTAGAGAACTGGGGAATTATGATTGTCTAGAAATTGAAGAATCAGAAGCAACTGAAGCACCGTACAAAAAACAATGTAATGCTCTACTAATCTGTAGTATCTCCCTACAGTTGTTGAGCGATGGGTTTGGCTGCCCATGGCATTGATGTTGGGTCACAATTTAATGTCACTCAACAGCAGTGACATATTGTGAAGCCTCATGCAAACAATGGATGATAAGAAGAACAAACAAATCAATTTTGGAACAATACAAACCAGACATGTCATGTGAAGCAAGCTCCAACTTGCGTACTTTGCACTCATAATGCGAAGAGAACAATCATGATTGGATGAATAGAAGAACAAGGTGAAGATAATGGGGGACAAGACTCTGGTGAACCTATCTAGGCTTGGAGAAGACCCTAGTAGATCTATCAAGGCTTGGAGAAGACTCTGGTCGACCTATCTAGGCTTGGAGAAGACCGTAGTAGATCAAGGCTTGGAGAAGACTCTGGTCGACCTATCTAGGCTTGGAGAAGACCCTAGTAGATCTATAAAGGCTTGGAGAAGCCTCTGGTGGACCTATCTAGGCTTGGAGAAGACCCTAGTAGATCTATAAAGGCTTGGAGAAGCCTCTGGTGGACCTATCTAGGCTTGGAGAAGACCCTAGTAGATCTATAAAGGCTTGGAGAAGCCTCTGGTGGACCTATCTAGGCATGGAGAAGACCCTAGTAGATCTATAAAGGCTTGGAGAACCCTCTGGTGGACCTATCTATGCTTGAAGAAGACCATAGTAGATCTATAAAGGCTTGGAGAAGAGTCTGGTGGACCTATTTGGGCTTGGAAAAGACCCTAGTGCACCAATGTAGGTTTGAAGAAGACCCTGAGAGACCAATTTAGGCTTTGAGAAGACCCTGGTGGAGTTATCTAGGCTGCCCAGGATTAGTTACCCTACAAAGCGTTCAACCATAAAGTCGCCATGACTCGAGATCGAGCCAAGGCCGTTAAATAATACCAATAATGCAAACCTAAAAAACCTCCCCTTTCACAATAAAACCATAGTGAAGCATATCCTTGATGCCCTCATACCTTGCATCAAGATAACACTGCTCCTGGTGCACATACCAGTCTAACATAACTAGGATTGTCTCTGCTGTATTTTGTTATCCATTGTTTTTAAATTGACATTTTTTTTCATCACTATATTGCCAGCACTCTAGGTCCTAGGACACCCTTTCCATCATGCATTGTGTTATGACACAGCATCTGACCACTTATGTGGGAGGTGATCTGTTCTTAATTAGGTCAGGCATATTGTTCCTTTGTTCAGTAAATCAAGAGAAGTTAGACAATGTTCCATGTCAGACTGACCAGAATCCTATTGTCTGTTAATTTGTAGATTGCTAACTAAATGTGGATAGCCTCAGCCCCTCTGACTACATCATTCATAATTCACCATTATCATATTATACAGGACTTTAGCCTAGGATTCATAGTTTCGGCTGGAGGATCACAGAACTGCTACAGGTTATGACAATTAGGTCCCTAAGCTGCATACTTTGATGTGCTCAGTCATCAAGTCTGATTCCTAAGCTTGCCTCTATTTCTTCTCAGTGGCTACCCACAAAAAGCAAGGGTGCTGCTGTCTGGGGCAGTTGGATGCCCTGAAGGCACGAACATTGTAATTCCTGTTGAGCGAGATGAAGGGTGAGACTCTAGAATTCCAGAAGAAAGTTGATGACGCACCAGTTAATAAAATCCAAGAAAATGTTTATTTAGACCAAGCAAATAAAAATGGCACAGGGGAGAAAGAAGAGCATATGAGGACAACAGCCTGTTTTGGTCCCGCCTCCGTTCCCGCAGAAGAGTGCGGAACGCTTGGATTTTGTAGACTGGGGCGCCATCAATTTTCTTCTGGAATTCTGGATTTCTCATATACTTCACCTGGATGAGCATCCTGTACTGATGTAAGCCTGGATCTCCGTTTGGGTATCCGAGAAATTGGTATTTTCTCTGTAAATGATTATGTGAGTGGTGCCAATTTATTCGTCTTTTCTTGCATTTTAATGAAGGGTGATACTCGTTTTTGTATCCTCTTGTGTTCTTGCTGGGAATGTATTAAATGTAGGTGGTACAATAAAGTCTTACAAATGTGTACTTCCCTCACCTTGTGTTGTCTGAATAGTGTTCTACCTAAGAGAAGGTGTTTGGGTGTTCAGTGAGATGAGCATGGGTGCTGGCAATCTTTCTAAAGACAGCCAGAAATTTCATATACTAAGAGGGAGAAATAGCGCAAATAGGGTCTTATCCGTGATTACAAGTTATAGTGTGATAATGGTTGACCTCACCTGGATCGGTTGTGCGAGTCACAACACCTTGTTGCGCTTGGTAGGCTGCAGCACCTCCTGCTGATAACGATAGCAATAAAAGATGGAATAGGAGTTCACGTGCGCTGCCTCGACACAGAAACAATGGATCCAGGGATTTGCTCCAGTTCCCGTTTATTCAGTCCCTACGCGTTTCGTGAGTAACCCTCACTTCTTCAGGAGATATAGGAGATACCTATGTCTCCTGAAGAAGTGAGGGTTACTCACGAAACGCGTAGGGACTGAATAAACGGGAACTGGGGCAAATCCTTGGATCCATTGTTTCTGTGTCGAGGCAGCGCACGTGAACTCCTATTCCGTCTTTTATTGTTATCGTAGGATATCGTTGTTGTAAAGAAGATGAGACCACCCACTGACCACCGTGTCTCCACAACTGGGGGCAGTAGTGGGATTTTCCTCAGTCTGGTTAATCCGGGGTGCTGAAGCGAACTGTTGTTTGTAAATACCGTCCAAGGACTCAACAACCAGGGAGGCATACAGGCATACCTAGCAGTCTATAGGTGAAGCATCCAATAGAAGTTGTCGGGTGAGATAAGGGTCAGTCAGTTTGAAGTCATATACCCAATCCTAGGTAGATAAACCGCTACCAGAGGTGACTCCCACACAGATGAAAGTTGGCCAAAGCTGCTGATTTTGTTAACGTGTATGGGGTCTCGTGACTCATCATGTCAGGGAAGAGACTGATTGGGTAAATGGAATTTCAATGCATATTCCTATTGTTTTCAGGGGAGATCAACATTGACTTACTCACCTCACCTCGCTGAAAATGCATTGACATTTGATTGAATCAAGTGCTCATATGTATGAGGGAGTCGGGAGAGGGATATGTCGGCCAAACTAACGTTCAACTCTCGGCTATCTCACATGGATGGTCAGCTTTACTCTGCGTTCCCCATGGAGAACACGTATGCACAGTACCTTTATTTACATAGGACTGCACGATACATTAGAAAATGGCTGATAATTGCTATGTGTTCTTCCAGTATAATATGGTTACAGTATCCAGTACATGGGTTGGAGTTATTTGCATCTTCTGCAATATTATTCTTGACAAAGAGTCAATTCCTCTTTTGTTATCAGTGTTTCCAAATCAGAATTTCACTGCACAGAAAGGGGAACAAAGATTAAAGGGACTAAGCTGGCCTTAAATATAAGTCCTGTGTATATTTGATAGTATTAATCTGACCAACAATGATCAGCTTCAGATTGGTGATTTTTCTAAATATCACAAAATACCAACAATGCTGAGAAGTTACCCCAATGACTCACAAAAGGGTCCAATTTATTTTACTAAAAGTCCGGCCAGAACATCTTGGTTGTGGGATCCTGAATGCCATATTGGAGACCTGCCCACTCATGGAGAAAGCCTGTGAGTCCTGATTCCCTGCCCACAAATGGGGAAAGCCTGTGAGTCCTGATTCCCTGCCCACAAATAAAGAAAGCCTGTGAGTCCTGATTCCCTGCCCACAAATGGGGAATGCCTGTGAGTCCTGATTCCCTGCCCACAAATGGAGAAAGCCTGTGAGTCCTGATTCCCTGCCCACAAATGGAGAAAGCCTGTGAGTCCTGCTTCTCCGCCTACTCATGGAGAAAGCCTGTGAGTCCTGATTCCCTGCCCACAAATGGGGAAAACCTGTGAGTCCTGATTCCCTGCCCACAAATGGGGAAAACCTGTGAGTCCTGATTCCCTGCCCACAAATGGGGAAAACCTGTGAGTCCTGCTTCTCCGCCTACTCATGGAGAAAATCAGTGAATTCTGCTTCCCTGACCACTTACGGCGAAATCCTGTGAGAAGAGATGAGCCAGTTTTGCACGAACATGTTCACCAATTTCAAGTCCAGACCGAATTCGGCAATGTTCATTCGGCACCTGGAACACAAATGTTTTGCTGAAAAGTTGGGAAATTCAAGTTTTGATTGGTAATTGTTAGGATATGTGTAAAGCCTAACTACATTATCCTACACACCCATATACACAGAAAGACACACACAGATCATCTTACCAGTCTCCCGCTGCTTGCTTGCCTCCATGTCCACTCTCAATCACTGTTACATGGTCTGTTCCTTTCTGCTGGGCTATTGCTTTTTCTTCCCTGTCCTAATGCTGATGGTTCCTATTATCTTTCTTTTCCCTTCTAGGTTAACTCGAATTGTTTCACATTCTGGTTTTGGGTTATACTGTATATGGTCAACTTTCACTGCACTTCCTTGATGCCTACACCTCTAATTGGACTTGAATATAGGTGTTTAGGGGCTTAGAAATTTAGGGAAATATAAGAGTTTAGGGGTCACTGCACATCTTTCACTGCACTTCCTTGATGGCTATACCTCTAATTGGACTTTACTTGAATATAATAGTTTAGAGGTTTAGGAGTTTAGGGAAATATGAGAGTTTAGGGGTCACTGCACTTCTTTGATGGCTATACCTCTAATTGGACTTGTATATGAGATTTTAGGGGTTTTGTGCTTAGGGGAATAAAAGAGTCTAGGGGTCAGTTTAGGGTTTTACCTTGGAATAAACAGCAGTTGAGTTCCTAACTTGAGTCGGTTTGTTTTCCTTCCCAGCACCTTTTTCTTTCACCTTATATCAATGTATTTTAGTTTTCTTAATCTGAGTTTTTGTGCCTCCTTCACACCTTCTTCTTTCTTTGTAGACAGTGTGCGGTGGCCTCCCCCTGGCCCTTCAGGAGGTGTGAGAAACCACTTGACAGTCTTTTAGGGAGTAAGGTCCGAGGTGGTGGTTTTAGTTGTGTAGCTAGGGTCTTTGTAGTCTGTACAGGGACCAGTTGGGTGCGTTGGGTCTTCTCTTTGTAACAGACTCTCCTCTTTTCCATTACTATGAACACTGTACAAATACACTTTAGATATAATTAAAATCATTTATAAAAAGATGTTAAACATGGTAGACATTAGTACGTGACAGCTCTTGTATCAGGCATCCCACAGTAAATCTTGAGATATTATTTGATAGTTTCAGAATCTCCTTTCCTTCCTCTGTAACTTCCTTATTATGTTTCAATATTGCTTGCTTTATTCTGATAATGTTACGTGCTCTATTATTATATGATTTCCTATCTTGTCTGACTTTTCTTTTTTTTTTTCCACAATGTATATTGTTGACCACAAGTTCCTCCTCTTCTGAATTCCTCCAGATAAAGTCTTTACGCAAAGTTTCCATTGTGTTGACTGTCTAAGGCAGGGGTCTCAAACTCGACTGGGTTGGTGGGCCGCACATAGAAAGACATTTATAGCGGGGGGGCCGCATCCCTTGTAGGACTAAGTGATATTTTTAGTAATACCAGAATTGTTTGCTCAACGTAAAGTACAAATCCTGAACCCTTCTTGTTGTAATGTCCCCATCCTGTAGTAATGTCCTTTTCTAGTGATGTCTCCCATCCTGATCCCCTTTTCTAGTGATGTCCCCCATTATGATCCCTTTTCTAGTGAGTTCCCCATCCTGATCCCTTTTTCTAGTGATGTTCCCCATCCTGATCCCTTTTTCTTGTGATGTTCCCCATCCTGATCCCTTTTTCTAGTGATGTTCCCCATCCTGATCCCTTTTTCTAGTGATGTTCCCCATCCTGATCCCTTTTTCTTGTGATGTTCCCCATCCTGATCCCTTTTTCTTGTGATGTTCCCCATCCTGATCCCTTTTTCTAGTAATGTTCCCCATCCTGATCCCCTTTTTCTAGTGATGTTCCCCATCCTGATCCCTTTTTCTAGTGATGTTCCCCATCCTGATCCCTTTTTCTAGTGATGTTCCCCATCCTGATCCCTTTTTCTTGTGATGTTCCCCATCCTGATCCCTTTTTCTAGTGATGTTCCCCATCCTGATCCCTTTTTCTAGTTATGTTCCCCATCCTGATCCCTTTTTCTACTGATGTTCCCCATCCTGATCCCTTTTTCTACTGATGTTCCCCATCCTGATCCCTTTTTCTAGTGATGTTCCCCATCCTGATCCTTTTTTCTAGTGATGTTCCCCATCCTGATCCTTTTTTCTAGTGATGTTCCTCATCCTGATCCCTTTTTCTACTGATGTTCCCCATCCTGATCCCTTTTTCTACTGATGTTTCCCATCCTGATCCCTTTTTCTACTGATGTTCCCCATCCTGATCCCTTTTTCTACTGATGTTCCCCATCCATACTGATCTCCGTTTGTAGTGATGTCCCCCATACTGATCTCCTTTTCTAGTGATGTCCCGCATCCTGGTCCCCTTTTGTACTGATGTCCCACATCCTGATCTACTTTTACAGTGATGCCCCCATCCTGTTTTACCTTCTTTTTACACACTCACATACACACTCGTTCACACACACCCTCACACACACACACACACACACTCTCTGACACATCCACACATCCTCATAAACACACTCACACACTCTCATACACACTGAAACTCACAAACACCTCACACACTTTCTTATGCACATATCCTCACTCACATACTCACACCCTCACACATTCACCCTCTCACACACACACTCACACTTTTCTCACTTTAATGATGCATCGCTCCAGTGCAGGGGGCCGCCCCGGTCCCCGCTGTGCTGACTTCCGGCCTCCGCTGTGCTGTGACTTCCTCCAGCCGCCGCTTAGACAAGCTCTGTTGCTCAGCAAGATCAATGCAATCTGCCAGCCTGAGGCCCGCATGTGACGTCATATTCCACCATCAGCTGCGGGCCTCTCATTGGCTGGCAGCTTGCATTGATCTTGCTGAGTGGCAGAGCTTGTTAGTGCCGCGGATGGAAGTCATCACACAACGGGGACTGCAGCGGCCCCCTGCACTGGGGCGATGCATCATTAAGTTGTCCAAGGTGCCGCGGGCCGCATAGTGAAGCACCAGGGGCCGCATTCGGCCCTCGGGCCGCGTGTTTGAGACCCCTGGTCTAAGGGCTGCAGTACTTGCACCTCCTTCATGATGGGTAGCTGTATCTGTACCCTCCACATGGTGGGCGGTTGTACTTGTACCCACCATAGGGTGTGCTTTTTTTGGTGTGTGGATCTTTGCCACGCACGGTGGGTATATGTGGCGGACACATTCTGGCTTCTAGGGGGAGCTAGTGGTCAGAATGTGTTCATCTGTAGATTACCCTATGAAGGACCTCAAGGAATTGTGAATGAATAGGGAAATTGATGGTGGGAATGGGATCAGCTGTGTCTGGCATAATGGAGGGCATTTGTAGTTGCTCAGTATCGGTGACCTGCCAACATCTCTTCATCTGTTAGTGCAAGACCTGTTTTAGGGCCATTAAAAAAGTTCAAGGAGACTTTACTACTAAAAATACAACTAATAAAGATCTTTTGTCTCCTGACAAGTTGGAAATGTTGTAATTACATTGAGTGATTTCCTAATTTAACTTTCGTCATCTGATTTTCCTATAGTGAGGAAGCGAAAACTGCTGAGAAGCCTCATTGTCCTGAAGTTGCTGTTGTCTCTGTTACTAAGAAGTTGTGAATTGTTTGCCAAGTGTACGAGTGTTTGGCTTGTACACACCAGCAAGGACCGTCAGTGTTAAGGAACTGACAAATTTACCAGAGGAAACTGAACAGTCGCTGTTTGAAGACCCGAGGGTGTTAATTCCGTCCCTATATTGGCTGCGTTCTCCGGAATGGGTCTGGCAGGAAGAAGACATCCACTAATGAAGATAGAGAAATTGATATGAAAGGTAATCTGTGTTCCGTGGTGTCCCAGAGACCAGGGGCGTAGCCTTTACCCTTGGGTGTTTGACTCCTTTAGTGACTTTTAAAAGTGCGACGACCTTCATGGGCTACAATTATTTGGAAATAAGCAAAAAATATTCAAGAGGGGAACTCCTATGTGAATGCAATCCTCAATCACACTGTCTGCCCTTTTGGAGATCCAGAAGTGCAATGTCCCAATATTGTGGAGTCCAGATTCCAGATCACATATAGATCAAAGTGTACCCCTAACAATGCCATCCATAGAGCCCTCCCCATGCCATAGTGTTACACCAGGTCATAGTATAACCATAGTGCTCCTAACAATCCCAGCTATACGTTGCACATAACAATGTCATTTGTAGAGTTGCCCGGTGCCATAGTTTAACTATAGTGCGTTGACAGGGTCAGCCACACTCCTCCCCTAACAATGCTGTCCATAGAGCCCTCCCCGTGCCATAGTGTTACACCAGGTCATAGTATAACCATAGTGCTCCCAACAATCCCAGCTATACTTTGCACATAACAATGTCATTTGGAGAGTTGCCCGGTGCCATAGTTTAACTATAGTGCGTTGACAGGGTCAGCCACACTCCTCCCCTAACAATGCTGTCCATAGAGCCCTCCCCGTGCCATAGTGTTACACCAGGTCATAGTATAACCATAGTGCTCCCAACAATCCCAGCTATACTTTGCACATAACAATGTCATTTGTAGAGTTGCCCGGTGCCATAGTTTAACCATAGTGCGTTGACAGTGTCAGCCACACTCCTCCCCTAACAATGCTGTCCATAGAGCCCTCCCCATGCCATAGTGTTACTCCGGGTCATAGTATAACCATAGTGCTCCCAACAATCCCAGCTATACTTTGCACATAACAATGTCATTTGTAGAGGAGTTGCCCGGTGCCATAGTTTAACCATAGTGCGTTGACAGTGTCAGCCACACTCCTCCCCTAACAATGCTGTCCATAGAGCCCTCCCCGTGCCATAGTGTTACTCCGGGTCATAGTATAACCATAGTGCTCCCAACAATCCCAGCTATACTTTGCTCATAACAATGTCATTTGTAGAGTTGCCCGGTGCCATAGTTTAACTATAGTGCGTTGACAGTGTCAGCCACACTCCTCCCCTAACAATGCTGTCCATAGAGCTCCCCATGTTATGGTGTAATCATAGAGACCCGACAGTGCCAATCAATCTGCCCCCTAACAATGCCACCCATAGGGTCCTCCTCGTGCCATAGTTTAATCAAAGTACCCCAGACAGTGCTAGCTACACTGCTTTCCTAACAATGTCATATGTAGAGTTACCCTGTGCCGTAGTGTAATCACAGTGCCCCAGGAAGTGCCAGCCACACTACCCTCTGTTAATACTATGCCATAGTGTAATTACAGAACCCAAGACAGTGCCAACTACACTGGTCCCCTATCAAAGTAATCTGTAGAGTCCTCTGATGCCATCTATCCACAGTGTCTAAGACAGTTACAGTTCCCTTTGATGGCAAATACCTTCCATGGTTTAAATCAACCACTTATATTGCTATTTTGGCACATACTGTGTTATTTGTTAAATATTTTTTCATATATGACATGCAATTCTTGTGATTTGTCTTTTTGGTGATTTTGTTGGGGGACATTATACCAGGAAGGGGAACATTATTACAGGATAGGGGACATTATTACAGATTGACGGCCCAGTACATGGGATATGGTTACAGCATGGAGCCAGTATTAGCGGATGGAAAGCATTATTACAGGAAGGGGCCAGGAAAGAGGACATTATTACAGGATGGGGTCAGAAAGAGGATATTATTACAGGATGGGGTCAGGAAAGAGGACATTATTACAGGATAGGGGTCAGGAAAGAGGACATTATTACAGGATAGGGTCAGGAAAGAGGACATTATTACAGGATGGGGTCAAGAAAGAGATTATTATTACAGGAAGGAGTCAGGAAAGAGGACATTATTACAGGATAGGGGTCAGGAAAGAGGACATTATTACAGGATAGGGTCAGGAAAGAGGACATTATTACAGGGCAGGGCCAGGAAAGAGGACATTATTACAGGATAGGGTCAAGAAAGAGGATATTATTACAGGATGGGGTCAGGAAAGAGGATATTATTACAGGATGGGTTCAAGAAAGAGGACATTATTACAGGATGTGGTCAAGAAAGAGGATATTATTACAGGATGGGGTCAAGAAAGAGATTATTATTACAGGAAGGAGTCAGGAAAGAGGACATTATTACAGGATGGGGCCAGGAAAGAGGACATTATTACAGGGTAGGGCCAGGAAAGAGGACATTATTACAGGGTAGGGCCAGGAAAGAGGATATTATTACAGGATAGGGTCAAGAAAGAGGATATTATTACAGGATGGGGTCAGGAAAGAGGATATTATTACAGGATAGGGGTCAGGAAAGAGGACATTATTACAGGGTAGGGCCAGGAAAGAGGACATTATTACAGGATGGGCCAGGAAAGAGGACATTATTACAGGATGGGGTCAAGAAAGAGATTATTATTACAGGAAGGAGTCAGGAAAGAGGACATTATTACAGGATAGGGGTCAGGAAAGAGGACATTATTACAGGATAGGGGTCAGGAAAGAGGACATTATTACAGGATAGGGGTCAGGAAAGAGGACATTATTACAGGATGGGGTCAAGAAAGAGATTATTATTACAGGAAGGAGTCAGGAAAGAGGACATTATTACAGGATAGGGTCAGGAAAGAGGACATTATTACAGGGTAGGGCCAGGAAAGAGGACATTATTACAGGGTAGGGCCAGGAAAGAGGACATTATTACAGGATAGGGTCAAGAAAGAGGATATTATTACAGGATGTGGTCAGGAAAGAGGATATTATTACAGGATGTGGTCAGAAAGAGGACATTATTACAGGATGGGGTCAGGAAAGAGGACATTATTACAGGATGGGGCAAGAAAGAGGATATTATTACAGGATGGGTCAGGAAAGAGGACATTATTACAGGATGGGGCCAGGAAAGAGCTTTTTTTAGCTAAGTGGTTTATGAAGCATGAATAAGGCACACAGACGTTTGCATGAAAACTGTTCCTGTATCTACCTCAACACGCAACTGAGCGAGCCCTAACTCCACAATGGTAACACTTGTTTTTACTATTTTTAGTGAGTTTATGTTATTTTTTTTGTATGATCTATATTTATTATGTATTCATAAAGATGAGTAAAGAGAGAAAAATCAGCTCACTGCATTCAAAAGTACCAAGATTTACCGAAACATGGAGAACATCTTTGCTAGGACAGTATGAGAAATGATCCAGCTCCACAAAGTGAAATATTAATCCTTTATTGATAAGTATCATAAAATGCAAAGTTCATTGAGAAATAAAACTAAATTAGATCAGGCAAATTCCATGCTGAGATAGCTGATAGTATGGCCGGACAGCCGACAGTAAATAAATTGATTGATTGTCGTCAATCCAGACACGCCATCAGCTCTCCGATCATTGATTTTGCCTAAATTAATTTTGCTTTATATTACTATGAACTTTGGATTTTATGATACTTATCAACAAACAATTAATATTTTACTGTGCTGAGCTGGATCTTCTCTCTTATTAATATAGATGATTCTCTAAAGATACCGGATGTGCACTAGTAGTTTACGATGTGTTACTTCTTCTCTTAATATTCATGGTGTGTAGACACGGGGGCCAGTGGGTGCTCTTGTTCACTGGTCTAGCCATCTTTAGAAAGACCACATAACCCTGAGGATGGTGCCAGGTGGGGCACCGAAACGCGTTGGAGTGGAAGAATAAAGAACAAGGATTTGTTTTATGAAACTCTGACTCCCATGTGAGTTGTCTTGGACTGCAGCAGCGCGGACCGTGATACACCTTTTTTTCCCATCATCACATGGACCAGGGCTCTTCCCAACTGAACGCCCAAACTCCTTAACCGTGGACTTGATTTGTCCCTGAGGAAGGAGCTGGGTATTGGCTCCGAAACGCGTCGGATTAAACATACGCCTTCATCCAGATACTCCGGTCTTCTGGTCTTCTTTGGCAGCAGCGCGGATCGAGCGACACTTCGTCCTATATATGCTAGCCTTTTAATTTAGCCATCTGCTGTGATACTATACAGTCAGGGCCGCACCGTCCATTAGACAGTGTGAGCCCTGTCATTCAGGCGGCAAGAGGCAGAAGGGGGCGGCTCCTCATGCACATAGAGTCCCCCTGTCACGGCGCCGGCAGCTCAGCGGAGGTAAGCGGCGACCCGCCGGAGCACAACTGAAGGGGCGGTAGCGCTGGGCTCCACCAGCACCCTCCCCGGACCTCGCCCGCTGCTGGAGGGGCGGCAGCGCTGGATTCCGCCAGCACCCCCCCACTGGAGGGGCGGCAGCGCTGGATTCTGCCAGCACCCCCCCCCCTTCCCGGTCATCACCTGCGCGGCTCAGCTGGCAGTGGGGCTTGGTGCACCCCTGTAGTTCCTTCGCGACAATGCCAGTTATTGTGCCTATCATCAACAATGCCAGCCTCACTGTCCCCCTGACAGCGCCATTCATAGTGCCGTAGCGTAACCATAGTGTATTCAACAGTTCCCCTTCAAGAGTGTCATGCATACAGTCCTCCCTGATGACTACTTTACAATCAGGAAATTCTCTGTAACTTTCAAAATTAGAGAAATACCCCCTTGGGACTCATCATATGGAGGATACAGACATCGCAGCCCTGGTACCAGAGAACTGAAATGACGATATCTCAGCTTATCTTCCCCCAAACAGGTGCCGTGCCGTCAGTCAAACCATAAGAAAAGCAGGTTTACCAAAAAAAGGGGAACTACAAGATAAAACCATCTAAGAATAGCGGCCGAGATGAACAGAATCATAAACATCGACATTAAGAGACAGGAACAGAAATCGTACTTCTGTCAGAATGGGGATCAACAGAATTACAATAGTCATGTATGTATTCCTAAAAAGTAACCCCCAAGTAAACCCAAGCATTCTTGCAGAACAAGCGGCAAGAAGTGAATAACAGCAAAGGGGGCTGAGCTTAGAGAAAGGGGCATTATCGCTCGGGCACAGTGGGCGGAGAAGGAGGAACACTGGGCGTGACCAACCAGACTGCCCTGATGTGGTGGGCATGTCCTCAGTTTTCATTAACTAAAGGGGGTGTCACACGCGTCAATGTCGTCAGCGAGATGATCGCTGACGACATTGACGGCTGATTGCTGGTGAGCTGTCACACAGCCAGACTCACCAGCGATCAATTGACCAGTGACATCATGGAAACGATTTAAATATCGTTTCCACGATGTCCTGCTCCCGCTGCCAGCCTGCTGGAAGCGGGAGCAGCCTGGTCTCCAAGGTACACTGCGGGTAACTAGGCAGCGCGCGCTGCCTAGATACCCGACGTGTACCTTAGTTACCAGCCTCCTCCGCTCACCCAGTGAGCGGAGGAGGCTGGTAACTAAGGTACACTGCGGGTAACTAGGCAGCGCGCGCTGCCTAGATACCCGACGTGTACCTTAGTTACCAGCCTCCTCCGCTCACCCGGTGAGCGGAGGAGGCTGGTAACTAAGGTACACGTCGGGTATCTAGGCAGCGCGCGCTGCCTAGTTACCCGCAGTGTACCTTGGAGACCAGCTCCCAGCGCTTGTGACAGGCGCTGGGAGCTGGAATATCGCTAGTCCCGGTGTCACACGCAGCAATGCTGCGTGTCCACCGGGCGACAATCGCCAGGTTTCAGAGCTGGTTCTGAAACCTGGCGATCATCAACCAGCGATTTATCGCTGGTTGATGCAGTATGTCACACGCGTCAATATCGCTGCAACGTCACGTGCAGCCGATATCGTGCAGGCGATATTGACGCGTGTGACACCCCCTTAAGGAAATAAGCTAAGGATTGCTTCTACAATCCGCGTGGACATAGTGTTGATTATCAGAAATGTGGGTCTGGGGATAAGATCCCCAGATAGGGGAGTGGGGGGGGTTAAGACTCCCTTGCATTGCACAGCAAGCCTAGGATAGGCTTATGCAAGGGGGGCTACACCCCCCATGCACCTCCCTGCCAGGGGGTCTAACTCCTAGATCTCCACTTCTATTATAATAAACTTTATATTCACTTGGATTGTAGCAGCAATGCTTATTTCCTTAGTTAATGAAAACTGAGAACACGCCCACCACATCAGGGCAGTCTGCTCAGTCATGCCCAGTGTTCCACCTTCTCCACCCACAGTGCCCTTGAGATGCAACACCCTCTCTAAGGTCTGTCCCCATCACGGCCATTGAGTTCCCGCCACTTCTTTTGCAAGAATGATGTAAATCCAAAACTATAGGATAAGACATTGCAGCTGATCAATGGGTGTAACGTCTGTAAACCCTAGATCGTTTTTTTAATACTATTTTTCGGGCTTAATGCCAACTGCTGATACTAACCTGGCATTAGCCCCTTATTACCCAGTTTGCCAGCAGAATGCTTGGGCTACCCCATGCTGAGGATAACAACCCCCAGCTGTCTAGTTGTACTTGGCATTTTTTTTTAATTATATCATGAACTGATTAAAAAAAGTGTTTCCCTAAATTTTTGGTTTCCAGTCAGGTAAAACTAGGCAAGTGGAGGTAGAGGGCAGCCAGTACCTGCCCGCTGTACTTGGTTGACATCCAAAAATACGGTGAAGACCCATGTAATTTTTTTTTTAAATTAATAAAGATATCATAAAAACAATGTATTTTTGATTACGAGCCAGGTAAAACTAGGTAGGTGGGGATGGGTGGCAGCCTGTACCTGCCTGCTGTGCTTGGGCTGCTAACCAAAAACAGAGCGGAGCCCCACGTCAAATTATGACACCTTGAAACCCTTTTTTTCTCCAGCCTAACCTAGCTTGATACATAATCAGAACAGTGAAAAAATGCTTAAAAACATAAAAATTCACATAAAAAAATCTCAGCAAAAATGTACCATTCGCACAGTCATTTTTCTGCTGTGGATATTTCTGCAGGTGCGGATTACTGGAAGCTCAAAATCTGCACCACTATTTTCTAGTTGGCACATAGTCTTAGTGGATTCTGAGGGCAGAAACACCGTTCTAAAGGGTCATTTTTGATTCAGCAGAGCCGTGGAAGCATTATACAGATGTTAGCCATTGAAAATCCCTATCAACCAGTAAGTGATAGAACCATATGGTACTCAGAACTGGGCTTTGGGAGCACGTCCGTGGGAGTCACAGGGGTCTCGACCCTTCTTCCGTGACTCTGGGGATCAGTTATCTAAAAGTTCTGGGGATAGGACTTTGGAGATAGGTCTCGTGACGCCACCTGTAGTTTCCGGCTATTGGGCCAACGCAGCAGGGTGGGACCTCCGAGGATAATGGACGAGCAGCAGTGGTGATATTGTTCCTTACAGGTGGAGTGGTTCCCGTAACAGTCTATGGCGATGGTAGGCTGTTGGAGTGCAGGATTCAGGGCGCTGAATAACTGACAGACCGCAGGGGTCATTTCCTTTACCTTTACTGTAGTAGTAAATGTCAGGGCACAGTCCACAGTAGATGTTTGGAATCCAGGTAGCCTGGAAGCAAGTTAGGAACCTCCTCATCTGGCTGGTTCTGAGGCCTCCCTGCTGCGCCTCTACCTGCTGGTCCTGGCTGCCTGTAGCAAGGCTGCAACCCTTTACTCCTGCTGGACAGTCTCTCACTGGTATGGCAGGCAGCTCGAGCCCTTCCTGGGTTCCATTTCTCTCACCACTGTTCCTGAGCTCTTCTACGCTGCTGTGCCTCCAAGTGCTTTCGTGGCCAGGAGACTTGGAATCTCCTGTCCTCCAGTTTTGACTGCTGGGTCTAGAGTAACCATGAAACTTCGGACTCCGATGTCCGGTTCTGGAGCTCCGTTCTGGGGTGAACCATTACCAGGCTCCTCTGGCCAGGCATACTCCTTTCCTCTCCTCTGACCCTTGCTCATGGGTTGCTCATGCTGGCTAGCGAGTATCCTCGGACGAGCCTGACATTGCTCCAGACCGCAGGATGTCTTCTACAGTCCTCTTAGGAACTTAACTAACTAACCCGGCCTCCAGCCAGAATTTACAAGAATATAACTACTATAATACTGCTCCTATGTACAAGAATATAACTACTATAATACTGCTCCTATGTACAAGAATATAACTACTATAATATCTGCTCCCTATATACAAGAATATAACTACTATAATACTGCCCCTATATACAAGAATATAACTACTATAATACTGCTCCTATATACAAGAATATAACTACTATTATACTGCCCCTATGTACAAGAATATAACTACTATAATACTGCCCCTATATACAAGAATATAACTACTATAATACTGCCCCTATGTACAAGAATATAACTACTATAATACTGCTCCTATATACAAGAATAAACTACTATAATACTGCTCCTATGTTCAAGAATATAACTACTATAATACTGCCCCTATATACAAGAATATAACTACTATAATATACTGCTCCTATATACAAGAATATAACTACTATAATACTGCTCCTATGTTCAAGAATATAACTACTATAATACTGCCCCTATATACAAGAATATAACTACTATAATATACTGCTCCTATATACAAGAATATAACTACTATAATACTGCCCCCTATATACAAGAATATAACTACTATAATATACTGCTCCTATATACAAGAATATAACTACTATAATACTGCCCCCTATATACAAGAATATAACTACTATAATACTACTCCTTTGTACAAGAATATAACTACTATAATACTGCTCCTATGTACAAGAATATAACTACTATAATACTGCCCCTATATACAAGAATATAACTACTATAATACTGCCCCTATGTACAAGAATATAACTACTATAATACAGCTCCTATATACAAGAATATAACTACTATAATACTGCTCCTATATATCAGAATATAGCTACTATAATACTGCCCCTATGTACAAGAATATAACTACTATAATACTGCCCCTATATACAAGAATATAACTACTATAATACTGCCCCTATGTACAAGAATATAACTACTATAATACTGCCCCTATATACAAGAATATAACTACTATAATACTGCCCCTATGTACAAAAATATAACCACTATAATACTGCTCCTATGTACAAGAATATAACCACTATAATACTGCTCCTATGTACAAGAATATAACCACTATAATACTGCTCCTACATACAAGAATATAACTACTATAATATTGCCCCTATGTACAAGAATATATCTACAATAATACTGCTCCCATGTACAAGAATATAACTACTATAATACTGCCCCTTTGTACAAGAATATAACTACTATAATACTGCTCCTATGTATACAAGAATATAACTACTATAATACTGCCCCTATGTACAAGAATATAACTACTATAATACTGCTCCTATGTATACAAGAATATAACTACTATAATACTGCTCCTATGTATACAAGAATATAACTACTATAATACTGCCCCTATGTACAAGAATATAACTACTATAATACTGCTCCTATGTATACAAGAATATAACTACTATAATACTGCCCCTATGTACAAGAATATAACTACTATAATACTGCCCCCTATGTGCAAGAATATAACTACTATAATACTGTCCCTAAATACAAGAATATAACTACTATAATATTTCCCCTATATACAAGAATATAACTACTATAATACTGCTCCTATGTACAAGAATATAACTACTATAATACTGCTCCTATATACAAGAATATAACTACTATAATACTGCCCCTATGTACAAGAATATAACTACTATAATACTGCTCCTATATACAAGAATATAATTACTATAATACTGCCCCTATATACAAGAATATTACTACTATAATACTGCTCCTATGTACAAGTATATAACTACTATAATGCTGCTCCTATATACAAGAATATAACTACTATAATACTGCCCCTATGTACAAGAATATAACTACTATAATACTGCTCCTATATACAAGAATATAACTACTATAATACTGCTCCTATATACAAGAATATAACTACTATAATACTGCCCCTATGTACAAGAATATAACTACTATAATACTGCTCCTATATACAAGAATATAACTACTATAATACTGCTCCTATATACAAGAATATAACTACTATAATACTGCCCCTATGTACAAGAATATAACTACTATAATACTGCTCCTATATACAAGAATATAACTACTATAATACTGCTCCTATGTACAAGAATATAACTACTATAATACTGCTCCTATATACAAGAATATAACTACTATAATACTGCTCCTATATACAAGAATATAACTACTATAATACTGCTCCTATATACAAGAATATAACTACTATAATACTACCCCTATGTACAAGAATATAACTACTATAATACTGCTCCTATATACAAGAATATAACTACTATAATACTGCCCCTATATACAAGAATATAACTACTATAATACTGCTGTTATGTACAAGAATATAACTACTATAATACTGCTCCTATATACAAGAATATAACTACTATAATACTGCTCCTATATACAAGAATATAACTACTATAATACTGCTCCTATATACAAGAATATAACTACTATAATACTACCCCTATGTACAAGAATATAACTACTATAATACTGCTCCTATATACAAGAATATAACTACTATAATACTGCCCCTATATACAAGAATATAACTACTATAATACTGCTGTTATGTACAAGAATATAACTACTATAATACTGCTCCTATATACAAGAATATAACTACTATAATACTGTCCCTACGTACAAGAATATAACTGCTCTTTAGTTGCTGTGTAGCAGGAGGAGGGACCAGAAGTGAAAACACAAAATGCAAACTTACCCATTGAGTAACGCACTCAGACCTTGAACTTCTGCTTTGTTTATTCTTACAATGTAATCGGAGCAAAAAGACAACTTCTGAGTATCATTAAAGCGCAAGGAGGAAACACAAGAATATAAGGAGCTGTGTGGATGATAAGATTCAGAAGACACACAGGTAAGGAGATCTTGGATACCGGACGGTATTTATACATTGCTCGGTAGCTTTCGATCGTTGTTCTGGCTCATGTTGACCGTTACATGGAATTCACAAATATTTACTGAGCTTGGAGCAGTTTAATCAACTCCTGCTTTGATCATTGATCTATATTGCTTCTTTTCCTCATATTTTTTATCTTTATTTTATTTTTTTAACCATTATCCCATTATTACAGCACCAGCTTAAACTTGTTCTTTATGCACTCGGCTCCTTAAACGACTCATATTTTTGGGGATGTATTGTTTGGTCAGATTCGATATCACCGGATAGCGTTTATCTTATCATAAACAAAATACTTTAAGATAAGTTGAAGCCAGCTCTTTTTAATACTAAAGGTGTGCTGAATATTCAATTGTTAAGAGGTGTGTCCCCCAGCGATCGTCCGTGATGCGGCCAAGCGGTGGCGGTGGCAACTACAGGAGACTTGTAGTATTACATGCCAAACATTTAAGCATTTTATCATGCGTTGGATCAGGTCCACCGGAGCAGAAGACCCTTTTTATTGATGTCATCCCCTCTGATATATAGATGACGTTTTCGGATTTTAGCCTTTATTTATTTATTGTAGTCTACAATTATAAACAAAGAAACCCAAATCTCCAACACCTAAGATTAGATGTAATTGGTTGGTTTGGTAGTTTATTTTTCTACAATTTCCTGGTATATAGTATTACTGTTGGTGCATTTCAGGTGAGATTTTATTTTATTATTTCTGAGTTTCCTCCTTGGCTGTGTGTGAATTAGAAGTTTCAACATATCGTGTAGCGAGTAAGTTTACAAAGAGGTTTCCTTTGCCAAGTTACCAGATTCACAACATTCTTTAGAGGATTTAACTTAATAATGGAAGTTGAAATTGATAGTTCTTCCCTGCAATGCCTGAAAAAAACCCATATGTCCTTATTTGTTATTAAACCACCCCAATGTTATTTAGGTCATTAGTCACCTGATTTTTTTTTAAAAATCATTGTATTTATCCCAATAAATCACTTTAGATATTATCTAGCTGGGCAAACAGTCAAACAGTCATCAGGGAGGATTTCATTTAATATTAGAAGTTAAAATTGATAGTTCTTCACTACAACACCAGAAAGGGAACCTGTCTTGTCCTTTTTTTGTTAAACTACCCCCAATGTTATTTAGATCATGTACTCTTCATTAGTAACCTTTTTTTAAATTGTTATATTTATCCCAAAAAAGCACTTAAGATATTTAGATGTTTTAATAGCTAGCTGCCCAAACAGTCCAACAGTCATTGATATTGATAGTTCTTCACTAATATGCCTGAAAGGAAACCTGTTATGTCCTTTATTGTTATTAAACCACCCCCAATGTTATTTAGATCATGTATTATTCATTAGTAAGCTGTTTTTTTTATCGTTCAATTTATTCCAAAAAAGTACTGTAGATACGTAGATGATTTCATTAGCTAGCTGCCCAGACAGGGGAATTTTTGTTAAAGGTAAATATAGGATGATGATTTTTGTGTTAGGGGCCTTTTACACTAGCGTTTTTCTCCGGATCTGGAAGATCCGGACAAAACAACGCATCTGCCGCATGTGGCGCCTAATGGTCGCACTTGCTGCACACTTGCGACAAGCCCCATGCATTGTCTATGGGCAAGTGCGGCAAGTGCGGTATTGCTGCAGTTCCGGCACTTGTGGCAGTTGTGGCTGCGAAAAAACGCGGTCAGCTGGAATCGTTAGCGGACACCATGTCGTGTATGAAGAGCCCCTAATGTGCCTAAACAGTGGAAATTCACCCCAAGTGACCCCATTTTGGAAAGTAGACCCCTCAATGAATTTACCTAGTTGTGTAGTGAGCACTTCGAACCCTCAAGTGCTTCATGTATTAAGCCGCAAAAATGAAAAATTACTTTTTTTCAACAAAAATGTGCTTTTAGCCTCATTTTTTTTATTTTAACAGTGGTAAGAGGATAAAATGGATCCTAAAATTTGTTGGCCAATTTGTACTGAGTACACCGATACATCAAATGTGCTGAAGAACTACTGTTTGGGCACATGGCAGGGCTCAGAAGGAGGGAGTGACATTTTGGAATGCAGATTTTGATGGAATAGTCTGTGTGTGTCATGTTGCATTTGGAGAGCCCCTGATGTGCCTAAACAGTGGAATTTATTTGGATTTGTGCTGAGCACCTTGAATCCCCAGGTGCTTCATGGATTCTTATAACTTTGAGCTGTGAAAATTAAAACCATGCAGGCTAAAAGAACATTTTTTTGTGGAAAAAAAAGAGTTTTTCATTTCCACACCGGCAACATGATAAAATGGTCTCCAAAATATGTTGAGTGATTTCTCCTAAGTGTTCTGATACTCCATATGTGGTTGGAAAACAATTGTTGGGTGTATGGCTAGGCTCGAAAGGGAAGGAGTAACATATTTGAGCGGGGACCTGGTAGATGAATATTAGGCTATGGGCCAACACTGTGGATTTTCTGATTTTCCCACTTTTTTGGCATATTTTTGACAATTTCGCATTACAGCACGTTTCCTGCAAATTGTATGTGAAATTGTTGTGCCCATGCTTCAGATTTGATGCGCATTTCCCCATGGAAAAATCTGCAGCATGTCAATTCTTTCAATGTATTTTACAGCAGTTTCACCCATAGAACACAATGTCAGCTCCAAAATACTCAGCAAATATGCAGCACTGTTCACACAGTGAGTATTTATTGTGTATTTAGCAGGGATTTTGTGCTTATGATGTGGGGCTCCACTGTATTTTTAGTCTCCAGCACAGGTACAGCAGGTAGCTATGGACTGCCACCCACCCACAGCAGCATAGTTTTACCTGGCTGGTAAACAAAAATACAGCGGAGCTCTTTTTTTTTTTTTTTAGAATATTTCTAGAAATAGATTTAAAAAAAGAGTCTTCAGTATTTGGATCACCATCAAGCAAACCTTTTTTATGCAGTGCATTACTGGTCCATATTCCCCTTTTCATGATTAGGCAAATTATTTTTTTGATAAAAGAAATTTGAAGAGCTTAAAGTGTAAATGTAATTTCATTGGAAAAAAAAAAGCAAAAAACATTACTGCACTGATTTTTAATGATAGGTCACATAGCAGCTAAGATAATGCTTTTATTTGTGCCACTTGCCTTATTTTCTTACACTTTTGTGCTCTTTTAAACATTGCATTTTATGGTTGTGTGGGCGTGGTCAGCAGCTGATAGGGAGCAGTGCAGCAGAGGAAGCACGAGATCAGAGATTTTGAGCTGTGTGGGGATCCAGCAGACAAGGGGTTAACAGAGATTGAGACTGAGCTGTGTGGTGCCAGATGACAGATCAGAGAAGCTTGTAAAGAGGAGTTTACATCCTGCCATTGTTTGGCTCTGTGCTGTAATCTGATACATTGTTTCCTCCACCTGTTGCAGTCAGTAGTGTAGGCCACACCCCTTTCCCTTATAAGGTTACACGTCCCATATTCAGTATGAAGACAGATCTGACTGAGAATGAACTTATGCCTGTTTCTGCTAACCAACCAGAATTTTCTAATGAAGTATATTTGAAAGCTTATTAAAATCTCTTGCTCTACATTATTATAAATAAAAATTTAAACGGTGGTTATGCTTTAAGGCTGTGTGCACCACATTGTATTTTTATCATGTTTTTGAGTGTGGATTTTACACAAGGCATGAAGGGAATCCTGAAATCTCCTGTACATGTTGTGTACTTGTGACTTGCAGATCTAGTGCAAAAAATGATCTACAGCATGTCAATTCTTTCAGTGTTTTTGCAGTGTTTTTTCACCCAATGAGTTCAATGAAGTCCGTCAGAAACTGTATAGAAATTATTGCGGATTTGCTGCTTCTTTTGTACCATTTTTTGCAAGTGTTTGTAAACAGTAGTGAATGCTATCGTGATAGATAGTAAAAACCTATTTGGGCTCAATGTCAAATGTCCTCTGGGCATCCCTGGGGCATACTCACATGGTAATTACTCTTCTGCATTGGTTACCAGTGTATTATAATAGTTATGTGTGGTTGTTATTTGATTTCGAACCTTGGTCTGTCCATTTGTTTGCACTGGCTTAGTTCACCCTTTGTTAGACTCCCATACTGTAACAAGTTTGCACCAACTTGTTTACTCTATGCGTCACACTACATCCATTATTTAAAGGGAACTTGTCACCAGAAAAATGCAGTGCAATGTGCAGGCACCATGTTAGGCAGCCTTCACATTTGTGGACCCCTCCGCAGCGTTCTGCGGAGGGGACCCGCAATGTGACCGCAGCACTGCAAGCTCCTATGTTTATAATGGGAGCGCACGGTGCTGCGCTTGACTGCGCATGACCGTGCGCACCCATTCACTGCCATATGTGGATCTGTGCGCAGGTGGACGCCTGCGCACAAATCACACACTCTTGTCCGTAGGGGTGCACCAAGCCCCACTGCCGCCTGAGCCGTGCAGGTGATGACCGGGGGGGGGGGGTGCTGGCCGAATCCAGCGCTGCCGCCCCTCCAGCAGCGGGCGAGGTCCGGGAAAGGGGGGGGGTGCTGGTGGAGCCCAGCGCTGCCGCCCCTTCAGTTGGGCTCCGGAGGGTTGCCGCTTACCTGCGCTGAGCCGCCGGCTTCTGCACCGCCGCTCCCCCTGCCTCTTGCCGCCTGAATGACAGGGCTCACACTGTCCAATGGACGGTGCGGCCCTGCTCGTCCGCAGCAGGGACGCAAACATCCTTTCTCACAAAACTATATATCAATCTACTCAGTTCCCCTGCTCTATAACATCGGTGCCTGCAGATTGCACTGCATTTTCATGGTGACGGGTTCTCTTTAAATGTTACTTACATTCTATGCGTGTTACATCTTATATTTACAACCAATATGGTGGTTTGATTCAGAGACATTTTTGTACCGGTATATTGTGCCCTGGGTCTGATTTTTGCATCCTACACATTCCCATATTGTGCCTTTTTAATTAGTTTGAATACGTTTGCTCCTTTAAATTGATTACCAATAAAGGATTTTTTACATCAATCATAAGCAAAGAGTCTCTTTATTTATTCTAATCTATAGAGATAGATAATATATAGAAATAAATATACCTCTATATATAGACACAGTGACAGACATATAATAAAACTTCTCTCTATGGAGTTATGGACAGGTTTTTCTAATTAAAAAAAGGAAAAAATGTCATAGGGTCCCCATATTTTTTATAGCAAATATTATATTAATATATTAAGATATTATGACTCAGAGCTCAGAGGAAACCCACAAGAACACAGGGAGAACATACTTGCTTCAAATTCACTCGGGCGTGCAGTGATTATCATATTATTCGCACCTCTAACATTTAGACAAGCTGAGTGCAGTTAAAATTATTCATCTATTACTAAGAATAGTAAAATGGGATTTCTAAACCAAAAAATAAACTTTCAAAATTCTGTGTCTCTTTTATAATTGAATGAGTCACCAAAATTGTCCTGACCGCTACTTGTTCCGCTTCTGAGATCCCCAGTGATACACCCCTCCAGGGCTGTGGGGTACTCGGAACCAGGCAGCAGTACTTTGGTGAGTCACAGGGGTCGAGACCCGGCTCCGTGATCCTGGCAGTATCAGTAGAAGTTCGGGGAATAAGGTTTTGGGAATGGTTGTCGTGATGCAACCTGAAAATTTGACTATTGATGGCCAATGCTGCAGTGTGGGTCCTCTGGGGAGATAAGATTGCAGCTAAGATGGTATCACTCCCCAAGGGTGGAATGGTTCCCCAGGGCAACCAGAAAGTTTATGGCGATGGTAGGCCGTTAGAGTGCATGACGAGGGAGCGGAATAACCGACAGACACACAGTAGTTTCCTTTACCTTTACTAGTAGTTGCAGGTTGAAGCCAGGGTACTGTCCACAATAGATGTTATGAATCCAGGTGGCCTGGAAGTAAGCTTGGGGATCTCCTCACTCGGTGAATTCTGAGGCCTCCCTGTTGCACCCCTCTTAGCAGGTCCTGGCTGCCTGTAGCTAAACAGCGACCCTCTCTTCCTGCTTGTAAGTCTCTCACCAGTATGGCAGGCAGCGTGAGCCCTTCCCAGGCACCACTCCTCTGGCTATGTCCCTGAGACTCTCCTGTATGCTTTGCCTCTAGGTGCTTTAGCGTGGGCGAGAGACGTGGAGTCTCCGGTCCTCCGGTTTTGGCTGCTGGGCCTGAAGTACCCTCACAACCTCGGACACCGGTGTCCATTTCAAGCGCTCCACTCTGGGGTGAACCGTTAACAGGCTCTGCTCCCCAGGCCCTCTCCTCTCCTTCCTCAGTCCTTAGGCCCTCCTGCAGTCTCTATCCTGACAGCCTTAGGTATGTGCCACTGCGGTTCGCGGTTACTGTACCTTTGCATACATATTTTATTTAATATGTTAATCAACGAGTTTGGTTAACATTGAACTATGTACCGCAATCCTGTGACACAGGCGGTACAGCGTCATCCGTGCTAACCCGCAGGTTCGCGGTTAGCAAATGACATGTTCTAAACGGCCGTTCTGCACGGCTCAAGCAATCATGTGCTGTCAGCCGCTGCGATGCGCCGACCGTGGGCACCGCCGATACGCCGATTGCCTGAAGCCGTGGACGGCGCCGAGCCTGCGGTCCCCAGCCGACGACAACCGCGTAATGAACTTACCTTAACTGCTCAGCCCACAGGATCTCACAGTCTCTAGGATGAATCCATAACCACAAGCAAATTTATAGGGGAGCTCCCCTGAACCCAGGTGCAGAGCTCCCCATTCTGGTCTGGAGTCAGGAAAAGTGTTTCATGCTTTAGGCTTACCTGGTGTGGATACCCCTTCTTGCTTCCAAGCATGACATCACCCCCGCGGGAGGCAATGCCATTATGGTAACTGGACTCTGGTGCACCAGTGTCTAAATCTGAAGTAGCAAATTATTCAATTCTTCTACAGTGCCACTACAGGAGAAATTAAGCATTACATGCCAAAGAAATGAATTGTCCCGGGTCCTGCATTGGAACGAGACTGTTGTAGCAGTTTTCTGTTCAAGCTAATCCTTATGTTAATCATTTATCTGATACTTTTAACTTATGACATTGTATATTGACCTGCACAAGGCAGTGAGTAGAGGAAATATTTGTTTTTCGGAATTGTCTTTTATTCTATGTTGTATTCAGAGTTGCATTTTTGTATTTTATTGCAGTGACGTTGTGTTTGATGGAGCCGCAGTGAATCACGAATTGAAGAAGACTGGATGTCAGGATGATGTTATTCAGCCTGGAGTATTGTTGGGCTCTTACCTTCTTGGTATTACAGATGTGGGGTAAGTGTTGTGTAAGTCAAGATTTTTCTATAACTCCATTTTATTTGCTGCTATGTGTTTTCTATTAAAATTCCTTACAATTTCAATATATGTGTAGAGGGGTCCAGAACTCTTCCACCCCCACCCTGGAGGATACTGTATCCTTGAGTGCATATGTGTATATATTGATGTGTTATTGATATGTATCTGCAATTGTTAGGTAAAGACTGCTCCTCTCTTTCTATGAGTTAGCTATTAAAGTTAGAGAGTACACTCCTCATAGGTGGGGCTAAGTCAACAAAACAGGCCTGCAGTGTAGTTTTAGCAGGAGAGTCCCCCTATAAGCAGAAAAAGAGTGGGGATTTGAAGTGGAACTGATGATTAGTTCAGCCTGACCTTCTTGGTCACCCTAGAATTGGAGTACAGGAGTGTGGTATGTGTGGGTACAACCCTTCCCTCGTTGATACCCTTCTTTGGTCTTGAGGGACCTTCCCTGGAGGCAGCTGACTCCATCGGTACCAGGTGTGGACTCAAATATAGACTTTGCTTCAACTGTTTTCTTGAAGCATAACCTTATGAATGGAGAAAGGCTGGAGCCAAGCAGGACTACATGAGCGTATGGCGAGCCACTGGGATGTTGGATAGAAAGTGCAAGAGTGTAGCGGTATTGGGACAGCGGGAGCAGTCTATACGAAATTCTGTTAAAGTAATTGTTCCAAAGAAAGTAACTAGTGATGGGCGAGTCCTAAATTACTCAGAATCGCTTGACTCTAGCGAGTCCGAGCCCGGGACTCGCTACTCGTTGCGAGTCTAGCGAGTCCAATGTTAATGAATGGGGAAGCGAGTAATAGCGAGTAGTGTGAGATTTACAAATCGCAGATGTGTCTCGGAAGCTTCAGCCTGAAGCAATCCTAGTTTTGCTATTGATTTGCGTTGGACTCGTTTACTGTGCAAGTAATCGCTGGGAAACTCGCACAGATAAGAGTCCGGCTGTCTGCTATGTGCTGGCTGCCGCAGCTCCAGGGTCCTGGAGCCCGCCTGCTGCCTGATGTAGCAGAGCTGAGATTGTTCTCAGTCTGCTCATTCCCTGTGCATAGACATCTATATCTATGCAAACGAGAAAAAAGGGGGGAGGACAAAAGGCGCAATAGTGCCCCTATCACTAGACACTAAACCCAAAGGTGAGAATAAGGTTACCACTCACCTATGCCAGTTGTGATACCCACAACTGGTTAGTAGACCTGATAGAATCAATTCCCAGATGGCTGCTGCTGGACTTCCACCGGTCTCCACTTGTGGAAACGAAATCAGAGGCTTGGGGGAAGGAAGGTGGGTAACAGTCCGCGCTGCCAGAATTTCCGCGTGTAAATGATGCAAGAAGCCGATGTCCAAATCAAACCTTTCTTTTATTCATCCAACGCGTTTCAACGCCTTTCCTGGCGTCTTCCTCAGGGATCCCTGAGGAAGACGCCAGGAAAGGCGTTGAAACGCGTTGGATGAATAAAAGAAAGGTTTGATTTGGACATCGGCTTCTTGCATCATTTACACGCGGAAATTCTGGCAGCGCGGACTGTTACACACCTTCCTTCCCCCAAGCCTCTGATATCTATGCAAAGGGATGTAGCAGAGAGGACATTGCGTTTTGGACTGCGTCGGACGGAAGAGGATTTTTTTAATTAAAGATGGAGTCCCTAATGGCTTTTTTTTTTATTTCTAATAAAAATTTTTCTCTGTGTTGTGTTTTTTTTAAAACAATTTAATAGAAATTCATGGCGGTCATGTCTAATATTGGCGTGACCGCCATAAATTTCGGGCTTAGGGCCAGCTGATAATACAAAGCTGGCCCTAACCTCTTTATTACCCAGCGTGCCACCGCCACCAGGGCCGCTGGAAGAGCGGGGTTCAGCGCCAGAGGATGGCGCTTCAATGAACGCGCCATCTTCTGGGGCGGCTGCGGGCTGTAATTTGCAGCGGGGGGTGCCCAGAAAGCTTGGGCCTCCCTGCGCTGCGGATTCCAGGCCACAGCTGCTTAGCTGTACCTGCCTAGACATAGAACGTGCGCGGAGCCCCACGCATTTTTTTTTCATTATTTCATGAAATTCATGAAATAATAAAAAAAAAGAGCTCCCCTATATTCTTGTGTCCGGCCAGGTACAAATAGGCACCTGGGGGTTGGGGGCAGCCTGTCGCTGCCTGCTGGATCCGGCTGGTTCCAGAAATACGGCGAAGCCCATGTAATTTTTTCTCTGAAAAATCAATAAAACAATCCTAAAAAAGGGACTGCATCTTTATTAACCCCTCGCCCATGGTCCAGGGGTTAATAAAGATGCAGTCCCTTTTATTTACATTGTTTTATGGATTTGTCAGAAAAAAATTTCACGTGGGCTTCGCCGTATTTCTGGAACCAGCCAGATCCAGCAGGCAGCGACGGGCTGCCCCCAACCCCCAGGTGCCTATTTGTACCTGGCCGGACACAAGAATATAGGGGAGCCCTTTTTTTTAATTATTTCATGAATTTCATGAAATAATAAAAAAAAAATGCGTGGGGCTCCGCACAATTTCTATGTCTAGCCAGGTACAGCTAAGCAGCTGGGGGCTGGAATCCGCAGCGCAGGGAGGCCCAAGCTTTCTGGGCACCCCCCACTGCAAATTGCAGCCCACAGCTGCCCCAGAAGATGGCGTGTTCATTGAAGCGCCATCCTCTGGCGCTGAACCCCGCTCTTCCAGCGGCCCTGGTGGCGGTGGCACGCTGGGTAATAAAGTGTAATAAAGGGGTTAATACCAGCTTTGTTATACAAGCTGGTATTAAGCCCGAGATTCTTAATGTCAGGCCACGTTTGACCCAGCCACTAAGAATCTCCAATAAAGGGTTAAAAAAACACAACACAGAGAAATTTTTTTATCAGAAATAAAAAAAAAAAAGCCATTAGGGACTCCATCTTTAATTAAAAAATCCTCTTCCGTCCGACGTAGTCCAAAACGCGATGTCCTCTCTGCTACATCCCCTGTGCATAGATATAGATGTCTATGCACAGGGAATGAGCAGACTGAGAACAATCTCAGCACTGCTACATCATCTCTGTGAGAAGGCGGGCTCTAGGACCCTGGAGCTGCGGCAGCCTGTACAGAGAAGACAGCTGGACTCGGCTCACAAAGTAACAGCAGTTACTTTGCGAGTTTCCCAGCAATTACTTGCACAGTAATCAGACCAATGCAAGTCAAAGGCAATCCTAGTTTTGATTTGCATTGGACTCGTTGCTGTGCGAGTAAACGCTGGGAAACTCGCAGAGTACCGAGTCCTAGCGAGTAGATTCGCCCATCCCTAAAAGTAACGTTTAAGATAAATGCTAATGTTTCTCAAGACTGTTGGTGTAAAGAACTGTTGCAAAGCATTGTTGAATCTATCTCTGCTTTGGCCATCACCGAGGGTGATTTTGAACAGAATTGTTGTACTGGGGAACTGGCCAGGGTTTATTCTGCAAAGTCAGAGCTACTCTGCATCCTAGGCTTTGTCTCGCCTGTGACTACTGAGGCCTTGCACCAGCCCCCCAACACATGTAAAAAACACTATATATGGGTAATTGTTTACTTTTTCCATGGTGCAGAACATGTCTAAATATGTGAAACTATCCTACATCTTATCCTAATCTTGTGTTTCCCCTTTCCCTGCCCCCAGGTTCCAAGTAATTGTTCGGAAACCAAGTCAACAGTAAATAGAAGATAGGTAGGAAGGGTATGAGGGATGGGAGGGGGATGCAGCTGCAGCTTCTCATTTGTACAATAGAGGCTGTCAGTGCCAGCGGAGAAAGACGTTTGACCACAGCGCAGCTCTGTTATCATACATGACTAACCTGCTCATACAACATGTGTGGAGAAACAATATTTGCATTTATACAAAGCAGAAAAAGGAAGGAAAAAGGAAAAAACTAATCTGCAAGAATTTTCTAGCAAATTCAGAACTGTTAGCCACCAAGAGCATAGCTAGAGTTTGAAAAATCCTTGTGCAAAATGTGGACCTGACCCTCCCCCCTGCCACGTGTTGGTCAGATATATCAACCCTTGTAGCATTCTAAATTTTATAAGGACTTATGAGTTGCCTCCTCTATATATGTCCTTCATTCCGGTATATATGTACCCTTCCTGGTTTTATGTTCCCTTTCCTGGTATATATGCCCCCCATCTTAATATATATGTTCCCCATCCTGCTATATTTGTCCCCATCCTGGTATATTTGTTTGCCATGCTGGTATATATGTCTCTAATCCTGGTATATATGTCCCTCATCCTAGTAAATATGGCCACCATGCTGGTATATATGTC
Source organism: Allobates femoralis (assembly GCA_033576535.1). NCBI lineage: Eukaryota > Metazoa > Chordata > Amphibia > Anura > Aromobatidae > Allobates > Allobates femoralis. The sequence continues at coordinate 62,617,363 of JARQOC010000009.1, read as the reverse complement.
TCCCATCCTGGTATATTTGTTCACCATGCTGGTATATATGTCTCTAATCCTGGTATATATGTCCCTCATCCTAGTAAATATGGCCACCATCCTGGTATATATGGCCCCCATTATGGTATATATATGTCCCCATCCTGGTAAATATGGTACCCATCCTGGAATATTTGTTCCCCATGGTATTTATGTCCCCGTTCTGGTATATGCCCCCCTTCATCCTGCTACATATGTTCCTTATCCTGGCATATATGTCCCCATCCTTGTATATATGTTTCTCATCCTGATATATTTGTTCTGCATAATGGTGTATATGTCCCCCAACCCTGGTATGTCACTCATCCTGGTATATAGGTCCCCCGTTCTGGTATATGCATTCCCCATCCTGCTATATAGGTCCCTATCCTGGTATATATGTCCCCTATCCTCGTATATATGTCCTCGAACCTGGTATATATGTCCCCCATCCCATTCTGGTTTATATAGCCCCATCCTGGTATTTATGTAACCCCATTCTGGTATACATGCCCACATCTCAGTATACAATGGGAAACACGCACAGAATTATCAGCTCACCGACGCCCCTCCATTTGTCAGTTCCAATTCAGCACAGAAAACTCTTAGTCCAGGCTGTGCATCAGAATGAACCATAACTATGGCTATGCAGAAGCGCAAAATCTGTCTGATGTATATTTTTAAACTTTGGATCTATTAAAGTCAAGCTTTTAATGTCTTTGCACTAGCCTTATTCCCTTCACTGGATTCTCTTTTCATATGGCATCTAGGAATACATGTCCGCCATCCTGGTATTTGTTACCCATCCTGGTATATATGTCCCCATCCTGGTATATATGTCCCCCATCCTGGTATATGTGATCCCCATCCAGGTATATATGTTCCCATCCTCGTAAATATGCCCCCCATCTGGTTATATATATCCCCCATCCTGGTCGATATGTCCCTCATCCTGATATATATGTCCCCCATCCTGGTATAAATGTCCCCCATACAGGTATATATGTCCCCTTCCAGGTATCTATGTTCCACATCCCGGGCTCATTGTGGTCAATGTACCTCCCGTTCTGCTGCAGTGTTTTAATGCATAGAAAAAAACTATTCTGCTCACCTTCCCTCCGCTCCTCTCCAGAAGCCGACAACTGACTAGACTACGCCGTGCAAGTGACTGGTAGCGCATGATGTCTATTGCAGTGCAGGGACCTGACAGGCCTCTGTACACCAGATCCAGCTGAAATATGCACTGAGGGGCCCGGGCGCAGGCACGACCACAGTGACCATTTTGTCCCTGCTAACAACTATGGAGCACAATGTGATGTGGTATAGATTTTGCGCCAGTTCACTATTTACTCCTTCTTTTGTATTGTAGATAATTGATCGTATATAATATTTTTCTCTCTGCAGACAATGGCTGCGATTGTCAAGTTCCCGGATATAACATCACTACGCTCAGTAAAGTGACGGCACAAGTTGGACTCTGCGCTTACATCCCATGTAACTTTACCCTAGCACCTGGAATAGTAATAACCACAACAGACAAAGGGCTCTGGTTCAATATACCAAACACAAAAGAATTTGTGGCCTCATCTCAAAACTCATCAGGACGAATGTTCTTCACTGGAGAGATCACAGATAGAGACTGTTCTTTATTAATTAATGATGTTCAGAAAAGTGATGAAAACACTTATTATTTCAGATTTGAAGGATCAGTAATGTACAGTTATACAACGTCTTATACTCAGCCTCACCTGACTGTGACAGGTAAATCCTAGAATCAGATTGATGAATATCGATACATTAATGACCGGATAATCGGTGTCGGAGCTGAAGTTATCATTTATGTGCAGTGATCGGGGAAACCAATTATATCTAGAGATGAGCGATGTTCGATTCGAATAGTTCGCCAATCTCAAATTCGAGTTGATTTTGGCGCTATTCGAGTCATTCGCCGAATTCGAACAATTTGGTTCAAATTCGGCGAATATCGAACATGTTCGATTTTGGTTCGAAAATGCGGCAGATGCGGTCAGAAAACCGCATCTGCCGCATTTTCGGCCAAAATAAACAGCTAATAAGTGTTAAAAATAAAAAAATAATGTATGCTCACCTGTCCGCGGTCCACCGAAGCCTCCGGCAAGGTCCTGCGGCTTCTAGGACCTGTGTGACGTCATGTTCTCGCGCGAACTCCGGTCACATGACCAGAGTTCCGCGAGAACGTGACATCACCACAGGTCCTGGAAGCACAGGACCTTGCCGGAAAGCTTAAAATAGATATTTTTATGATTCGGACCCTTTCTTTAAGTAACTTTTACTTAAAGAAATGGTCCGAAACATAAAAATATCTATTTTAAGCTTTCCGGCAAGGTCCTGTGCTTCCAGGACCTGTGGTGACGTCATGTTCTCGCGGAACTCCGGTCATGTGACCGGAGTTCCCGCGAGAACTGACGTCACCACAGGTCCTGGAAGACACAGCACCATACCGGAGGCTTCGGTGGACCGCGGACAGGTGAGCATACATTATTTATTTATTTTTAACACTTTATTTGACTTAATTTCACTTCCACAATGTATGTATATACATTGTGGAAGTGAAAAAGCCCACAAGCCCGGATTGTTCGTTTTCCGGGGTGTTCGATGGTGTTCGTCGAGCATTCGACGAACATTCGTCGAACACCCCGTCGATTCGACGAATCGAATTCGAACACCGGGGTGGTGGCTCATCTCTAGTTATATCGGCCAAATAATAGACACAACCAAAACCTTATATCAGGGGGAAATCCCTTTACATAACATGATGAGCCAGAGATTTGTAAGGTCAGCATAGCCATATAAACAATGGATCAGAATCTCATCCAGAAAAATCAGACCATTGTTAATGAGCCCTAATGGTGGTAGTAAGATACACGAGCTACATATAATACTAATAGTAGGGGTAATAAGGCTTTGTTCCCACAAGGGCTTTCGAAGAGTTTTGATGCTGCAGATTTTCTGCATCCATTAGGTAAAGTACTGTAGGTGACCTGCGTTTTTTGTTATTGGCTTTTGTTTTTTACTCTGAGGTTATTGTCTCTTTGTGATGTGTAATGTTATATATCTGCTTTTTTATACTTCCTAATGATTACAAAACATTTTTGATACAGTAATGTGCAGATATCTATGAATGCACTAAAATGTATATATGTTTCCACACCTAATGCAATTCTATGGGAAAAATCTGCACTGAAAACTCTGCATACCCGAATGAGAAATTCACATGTTGCGGATTACAAACACCCACCGCAGGTCAGATTATGCTGTATAAAAAAAAGTAAAGAACTTGTGGAAAAAACGGCACATAGTGGTAGGAGTAGTATTAGTAGGAGCAGTGGTTAGTTGTTGTATTAGGAGAAATAGTGTTGGTAGTATTGGTAGTAGTAGGTGTAGTATTGGTGGTTGTAGTTTTAGTATTAGTAGTAGTTGTAGTATTGGTAGTAGTAGGTGTAGTAGTTATAGTATTTATGGTAGTAATGGTAGTAGTTGTAATATTGGTGGTAGTAGTCTTGGTAGTAGTAGGTGTAGTATTGGTAGTAGTAGTTGTAGTTTTGGTGGTAGTAGTAGTAGTTGTAGTATTGATGGTAGTAGTATTGGTAGTAGTTGTAGTATTGATAATAGAGGTATTGTTAGTAGGTGTAGTATTGATGGTAGTAGTATTGGTACAGTAGGTGTAGTATTGATAATAGAGGTATTGTTAGTAGGTGTAGTATTGATTGTAGTAGTATTGGTAGCAGTAGGTGTAGTATTGGCAGTAGTAGTATTGGTAGGTGTAGTATTGGCAGTAGTAGTATTTGGTAGTAGTAGTTTGTAGTATTGATTGTTGTAGTATTGGTACTAGTAGCTGTAGTATTGGTCGTAGTAGTTGTATTATTGATGATAGCAGTATTGGTTGAAGTAGTTGCAGTATGATGGTAGTAGTATTGGTAGTAGTATTTGTAGTATTGATAGTAGTACTTGTAGTATTGATGATAGTAGTATTGGCACTAGTAAGTGTAGAATGGATGGTAGTAGTATTGGTAATCATAGCTGTAGTATTGGTAGTAGTAGTAGTTGTAAAATTGAAAGTAGTAGTATTGGTAGCAGTAGTTGTAGTATTGGTGGTAGTAGTTGTAGTATTGATAGTAGTAGTAATGGTAGTAGTAGATGTAGTATTGGCAGTAATAGTATTGGTAGTAGTAGTTGTAGTATTTATAGTAGTTGTAGTATTGATGGTAGTAGTAGTAGTAGTTGTAGCACTGATAGTAGTAGTATTGGTAGTAGCAGTTGTAGTTTTGGTAGCAGTACATGTAGTATTGATGATAGCAGTATTGGTAGTAATTGTAGTACTGATAGTAGTAGTATTGGTAGTAGTAGTTGTAGTATCGATAGTAATAGAATTTTTAGTAGTATTATTGATGGTTGTGGTATTGGTAGCAGTAGTTGTAGTATTGATGGTACTGGTAGTAGTATTAGTAGTTGTGGTACCGATGATAGCAGTATTGGTAGTAGTAGTAGTTGAAGTATTGGTGATAGTAATAATAATAGTATTGGTAGTAGTAAGTGTAGTATTGGGGGTAGTAGTAATAGTATTGGTTGTAGTAGGCGTAGTATTGGTGGTAGTAGTAGTAAAGTACATGCAGCAATAGTGATGGGAATAGTAGAAATAATGAGTACATAGAGAAGTGGCAGAAACAGAGTAGTAATAGGATAGGGTCTGAGTGTAGTGCAGCAGCAATTGTAGTAGTAATGGTTGTAGAGTTAGTAGACTACAAGTAGTAGTGGTAGTGCTAGTTTTAGCACTAGTAGTTGGAGTACTAGTTATAGAATTAGTAGTTGTAGTATTGGTAGTAATAGTAGTAGCAGCATTACTGTATTATTAACAGAGGACCAACAAGTCGTGATAGTAAAGGTACCTTCACACGTGGCAATATTGCTAGGCAATTTCACTGGCAATTTGCTGGTTGCAGTGAAATCATGGAGACATTGTTACATTTGTACACAGCCACAAAATAGAACAATGTGTCCATGATTTCACTGCAACCAGCAAATTGCCAGTGAAATTGCCTAGCAATATTGCTGTGTGTGACGATACCTTAATACTAATGGGGCTAGTAGTTTAAAACAATGTTGCAGTGGAGGAGATACTATGGTAGTTATGGAAGAGAATTAAGGATCAGTGCAGTGGTTGTTGTACTAATGGTGGAAGTAGCCATAGAAATATTTGTACCAGTAGTTATATCAATATTTATACAGTGCTAGTAGTTATACCAGTAGTTATACAGTGCTAGTAGTTATACCATAGTTATATAATGCCTAGTAAGACCCAAAATTACTTTATGTAGTGATGCTCTCAGTGGTGCTAGCAGGAGTCAGTCTGGTTATTAGTGGTAGAGTTGGTGAATTTGGAAAGTAATGATAGTGTTAACACAGTCATAGTCAGAATGTTATAGTTATGGTCGTGTAGTAGCTATGGTCCTATTGAAAAGACCTGGACCATAATTGTAATGACCGGGAGAATAAATTGGTATACATGCAGCGTATAGGAGCATGTTCACAGTCACCACTTAAAGGGAACCTGTCAGCTCGTTTTACCCCCCTATCCTACCACTAGCTGTCCCTGCACCTTGCTAGCTCATCTCTAACCATCCCTCTCTGACTTAAAACTGCAATATAATGCTTGAGAATAATGATTTAATTTAACTTACGGTATGTATATATATATATATATATATATATATATATATACTGTATATACACTATAGGAAGCATGGGGTATTTAGTAGCACCATCATCTTGAAATCTTTTATGTCTCTGCACACCTTTATATCTGTGCATCTCCCTCTGATTCCTAAGGAAGTACAAGGAACACTCAACGTCCTTTTAGGCAGCCAGGTCGAGTTGTCATCTCGTAGTTTTGCAGTCAGGGTTATTCCAGTCCCACCCGGGACTGTGCAGGAACCATAGTCAGTATAGAAATCACATACACACAACAGTGGCCATTTAACAGACAAAACCTAAGATAGAAATAAAATGAGCATATGACGTGGTGTTATGGGGATGTCATGGGTGGGTTGCCCGAGCCCATGACCCTGGTGGTCGCTGAAAAAGGGCAAAAATAAAAATAAAGATACAGTGATCGTGACGCCACTTACAACATCCGGTAATGGTACTGGCGCTGCGGACAGACCTCCAAGGATGGTAATGGTGCAGCTAGTTGGTGACGCTCCCCGTAGGTGGATCGAGTTCCCTGGGGCATTGATGAACACAAAGAAATCACACAGGAAGGCGGCTCTTCAGATGGAGCTACTGGCGCGCAGTCTATATTGATGTATATAATGTAAATGAGACACCACACACAGCTTAGGCTCTGCATGGGTTTACTGGTAACTTCAGGCAGCTTTCAGGGGTTTCACACAGTCACGGGTAGCTGGCCTGGGTAGTCACCAGGGGGTAGGATGTCTCCTTGGAACCCTCGGTAATGTTCCTGCCGGTTTCCCTCTCTGTCCTCGTACTGCGCTCTCCCTCCTGTTCCTTCCTAGTGCTTCCCTGCAAAGAGCCCTTCGCCAGTCCCCACGGATCTTGATGGCGTCTATCACCCCTTGGGCCTTCTGACATTATATGGGGGTCTTTGGGGATATATGCAGGGTGGTCGCAACTCCCTAGGGCAGCTCGCATCCCTCCGGATTGGCTGCTCAGGGTTGAACACCTGCACCACTCTTGGAGACAATCCTCCTCTGCTGGACTGGGTCCCTCCGGGCCGGGGGTTCTTCCGGGCCGGATTCGAGTGCACTCAACACCCTAGGATCCCCCTACAGTCTGGGCCACCTGTCTTTAGTTGCCCTCCGCTGCTCACAGGGCTCCTCTTCAACAGCTTTCCTCCTTCTCCCTTTACTAACTTTCCCACTCTCCACTACCCACCTAAGCTCAGCCCCTAGGACCGATTCCCTGGTAACAGGTTAATGAATTGATCCCCTGGCCTAAGGTTTGTGGATGCATGTAATGAGGGCCCCTGATTGATATCCCAGTCCCCTGGTCACAGGGATACTATACACTCTGGTCTGGGTGCAGTACCCCTTTGTGGCGTCCCGACCAGAGGGGCGCCACACATATACCCTGCTTTAAAAAGTAATACTACATATAAATAACATAGGGCATGTAGTAAATATTCTTTTAGATTACAAAAAAACCCGTAAATCACGGACACATGTCCGATATTGATTCGAACGCTGTCTATTTTTCATAGGCTCAAACTTACGAAACTCTGACAACATTCTGATCAAAATCGCTGATGAAACTCAGACCAATTTTCCCATATGAGGCCCAAACAGTGTCAGGCTGGGGTTCCACATAAGCCCTCAGTCCGTTTTTGGCTTCAGTTTTCTCATTTTTTTTTTCTAAGTCCAAAAACTGACAGAAAACGGATTGGATGTAATAAACACCCTGTCCGTTTTTCTCTGGAGCTCCAAACATTGCCCTGTCCGTTTTTGAGTCAAAGGGTAGGGTCACATTGAAAACCTAAATTGCATTCACCGCATCCGGATCCGGATGCGGTGAACGCAATGGCGGGCACACACATTTTTTTTCAAAAATGTGTGCTGAATCCCGCACTGCGGTCACCGGATGGCTCAGGATGTGTAATCCTGAGCCATCCGGTAACTGCAGAGTTTGCGGATCCCGGCTATTGCCGGGATCAGCAAACCTAGTAAAGAGTTAAATTGATTGCTAAATGACTGTTTGAGGTCTGTAGGGGGGCTTAGACCCCCCTACAGACCGGCCGCCCACTTCGGTGGCCTTCTAGTACAATTTTCCCGATGGCACGGGCTCATCCGAGCCCGTGCAAGTCCCCACACCCCCAGCCCCCGAATTACTATACCGGGGTGCCTGCACCCCTCTGGTATAGTTATTCCTGTATGTGTGGTAAATGATATATTACAGTAATGTAGTTCATATCTACGTGTCTTCTCCTGCCGTGTTTAGCGAAATCCATGGGCGGGGCTGTTTGCGGCAGCCTCCGCCCCCTCATTTCTCATGGCCGCCCCTCTTTGCCTCATCCATTGATGTGAGGCCGGACGCGTCATGAAAGGGGCGGGGCGCACGGTGTGACGCGTTTCGCCCCGCCCCTTTCATGACGCGTCCGGCCTCACATCAATGGATGAGGCAAAGAGGGGGCGGCCATGAGAAATGAGGGGGCGGAGGCTGCCGCAAACAGCCCCGCCCATGGATTTCGCTAAACACGGCAGGAGAAGACACGTAGATATGAACTACATTACTGTAATATATCATTTACCACACATACAGGAATAACTATACCAGAGGGGTGCAGGCACCCCGGTATAGTAATTCAGGGGGCTGGGGGTGTGGGGACTTGCACGGGCTCGGATGAGCCCGTGCCATCGGGAAAATTGTACTAGAAGGCCACCGAAGTGGGCGGCCGGTCTGTAGGGGGGTCTAAGCCCCCCTACAGACCTCAAACAGTCATTTAGCAATCAATTTAACTCTTTACTAGGTTTGCTGATCCCGGCAATAGCCGGGATCCGCAAACTCTGCAGTTACCGGATGGCTCAGGATTACACATCCTGAGCCATCCGGTAACCGCAGTGCGGCCCGGTAAACGCTGCGAAAACTGCTGCCTGCATGATTTTAAACGCAGGCAGCAGTGCCGGATCCGGCCACCGGATGGCTTGTGAAGCCATCCGGTGTTTTGCATAGGCTTCCATCAGGAGCCTTTCCTGGTCCGGTTTTGAGCTTTTTCAAAGCTCAAAACCGGATCAGGATTTAAAACAAAAAACGCCAATGTGACCCTACCCAAAAACGTTGCATGCAACGTTTTTGGCATCAGTTAAAAAACGCATGCGTTTTCATGCGTTTTTTTTAACATGGGGCCCTATGGGAAACGCATGCGCGAACGCATGCAAACGCGCACTTGCGTTTGCGCATGCGTTCGCGCATGCGTTTTTTAATGAAAATTCCAAAAACGTTCAGGAGTGCAGGAGGCTCAAAAAGCACCCAGAAAAAAACGGATTGGTGATGAAAATCACTTCCAAAAACGGATTTCTATGTGTGACCACAGCCTAACTCTGTTCACACTGTGATGTCTGATTAGCAACCTTGTGCTTCTTTTTTGCTCCACCTGGGTTTGCGCGTCGACTCTTTTGTGCTCACTAGTCATCAGTCTTGCAGGAGTTAACTCCCTGATAGCTGGTAATGTGCTGCTGGAGTTTCAGGTTGCTTCTGTCCTATCATAGCTGTCTCCACCATTTAAATATGGTGGAGCCCAGTCTCCTATGCCGATTATAGCTTCAGCTTTGCTCCAGTAATACCGGTCTGTGGTGTTCCAGTTTCTGCTAAACAGTTGTATCCTGTTTGGTGTATGGTGGAATGTTCTTTAATGTATTTTTATGTCCTGCTTATACTTGTTTTCTCCCAAATCACACATTGTATTCTCCCTGTGTGTGAGTGGTGAGGGCTTGTGTTTTGGTTGCCCCAGTCTGTCTTTATCTGACTGCTCTGGGGGGTGGGTGAGTGGGATTTATCTCAGGGCTAAGCAGGGGTAGGGTCAGGTTGGAGACTCAGGCCTCTCCACCATCAGGAGTACCCCTGAGATAGGGTGAGTTCAGGGTTCCCTAGCTTGAGGGGTAGATCAGGTACCCTGGTTCCCCTTTTACCCTAAGTAGAGATGAGCGATGTTCGACTCGAATAGTTTGCCAATCTCAAATTCGAGTTGATTTTGGCGCTATTCGAGTCATTCGCCGAATTCAAACAATTTGGTTCCAATTCGGCGAATTTCGAACATGTTCGATTTTGGTTCGAAAATGCGGCAGATGCGGTCAGAATACCGCATCTGCCGCATTTTGAGCCAAAATAAACATTACCTAAAAGAAAGAAAGTGTTAAAAAAAAATAATAATCTATGCTCACCTGTCCGCGGTCCACCGAAGCCTCCGGCAAGGTCCTGTGGCTTCTAGGACCTGTGGTGACGTCATGTTCTCGCGCAAACTCCGGTCACATGACCGGAGTTCCGCGAGAACATGACGTCACCACAGGTCCTGGAAGCACAGGACCTTGCCGGAAAGCTTAAAATAGATATTTTTATGATTCGGACCCTTTCTTTAAGTAAAAGTTACTTAAAGAAAGGGTCCGAAACATAAAAATATCTATTTTACGCTTTCCGGCAAGGTCCTGTGCTTATAGGACCTGTGGTGACGTCATGTTCTCGCGGGAACTCCGGTCACGTGACCGGAGATCCCGCGAGAACATGACGTCACCACAGGTCCTATTATCAATAGGACCTTGCCGGAAAGCTTAAAATAGATATTTTTATGATTCGGAACCATTCTTTAAGTAAAAGTTACTTAAAGAAAGGGTCCGAATCATAAAAATACCTATTTTAAGCTTTCCGGCAAGGTCCTGTACTTCCAGGACCTGTGGTGACGTCATGTTCTCGCGGATCTCCGGTCATGTGACCGGATTTCCCGCGAGAACTGACGTCACCACAGGTCCTGTAAGACACAGGACCATACCGGAGGCTTCGCTGGACCGCGGACAGGTGAGCATAGATTATTTTTTTTATTTTTAACACTTTATTTGACTTTATTTCACTTCCACAATGTATGTATATACATTGTGGAAGTGAAAAAGCCCCACAAGCCCGGATTGTTCGTTTTCCAGGGTGTTCGACGGTGTTCGTCGAGCATTCGACGAACATTCGTCGAACACCCCGTCGATTCGACGAATCGAATTCGAACACCGGGGTGGTGGCTCATCTCTAACCCTAAGTCATCCTGACACTAAGGGTAGGGTCACATTGCAAACATGAATTGCATTCACCGCATCCGGATCCGGATGCGGTGAATGCAATTCCGGTCACACACATTTTTTGTCAAAAATGTGTGCAGAATACCGCACTGCGGTCACCGGATGGCTCAGGATGTGTAATCCTGAGCCATCCGGTAACTGCATAGTTTGCGGATCCCGGCTATTGCCGGGATCAGCAAACTGTCCTCTGCCTATTCAAGAGTTAAATGTATTAAGTAAAGTACTGTTTGAGGTCTGTAGGGGCGGCTAAGACCCCCCTACAGACCAGCCGCCCACTCCGGTGGGCTTCGAATACAATTTCCTATGGCTGGGGGCTCGGATGAGCCCCGTGCATGTCTCCAAACCTCCCGCCCCCCCGTATCACTATACAGGGGTGCCTGCACCCCTCTTGTATAGCGATTCCTGCATGTGGCCCTACAGTTAGAATACAGAACACATGTAAGCTCATACTTACATGTCATCGTCGGCAGTGTAGTGTGTAATCCCTGGGCGGGGCTGTTTGCTGCAGCCTCCGCCCCCTCATTCCTTATGGCCGCCCCCTCTGTGCCTCATCCAGTGATGTGAGGGCGGCCACGTCATGAAAGGGGCGGGGCTAACCGCGGCACATATTTAGCCCCGCCCCTTTCATGACGTGCCGCCCTCACATCACTGGATGAGGCACAGAGGGGGCGGCCATAAGGAATGAGGGGGCGGAGGCTGCAGCAAACAGCCCCGCCCAGGGATTACACACTACACTGCCGACGATGACATGTAAGTATGAGCTTACATGTGTTCTGTATTCTAACTGTAGGGCCACATGCAGGAATCGCTATACAAGAGGGGTGCAGGCACCCCTGTATAGTGATACGGGGGGGCGGGAGGTTTGGAGACATGCACGGGGCTCATCCGAGCCCCCAGCCATAGGAAATTGTAGTCGAAGCCCACCGGAGTGGGCGGCTGGTCTGTAGGGGGGTCTTAGCCCCCCTACAGACCTCAAACAGTACTTTACTTAATACATTTAACTCTTGAATAGGCAGAGGACAGTTTGCTGATCCGGCAATAGCCGGGATCCGCAAACTATGCAGTTACCGGATGGCTCAGGATTACACATCCTGAGCCATCCGGTGACCGCAGTGCGGCCCGGTAAACGCTGCGAAAACTGCTGCCTGCATGATTTTAAACGCAGGCAGCAGTGCCGGATCCGGCCACCGGATGGCTTGTGAAGCCATCCGGTGTTTTGCATAGGCTTCCATCAGGAGCCTTTCCTGGTCCGGTTTTGAGCTTTTTTAAAGCTCAAAACCGGATCAGGATTTATTAAACAAAACGCAGATGTGACCCTAGCCTAACTTCCATAACACCTATAAAAATATTAAAATGCCAGGCAGATGCATTCTTTGCAGAAATATTTTTGTAGGTGTTATGGAGGTTAGTGTTTTTGTACTTTTATCACATACATTTGTGGATTTTATGGAATATCCTTATACCGGAATCCTTTTCATACTGCTTCCTGATGCTCCTCAGTCTCCAGGCAGTGAAGAGTTTCTACTCCTATATTAATATTATTGTAGTTATACAATAAATCATTCAACTTTAATTTTTGGCAAAGAGTTTCTCAAAACGAAGGAGTTAATATTTCTTTCTACATTGTTTTTTAGTCTTAAAGGACAAACCCAAGATCACTGTGGGGACACTGGTAGCCGATAAAACAGCCACAGTGAAGTGCACAAGTCCTGGTGTATGTGCTGGAACACCTCCTGTCTTCACATGGACCGGACTAAAAGGATTATCATCAAATAATAAAGATTTTTACCCAAATCGCACCAGTGTATACTTCTCTACCTTTACCTTCATACCTTCAAGGAAGGACAATGGGGTAACACTGGTCTGTACGGTCGCCTTCCTCTTAAACACAGCAAGCACAGACCAGACCATCAAACTTAATGTCCAGTGTAAGTTTTACTCTACTTTCATCAATTATTATTATTATTATTATTATTAATTTATATAGCGCCATTATATTCCATGGCGCTTTACATGTTAAAAAGGGGCAGACTAGGACAAGTAACATAGTAACAATACAAGTAACAATAAATGTTGACAATTCGGTTGTACAGATACAAGAGGGGAGAAATCCTGTCCGCGAGGGCTCACAGTCTACGAGGGGCGGGTGGGGATACAGTGGGAGGGGGAAGTTCCGGTCGTGAGGCGGTGCAGTGGACCGGGTCTCACTGCAGGTGGTAGGCTTGGCGGAACTGGTGGGTCTTCAGGCTTCTTTTGAAGGTTCCCAGGGTAGGAGAATGTCTGATGTGGTGGGGCAGTGGGTTCCAGAGTCTGGGTGAAGCACGAGAGAAATCCTGTATGCGGTTGTGCAAAGAGGAGATGAGGGGGGAGTAAAGGAGAAGCTCTTGGGAGGATCGCAGGTTGCGCGAGGGTAGGTACCATGTCAGAGATGTATGGAGGGGACGGGTTGTGAATGGCTTTGTAACATAAACTTGGAACAGTGTAATAAAGACCATCAATCCTATTAAAAGTGAATTATTTTACTAAAAGTCACTAGCAACCCTCAACCAAAGTCTGTGCCAGGCATAACTACCGAAGTATATAGGATATAGCGCTCTCTACTGACTGACGTTAGCATTAGTGATGAGTGCACACTTCCATGTTCGGGTGCTCGGTACTCGTAACGAGCAGTTGCATGCTCAGATGGGCACGACTGGAGTATTAAGTATAATGGAAATCAATGGGGAACACCTTCCAGAAAAATACTCAAATTCCCCATTGACTTCCATTATACTGGGGTATTGCAGTCACGTCCATGCGAGCAACTGCTTAGTAGAAATACCGAGCATCCGTACATGGCAGTGCTCACTCATCACTAGTTGGTTATTGTTGGTTTTGGGTATTCGTTGATTTTTTAATGAAAAATGTGTTTTTGACGGTACATCGCTGCTAATTTTACAATAAAAACTGGTGACCCACGTAATTCCCTTTCCAAAAAATAAAATGTGCACCCCTTTCTCTCCTCCTTGGCGTCTTCAAAACGCAAAAAAGACCATTTATAAAAATAAATTACCATATTAAATGTTTATTTATTCTATACATTAGCCTTTCATATTCATTTATAGTAATTTCTGAGTGTTTCTAGTACTAACCCGCTATCTTAACGCCCCTTTCTCATCAGTGTTTTCGCTGAATTGTAGCAGATACGGCAGAATTACCGCATCTGCCGCGCAACAGTCGCACTTGCAGCACACTTGCGGTAAGCCCCATTCATTCTCTATGGGGCTTGCGGTCAGGTGCAGCAAGTGCGGTTTGCCGGATCCAGCAGATCAGGCACTTGCGGTGCGGGACAAAGAACACTGCTAGTTGCGTTTTTCTTGACCTGTCACAACTGCCTGATTTGCCGGATCACAGCAAAAACTGCATTTGCAGCACCTGACCGCAAGCCCCATAGAGAATGAATGGGGCTTGCCGCAAGTGTGCTGCATGTGCGACTGTTACGCGGCAGATGCGGTAGATTAGGTAATTCTACTGGATCTGCCGCAATTCAGTGAAAACGCCTTATTCACTATAAAATGTGTTTCTTTGGAAGGTATTTTGCAGCGTCTTGAACGAATTCATTGATTTTACATTTTTTCCTATGGAAATCGTTGCTTCGGTCTTTATCGGTTTCGGTTTTCGTTGATAGTTTTCGGACAGTTTATTGACAAATAATTAAAGAGATGCCGGTTTTAATTGCATACAGAGGCATAAAAACCCACACATGCAGCATTATACCGCTAGATGGTTAGGACCCGATAAGATGAGAAATACCTTGGCACGGTTGTCGGGCACTTTTGCAGTGGCCACTGCTAAAGCTAAGTCTTCTCAAGTTTCCTATATTCTCAAGTAGTTTTTGCCATGTCATTTTCCCTATATCTGTATTTGCTGTGCAGATAGCCCTTCTATTCATTGTTAGCCATTTTGCTATTTCACATATCTTAGAATGTGTAGTGTTGTAGCAGGTTTATTGACAAAAAACAAGGCATCACTGTATAATGTAGTAAGGTATAACAAACAGCAGGGGGGGTTATACCATTGGACAGTCTACCTTATGGTTGAACTGGTCAGAGTTGTTGTCCTATAGCTTCTGTGTTGCACCGTCTATTGCTGGCTGTAAAGAATGGAAAATTGTTTGGTCTTCAACTAGTTAAACAATAGGTCAATTTCTTATGAAATTAACATAAGATTTCTTCCAATATATATTTATATATAGAAAAATATATTGCAATCTGAGAGTCCTCAGTGGTTGATACCTTTTAATGGCTAACTGAAAAGATGGTAAACATAGCAAGATTTCGAGACGACTCAGGTCTCTTCTTCAGGCTGATAATGACACAAATTCTGAAGACACATACAACAGGAACCTTTCCCTGCAACCAGAGAAAGTGCAAAACCTGTTCATCTATAATGACAACTGACAAGATAAGGATTCCTGGGACAGATCAGGACTACAAGATCCCAGGTAACTTTAGCTGCACTACAAGCATTGTGGTGTATCTAATCATATGTACCAAATGCCCAACAGGTGGCATGTACATAGGGAGACAGGATTACAATTCAGAACAAGAATGAATTCTCATCGCCACTCAATAAAAGAAAAGCGTATGGATCTACCTGTAGCAAAGCATTTTTGCAGCTCTGAGCACAACACTGAATCCGATATGAGGCTGCTCATCTTAAAGAGTGACTTCAAATCTCAGAGAGAGAGAAGAATTTGGGAATACAAATTGATAACAACCTTCAACACACTCGAAACCGGATTAAATATTTCACATGGATTTATGGGATTCTATGTAAAATGAACGGACATTTGGGGATAGCAGATTCATGCATTTTATATATAAAATGAAAGTGCATTTGGAGACAGCTTGCTACACACTGAAATCGTAGGACAATGAACTCCTGACACTTCTGTGAACTCTCTCACTTAGTCTGCTCTCCACAACTTAACTAAGTAATTTCAGGTCTCCATGGGTTACTAACCATCCACCTAATACATTGGTTCCGCTTATCTTAGAAATCTGCTTTCTCTGACCCTGCTCCTCCACCCCTCCCTACCCGACTCTGCTTTGCGTCACCTGTCATATCCACCAGAGCATATAACACTGTTTTGCCATTTTTTTTTCTGTTCTCTTCTTTCCCCTCCTTTTTTTTTTTTCCCTCTATTGCTTATGTATAAATGTATGTGTCTTCAGAATTTGTGTCATTATCAGCCTGAAGAAGAGACCTGAGTCGTCTCGAAAGCTTGCTATGTTTACCATCTTTTCAGTTAGCCATTAAAAGGTATCAACCACTGAGGACTCTCAGATTACAATATATTTTTCTATCTACTGGCTAACACGGTATAAATATTCTTTACCTTATTTATATATATAAATTTTAAGGAATTTTGTTTTATTCAATCTAAAACTAATTTATTTTCTGACTTTTCCTTGCAGACCCTCCCGATGTGACCATCATCATCACTGGAGGTAACAACATTGTACACTAATATACATGGTGATGTCAAGAACAATAATAATCTGCATTTTATCCTATAGCAGACAACCTTGTAGAGCCTTGGACAATGATCCAGGCACAGATCTAATGAATAAAATTACTGTATATACTCGAGTATAAGCCGACCCGAGTATAAGCTGAGGCCCCTAATTTTACCCCAAAAAACTGGGGAAACCTATTGACTCGAGTATAAGCCTAGGGTGGGACATGCAGCAGACTGCCATCCTGGTATATAGCTCCTCCATCACTGGTACATAGCCCTCATCACTGGTATATAGCTCCTCCATCACTGGTACATAGCCCTCATCACTGGTATATAGCTCCTCCATCACTGGTACATAGCCCTCATCACTGGTATATAGCTCACATCACTGGTATATAGCCCCATTACTGTATACAGCGCCTCCATCACTGGTTTATGGTCCCCATCACTGGTATTTAGCCCCATCACTGTATAGATCACCCCATTACTGGTATATAGCCCCATTACTGGTATATAGGCCCCCATCACTGGTATGTAGCCCTATCACTGTATATAGCACCCCCATCACTGGTACATTGACCCCCATCATTGCATACACACCCGTCCCTGGTGCATAGGCCCCCATCATTGTACATACTCCCCATCATTGTATATACCCCCAATAATTGCACACATCCCCATCACTTGTATATAGACCCCAAGCCTTGGTATAGAGCGCTCCATCATTGCACATACCCACCAATAATTGCACACCCTCCCATCACTGCACACACCCCATCATTGCACACCACCCCAACCCCATCACTTGTATATAGTCCCCCCATACCTGGTATTTAGTGCCCCCATAATTGCACCTCCCCACCCCATCACTTGTATATAGTCCCCCCATCCCTGGTATGCAGTACCCCAATCATTGCAGACATTCCTACCATTACTAGTATATAGCGCCCCCCCCCTCCCGATATACAGTGCCTCATCATTATACATTTTATTTGTCCCCCATGCTGCCGCTCACTATGAAATAATAATAAACTGATCTCACCCTCCGGCTATTCTCTTCAGGCTCCCATGTTAAGGGAGTGCCCCGGAAGGATACGGGGAATCCGGGAGGATCAGGGGGAATCTGGGAGACACCAATTAGGTGCAAATCAGACTCCCTGGACCCAAAACGTTGCATGCATTATTTTTGGATCCGGGAGGAAATTCCCACTTCTCCCGGATTCTTCTGGCGTAATCTGCCATCCGGCTCCATAGGACACTATGGGGCCAAAATCCGGTCCGGGGCTGTCACCCCTGACAGCCCCGGACCTGGCCTGACCGCAGTGTGAACCCACCCTTACTAATCAGTTTTGGACTGGTCTAATTAAATAATGTAGATTCATCTCTTTCTTTATAGGACAAATGGGCAGACAATGGACCAGTTGACTTAATGTCTGGAGTATTTTTCTTTTTTATCGGGGACTTATAAATCTATGGTGATGATATTCCAAAACTTAGTGTAACCCATACCTAAAGCTGGTTGACTATTTCAGAATGAGAAGTATATTGGAACTGAGATAGCCACTGAAAATTATAGAAAAAAATGGTCTTTTTATGGAGAGATACAAACAAAGAAGAGTCGTCGATCAAAGGGAATCGATACAATTAGTGAATCTACTATTTGATCTTGTATTACACACCCCATCAAATCTTTTCCCTATTTATGACCTTCATTGTTTCATTTTTTTAGGCATTGCCATACATGAACCTATTATATTTAAAGAGGAGACAGTGCACAGATGAACTGCACAGTGGACAGCAACCCAACAGCCGAAATTACCTGGTCTGTGGGAAATGAGAAGAAAAAAGCAATGACTGGGCAATGGCTAATCTACAATCTCACCAATATTCGTATCAGTGATGCTGGGAATTACTTGTGTACAGGAGATAATAACATTGGGAGCTCAAAAAAAGCAATCGATATAATTGTTCACTGTGAGTAGATCGCAAAGACCCAAATATAATTTACTATCGGGTTATTTAATTTAGTCTTGAAGGCTTATTTTTACTAATAATATATTGGTTATTGACCATTTGGATTGGTTATTGGCATCAGGTCGGTGGAGGACCGATTGCCACCAATCAGCACTAATCAGTTTCAAATAGGTGGGAATAAACAGAGTGTTACACCACAGCTTCATTATACTGTATAGATGACTCTGCTGACCCCACATTCTAATAGATGACTCTTCTGACTTCACCCTGTAATAATAATACAGGGTGAAGTGAAAGGTCATCTAAGTTCACCGATGAGCTGCATCACCGGTGAACCTGGGTGACCCCATGTGTTCATTACACAGCACACGGAGCCCAGCCGTAAAGTGAGCACTTCTCATTGAACACAATGCATGCAGTTTTGTGCCAAAATTGCACCAAATAAGCCTGAAATCCGCAGCTGAAACAGTGTTGCCGTTTTTGTGTTTTTATTGTGCCAGGAAATGCAGATGACACAATAAACACAATGCATGCAGTTTTGTGCCAAAATTGCACCAAAAGCCATGAAATCCAGCACAAAAATTTTGCACTTTTTTTTTGGCACATTTCATACATTTTTAGTGCAATTTTAACACAGAACTGCATGCATTGTGTTCAATGTGTTTATCTGGAACCTTTGGCACAAAAAAACACCAAAGCCGCAACACAGTTGAGCACTTTTTATAAAATTATTGTTGAAATCATTTAAAAAAAAAACAAAAAAAAAACTGGGATTTGCCATATTTTTGTATGCCAGCCAGGTATAGCAGGCAGGTACAGGCTGCCCCCTACCCCTAACTGCCTATTTTTACCTGGTTGGATAACAAAAATATATAGGCAAGCCCTTTTTTAAATTATTTTATGAATTTTATGGAGCAATTAAATAAAAATGAACATTGGACTTCGCTGTATTTTTGGTTTCAAGCCAACTAGGCAGCTGAGGACGCGAATCTTCAGAGCAGAATGGTTCAAGCTTTCTGCACCTATCCCGCTGCTGCCCCTGAAAATTCACAGAAGTGCCATTTTCTGGTGCTGTACCCCAATTCTTCCAGCGGACCCGGTGGCGGTGGAACGTTGAGTAATAAAGAGGTTGATGCCAGCTTTGTATTGTCAGTTGGCACTAAGCCTGAAATTCATGGTGTCAGGCCAACATTAGAACCATTCAGTATAGCTAGATTAGTTTTAAGAGGTTAAAACTTAACATTTAATGAAAATTAATTTTCATTAAATGTTAAGTTTTAACCTCTTAAAACTAATCTAGCTATACTGAATAAACCTAATCTCTCTGGAAAGTGGGGTAGGACCTTACCACTAAAGAGAATATCTATCCTGATACATTTGATCAACATTAGAACCAGCCACCATGAATTTCTAGTAAACAGAAAAAAAAACACAACACAGAGAAAAAACAATTTAATAGAAATGAACAGTAGACGGCCCAGTTTCCCATCTTTAATAAACAAAAAACTTTCCCTCTGACGTAATCCACAGGGAACATTTTCTTCAGCCTTGCTACATCTCTGCTAGCAGACACACACGTCTGCTTGCAGAGATGAGCAGGCTCAGACTGACACCCAGCCATGTGAAAGGTCATCTAAGTTCACCTCTGAGTTGCCTGAGAACTTGGGTGACCCCATAAATAGCTTCACATGGCACACAGAGCCTAGCTGTAAAGTGAGCACTACCCTTGGCTGAGATCTGGTACCGTGTAATGCTGTTCATGGGGTCACCCGAAGCATCAGCGGATTGTTTAAAAAGGCCGGACAGCCTTTTACTGCCCAGCTTTTAAACAATCATGCATCCATTTCAGCCTTTTCCTCAGGCCCCCAGACCGCTTTGTTGGGTCCAGCAGAATAGTACTCACATTACCCATTGACTTGCATTGCACATGCTACTCATAACGAATATGCAAGTATTAGAACCTACTCGTTATGATTCCAGGGAGTCTGAATACTTCACTACTCGCTCATACCTAATAATAAATTACATTGCTGACTCCACCTTCTAAAACCAGATGACTGTTAACTCCACCTGCTAAAACCAGATGACTCTGATGACTCCCCATTCTAATAACAGATGACTCTGCTGACTCCCCATTCTAATAATAGATGACTCTGCTGACCTTGCCTTGTAATGATGTAACATGACTCTACTGACCCTCTGTCTAATTAAAATAAGACATAACACTGTTGATATTGTCCCAGTCTATACAGTCAAGCAGAATAATGAGCTGCAGAATAAAAATGTCAAGCTACATTGTGTTCTACTTTTGCACGTAAAAACTAAATTAGGCTACCTTCACATTTGCGTATGTGTCTGCATGCTGATGGCATACAGACACATACGCAGTGCAAAGCAGGGTCTAATGATGTGTCCGCAGCGGAGATTGTCCGCCTGCGGACACATCACTGTGGAGCCCAGCAGCCAATCAGCGGTGTCCGGGGGCGGAGATCAGCGCCTGAGATCTCCACCTCCCGGCCGCCGGTAAACTCCGGGACATGTCGGCGGGGAGAACAGCTGATTTGACAGCTGTTTGAATCTTCCCGCGCCGACACCGAGAGAAGATGTCGGCGTGGGAAGATTCAAACAGCTGTCAAATCAGCTGTTCTCCCCGCCGACATCGCTAGCAGATTACCGGCGGCGGGGAGGAGGAGGACAGCAGAGGCTGAGCTGATCTCCCGGTGGCCGTCGGTGAGCTCCTGTGACATCACCGGCGGCCACCGGGAGATTTTTCAATGGGTCCGCAGCGTTCTCCTGTGCTGTCAAGCGCAGAACACTGCGGACCCATTGAAGACAATGCAGGTTTTGTGCGCTTGGGGACGCTTGCTGATCTTCCAAGGTCCCCGAGCGCACAAAAAAATGCAACTGGCTGAGTCCCGGGTGCGGACACTGGACACCGGAAGGAGCAGATATCGTCCGCATCCGCACCCGAATGCAGCAAACGCAAGCACTATGCGTTCCTATGTTAAACATAGGAACGCAGTGCGCATGCGTTTGGCTGCGTATGGGAACGCAGCATAAGCTGCGTTCACATACGCAAATGTGAAGCCAGCCTAAGACTTTTCGTTTTTATGAGGAAAGACAATTAACCCTCCTTGTTAAGTGACAGACAAGGTGAGATATATTTATGAATCTATATTTAAGAAGTTAGATGTACTGTACTGTTTTTTTCTTTCTTTTTTAGATGCCCCAAGAACTCCAACTATAATCTGTACAACGACTAAAGGTATAACAACCTCTTACCTATGCACAAATAGAAAATGCAAACCCCTGCGCTCGATATTTACACCTGTAGGGGGCGCTGTAGATTAGTTTGATGTTACAGATTATGTTTGTGACTACCGTAATTAGTTTTGTGTTGTAGATTATATATATTGTTTGTGTGTGATGTCATTTTTGTGCAGGAGATTATTTATGCATTGTAGATTATTTTTGTATTCTAAAATGTTTGTTCTGCAGATTTTTATATTTGTAGTTTTGTAAAAGAAGTAATTCACAATATGACATTAATATTTGCAAATTTTTACATTTAAACTGCTTCATGAATTACCGTACTTAATTTTTCCTTATATTTTTGAGCTGAAAATGTATTTGCATGTTTACTTAATTTTAATTAATTTAACAGTATGTCTGATCTAGATTAATTTGATATTTTAGAAGATTTTTGTGTTATAGATGATCATTTTGTCAATTGTGCTTTAGATTATTTTTATGTTTTTAGTTAGTTTGCTTTATAAGACGCACCTGATTATAAGACGCACCCCCAAGTTTGGTGAAGGAAAAAGAGAAAAAAAAATCATTTTTAATGTTAAATGGGGTCCGTCTTAAAATGCCAGTGTCTGTTTTATAATCAGTTCATATGTCCCTCATCTTGGTATATATGTGTGCATATCCTGGTATATTTGTCCCTCATCTGGGTATATATATATATCCCCCATCCTGGTATATTTGTCTCCATTCTGGTATATATAGTCCCCCATCCTGGTATATATTGCCCCCATACTGGTATATTTGTCCTAATTTTGTTATGTCTGTCCACCATCCTGGTATATACACTGTATGGTCCCTATCCTGGTATCCATGCCCCCCATCCTGGTATATATATGTTGCTCACCCTGGTATATGTGCCTCCTTTTGATATATATGTCTCCCCATCCTTGTACATAGTCCCCAAGGCTTACCAAGGGGGATTGTGGGGGAGTATGAGGCAATTTCACGGGTCCACGGAGGGTGGGGGCTCCAGGCTTTGCCCCCACCCTCCATAGACCCGTAAAATCGGCTCATGCACTCCTGCTCCTTCCTCGCAACCCTTCGGTAAAATAATTTTTTTTTAAAGGATCGGATTTTAAGAGGCACCCCCGTTTTCTCCCCAATTTGAGGGAGACAAAAGTGTGTTTTTATGATCCGAAAAATACGGTAAGTTTGTGCTTTAGCTTGAGCCGTACAGTAATTTTGTATTTTACGCTACTTTTGTGTTATATATTAGTCTTTTTTTTTAGATTAGATTTGTATTTTAGGTTATTTTATGTTTCGATTACTTAAGTGTTTTAAATTATTTTAATGTTTTACTTAATTTTTCTCATGCAGATTAGTTTGATATATTAGATTCTGCTTGTGTTCTAGATTAGTTTTGTGCTATTAGCTATTTTTAGAATTCTAGGTTATTTTTGTGCTGTAAGTTACTGTTGTATATATCTTAACTTTAAGAAAACTAAAAAAAGACAAATGGTGCACATAGGGTTTCTCTGTTACAATTTGCACTAAGAAATGAGTGTAGGGTTCTCTTTAGCGATTGTGTTGAGCCACAACCACCAAACAAGCTTGTAAAGGTACTGTTACATGCTCCAATGTCGTTAGGATATCTCTAACGATCTCGGGACCGCGCGCTCGTTTAGGACATCGTTTTGACATCGTTGGTGAGATGTTACACGCCTAGATATCGTGCACAAAGCACCAGCGATGTTGCGCGCAGAGATCCTTCGCACAACCCAGCGAATGATCCGTGTTCATTGTGGTGAATGGGCGAAGTCGTTATCCACATCGTTATCGCGGTGTCTCACTGAACGATGCAGCAGGTTTGCTGATCCCAGGTCTTCAGATTTATGGCCATGTTCTCAAATCTGCGATCAGCGATCCAACGATTTATCGCAGTCGTATCTCGACGTCACACACAACGATGTACTAACGATGTCGTTTGAACGACTCCAAACCCGTGACATTTCAGCGATATCGCTGCATGCAACAGTACCTTTACACAATTCCACGGCTGCTGTAGCTCCCTGGTAATCAGATCATGCAGGTCAGAGATGGAAAGGGCAAACGCTGTGCTGCCAGGATAGAGGGAGGCTCCGGGGAATAAAGTATTATTAAAAGGGATTGATGATTGTTAGTAGTGATGAGCGAGCACTAAAATGCTCGGGTGCTCGGTGCTCTGGCTGAGCATCTCAAGATACTCGTGTACTCGGCCGAGCACCGAGCCCAATGTAAGTCAATGAGTGACAGGCTCCGCCCACAGACTTCCGGTTATAAAACGAGTATTGCTGGGAAAGGGCGGGAGGGTGGGCTTTTTGAAATTGCTGCAACATACAACACCTTGCTGTGACCCCCAGAGGGATCCTAACAATGAATCTGCTCTCTGTGAGGTGCCAGCGGTCCAAGCATCTCGGCGGTACTCGGTGCTCGCCGAGCATCCCGAGTACCGGGATACTCGTGCGAGTACCGAGCAGCGCAGAGCATACTCGCTCATCCCTAATTGTTAGGCATTTCGAAATCTATGACTTCTTCAAGCAAATCGCCAATGTACCAAATGGGTACATTAGTGCTTTGCCTGAAGAAGAAGTCATAGACTTCAAAACGCATAACAATAAATCACTTTCCTTTATTGATACATTATTCACCGGAGCCTCCCTCTATCCCGGCAGCACGATGTTTTGCTCTTTCTGTCTCCATCCTTCATATATCTTGGCTTTGTGATATTCACTTTTTGTGTTAGATTATTTTGTGTTTTTTTGTATTTTACTAGCTGTAGAGCTCGACACTGCCCATATATGGTCATAATATTCATATATAGTAATATCGCCCATATATGGCAAGACCGCCCATATATGATTATGTATGTGTGTAGCCTCTCCCCTTCATAGCCTGCCCCTACAGATAGCCACACCACTTCTGGTAACCCCACCCCTTAATAGCTCAACCCCTCCACATAGTCATGGGATGGAGCTATGTGGAGGAGGCAGGGATATGTAGAGAGAAAGGCTCAAAGGTGGGTATGGCTATGTGGAGTGGGCAGGGCTATGATACATACATATGCATACATACACTCAGCTTTATATATTAGACATTTTTTACAGATGTAAATTATTTTTGGTTTTTGACAATATTTTCTTTTAAATTAGTTTCGTGCCTTAACTTATTTAAGTTATCTTTGGTGTATAGTTTTGTGCACTACATCATTTTTGTACTGTCAATTGGTTTTGTCTTAATATTAATTTTATGATTTAAATTATTGTCGTGCTGTAGATTTGTTTTTGTGTTAAACAATTTTTGTGCGGCAGATAACTGTTATGCTTTACAAATTCTTTTGTAACAGAATACCGTAATTTTAGATTTTAATTAGTTTTTTGCTGTATTATAATTTTTGATCAAAATAATTTTTGTGCTTTGTGTCTTAGATTATTTTTATGTAATATAAATTTTTTAATTAATATTGATCTGTAGTTTTAGGGTCTTTTTGCTGCATATTAAATTTATAATTTAGACTATTTTTGTGCTGTAAATATTTTATTTAATTAGTTTTATGTTCTAGATTAATTTTGTGATTTACTTTTTTGTGTTGTAGATTAGTTTTTGGGTTAAATTATTTTTGCACTGCAGATTTGTCTGGTATTTTAGGTTTTTGTTTCATGATAGATTTGTTTTGTGATATACATTATCATATTAGAGATATTATTACGGTATATATTATATTAAATTATATATTATTATATTTTTGATAGATTATTTTAATGCTGAAGTGAAGATAAATTTTGTAGTGTAGTAAATTTGAGATTAAGATTATTTTGTGCTGTAGAGTAATTGTATTTTTAGGATTATCAGATTAATTTTGTTGTTGGGGCTGTAGAATAGTTTTCTCTTTTAAAATTAATTTATTTTATTTCTTTTATTATCTTAATTATTTTATTTTATCTGCAGTTTTGTGTTTTAAATTAATTTTATGCTGTCGATAAATTAGTTGTTTTACATTATGCCTATTCTGTAATTTAGTTTTGTGGTATAGATTTTTAATGAGCTATAGATTAACGCTGTATTTTACATCATTTTATGCTGTAAACTAGCTTTGTGTTTATATTATTGTTATGCTTTAATATAGGTTTGTGATTTAGGCCCCTTTTACATCAGCGTTTTTGTCTGGATCCGGCCAATCCGGACAAAAAACGCATGTGACCATGTGCCGCCTAATGGCCGCACTTGAGGCCTGGATCCGGCAAGCCCCATGCATTGTCTATGGGGCTTGAGGCAAGTACAGCAAGTGCGGTATTGCCGCGATCCGGCACTTGCAGCTGCCAAAAAAACTGCGGTCAGCTGCATTTTTTTTTTTCGTGGCCGGAAGTGCCGGATCTGCCGCATCCGGCAGAACTGCACTTGCTGGACCGCAAGCCCCATAGGCAATGCATGGGGCTTGCCGGATCCAGGCCTCAAGCCACACTTGCCGGACCGCCATCCCCATAGGCAATGCATGGGGCTTGCCGGATCCAGGCCTCAAGTGCGGCCATTAGGCGGCCGATCCGGAAGATGCGGCGTCACCTGCTGGATCAACCGCACATCAGCAAAAACGCTGATGTGAAAGGGGCCTAAATTAGGTAACTATGTGTTTTAGATGCATTCTGAGATAAGATTATTTTTTTGTGTTGCGAATTATTTTTGTAATGTAAATTACTTTTGTATTTTACATTTTTTTGTGCTGTGCATTAGTTTTGTATTTTTGATTATTTTTGTGTATCGGATAATTTTTTATTACTTTTATGTGGAGGGTTTTTATTTTCACTGTGCCCTGAATTTTTAGTATGAATGAGGTCTTACTAACAATTGTTGCTTAGGTGTTTTATGAAAACTATTTTAGTATTGGCAGTTTTAAAGACCAGGAACTTTACTGAAATCGATCAAATGTCAAATTATTGACAACTTGCTTTTGGGCTTTGGTCGTCCACACAGCAGTATGCTGCCTATGTTAGAACTGGTCTTCTCAATAGAAGGAATGATTAGTTAAGGTTATAGCTGTAGGCAATGCAAAGGTAAAAGTGGTACCTAGGTCCTATGCTAAGGAGGCAAAAATTGATTATTTTCCATATAAGAAAACATGAGTGGTTAATGAGTAATGGCAAGACTGTTACAGTTTCTGTACTGGTTAAAAGGAACCTGTCAGGTCCCCTGTGTACTCAGAACCATGAGCAGTTCTGTGCCCATATCTATAATCTATAATGTATTTCTAAAGGCCGTTTATGAAATGCTAACTAGAGATTTGACTAGTCGAGTGGGCGTTAGTTCTCCAACTAGTCAGCCCAATTAGCATGTTATCACGCCCCTGCAAGCTAGATTACAACTGCTAGCGTAATAGGCGCCTCTATACAAAACCGTGCATGTATCCCTCAGATTCGAGCTTCTCTGATGCCTGGTGTATATGTCCCGACTTCAGAGAAGCATAGTGCGCATGACCAGAAGTACAGCAACTTTCAACCATCAGCAGTGAGCTTCTCTGAAGCTGATATATGGTGATATTGTTGGCTCCCTGAGGAAGAAGTTGAGTCTGACTCCAAAATGTGTCGTAAATAAAAGCTACTTGTGATCCAATCTCCCTTTGACCGTCTCCTCTGTGTGCAGTGTGGGTCCGGTGAACACAATCCTACATTGCCTTTTCTCTGAAGCTGAGACACATACACCCAACATCAAAGAAGCTCAATGCTGAGGGCTATGAACCACTCACATGCACAGATTTGTATAGCAGTGCCAATGACGCTGGCTGTGTAAAGCATGTTAGCACACAACCAGGGGCATGATAACATGCTAAGAAGGCTGACTAGTTGGGAAACTAATGTCCGCTCGCCCAGTCAAGCCCTGCTTAGCATCTCATATATCTTTAGAAATCCTTTTTTTAAAGATCTGTTTATGTATGCTACTACATAGAGAGGCTGTTAGGCTGTGTGAAGACGATCCAGAGGCACTGCATGTTTGACGCAGTGCCTCCGAACATGCCAGAACCCACACGTGCATGCAGGGACACCGCAGCTGCCCTTTACACACAATCTGCATTTGGTACAGGGTGGCTACTCCCTGTGTACACCCGATGGTGACCGCTTCTGACTCCACAGCATGAAATTAACATTGACATAAGGAAGTCTGGAAACCCACACCACTTCTGAAAAGATGCTGTGGTCAAGAGGAGCACAGTGAACATGTGATTTCTTGAAATCTCATTCACGTTGCTTGTACTGTACCATGCAGCGTTTTGGTTGCAGTGGATATATGCTGCATCCAAACTGCTGCTTTTCTTGATCGTGAGCACACACCCTTAGGCAGGGATTATAGATATGTCCACAGAACTTCTCGCGGCTCTGTGTGCACAGGAGACCTGACAGATTCCTTTTAAAGTTACACTTTTTTTTTACAGTATAAAGGTACTGTCACACGTAGCCATATGGCTTCCATATCGCCGTAAGTTCGTGTTTTTCAGCGAAGTGGTAGCAACATTGCCAGTGCATAGTGGCGTGAGACAAGGTGATTTTACGGTGAGAAATCGCCGGTGGAGCGTTGCCTCATTGCCCTACACTGGGAAATCAGGCGATAAGCACCAGGCGATCTCAGCGCTTTGTGGCGTTGACAGGGCGATAGCGATGTATACAGTGATCTGGAGAGAAATCCTGTAGGCGTGCTTAGATGTGTTTTTTTTCGCGCTGCATCTGCGGCGATTGGTGGGTGATACTGCGTTCCCATTGGCAGGCCGTGTCCGAGATGCCTTATTGGATGACCCGTGCCTTCACGCAAGGCTGACCAATGGGAACGCAATTGCGTCCACCAATCGCAGTGATAGGGGCGCGGTGAGACACGCTCTAGCACGCCCCTATTGAAACAGTATGCCGACATCGCTGCTACGATGGCGGCGTGTGACGTGGCGATGTGTGAAGGGAAGATCGCTTATGCTCCTCTGCAGGTGATTTCCGGAACGCAGGATCACCAAAGATCGCAGGCGAGATCTCTATGTGTGACAGGGCGACGGCTATCTGCAAAAAACTGTCCACAACATGCGCGTTCACATCATATGACTGCGTGTGGCAGTACCTTAAGGTCAACTAAAGGTGCTTTATCTTACCATAAGGTTTCTGACCTGGTGCTGTATTCCAGGCTTTCTCTTTATTAAATTATTATTTTCAGCTACATAACCTATTTTATTTAGATAGTGACTGATCGAGAAGAATGAAAAATAAGAAAAATGTTTAAAATTACTAACTGCACATTTATTTTTCATTAATCACAGATTGTCGTATAGGTGAGGGGAATATGGCGTACATCACGGAAGACACCACTTTAACTCTAGTCTGCACCGCCAAAAGCCTCCCTGAAGCTTCATTGTCCTGGATAAAATCTGGTTCAAGTACTAAGTATACCGCCGACCAAGGGTATCTCATCATTGCCAATGTATCTCTCAGTGATGAAGGACAGTTCACTTGTGTGGCCAGTAATAGTGTTGGGATGTCTAATTCCTCCATCACCATCAAAGTGACCTGTAAGTAATGAGAAATTCTGATGTCATGTTACTATTGACCACTGTGGACTTTCATGATTCTATAAATCAGCTATTATTTTTTATATTTATGGGTTATCAATAAATGTAATTCTTTCATCTTTTCTCTTTTTTATGGTTTCTGGATCTAGTTGAAACTTAAAAAATGTGATGGTGGGTTTACACGTCCCGATATCGGCGTCCAACTCTGACCCAACTCCGGCCAAAAGTCACGTGGTTCGGGAGTTGGACCCGATATCGTTCGCGCGTTGTACGGTTTGAACGTACAACGCGATGCTGGAACGATGCCAAAACGATATCGGGGTTGAATGAGCGTGCTATTCAACCGCCCGATATCGGATGGCCGTTGTAGCCGCATTGTCCCGTGTGACAGCCCAACTACGATGTGTACTCGCACCTCACCCATTCACTCCCATGTTAACTGGTCGTTCCTGGGTTGGGGGGCGTACACATCATCGGGACGTTGTATCCCGATATCGGCCTGTCTAAACCGGCGATGCGATAGCGGGAAAAGCGCGCTCAAAAAGCGCGCTCCCGCGTCGTTGGCTCCGATATCGGCCCGATATCAGGACGTGTAAACCCACTATACGAGTCATTGTAATAAGCCCAAATATACTATAGTATCAGATGTTGACCACTGGATCGGCCAATGGATTTGGCATAGGCCAAAACTACAAGGAATCTTCAAAGGATTGTCCAAGGAGTAGTGTCATGAAAATCAGTTTTTCTTTATCTGTATGCTGATGATAACATAAAAAAAAAATCTAAAAACTTATTTCTATCCCACAATTTGTATTCCATTTTGAATCTGTTTGTCCATCGCTATAATCGAGAATGAAAAATTCCAATACCAAAAACAGCCACTTTTACAAATGATCAGCCTTTTTTCTGGGAACAATACTGTACCTAATGATTTATATTTCTTCCTAGCTCAACCAAGAAATAACACTGGGATAATCGCTGGCGTCAGTTGTGTCGTTGTCATTGTGGTGTTGCTCATTGGGGGAGTCTTTGTCGTGTATTATTTAAGAAAGTAAGTTTATCGTGAGTTTTGTTAATGTAAATTTGACAATATTGAACTATCATTGGTAACTCAACAAAGATCGTCATTATTAAAGGAATTGTCCAGGGCTAGAAACAAAAACAGCGCCGCTTATGACTATTACCAATATGTGGTATTGCAGCTTAACCCTCCGTCACATACAATAGACCTGACAGGCACATGTCTTTTACTTTCATTTCTACTTCCTCACCAGATTGGGAGGAAATCCCCTCCCTCCAGGTAGTCTCCTGTTTTTTTTTTGCACCTGATTATGTGTAGTCTCTTTTATTACATCCCTATGAAGGTCACTGATCACTTTTAGAGCACTGAAATTGCAAACATTAGATATTATAGGTATTTTTCTAGCCTGCGCCTGACAGTCACATTGTATTTGAACTCGTTAGAACCGATATTGTATGTGACGGAGGCTTAACTCCCTCTAATGTAGTTACTATAATTAGTGTTCGGGTTCATGGACTCGCCGGGACTTTTTTGTAAAGTCCAGGTCCGGGGCCAAATGTCACTCGGAATTGAGTCCAAACCCCGAACTCAGACTTTAAAGTTATGGGATGGAGGCAGGGGGGCTGTAAAATAAAGCATATAGTTATTAAACATGATCGTCAAACTTACAGGCATCCCGCCGTCCTGCCGTTTCTACTTCTGGGACTGCTCATTAAATTCCAAATTACTCCAACAGCCAATCACAGACGCCTATTCTGTGTGACAACATCTGTGATTGGCTGTTGGGTCCCTCTGCAGTGAATATCCCGGAAATTAATGAGCAGCCCTAGAAGTAGAAGCGGAGGGATGGCGGTACGTGGGACAGCGGTATGTCAGTAAGTATGATGATGTTTAATAACTATTTGCTTTACTTTACAGCTCCCGAATGTGAACCTGAACCCAAACTGTAACATGGACTTCCCAGGAAAGTCCGCGTTCAGCATCTGTGCCTGAACACTAGGTGTTCGGTATGGACCCTAAACTTTACAGTTCGAGTTCGTCAAACACTAATTATGATAGATTTAACCCATGTATAGGACTGCTGCAGTTTTTTAAAAAGTTTTTACAAGTAGGAGCCCATAGCAAAATTCAGAATGGATCTACTGTGCCTGATGTGACACTAGTCACTAATGACAAGTTACCTGACAGGTTAGTCAAGTATTATGGAGTCATATACATGGAGACTAGGTCAAGGATTAAATGGGGATAAACAGAGGCATAGTCATGTCATGGTCCGGAGTCAGAAAACCTGACGGATAGTAGATAAAAGCAAAGGGGCTAAATAAACAGATGATTAGAACAAGCTCTAAGATCAAGCAGCAATAGATCAATGAAATAGAGCACAGGAATACATGCCAACAACACATATGAACAGAATGCTATGACTGGCAGAGTTCTGGGAGAAACTGCTCAGCTAAATAGCTGGGCAATCATCAGGAATAGGAAACACTTAAATGAGCCAGCAACACCCAGAATCAGATTGGATGATGGAGCTTTTACTCAACACACACCTAGAGCTCAGCATGCCCCAGTAACAGATTGGACGACTGAGATGCCACTCACCAAACTGTATACTCAACACTACAGATTAGTGGACCCATTGAAGTTCAGGTTCAAGTGGTGGAGCTAGACTTTTCAAAATGGACTGTTCAGGGCCAAAACCTGACCGAAACTTGTTTGGAGACACTGATATCACAGTCTGTCTGTCCATCCACATACAAACAACCATAAGCGAACAGCTTCAAGCGGCGGCAGGGTGGGATTTGTATGGTTTTCATTTTACAACCACACTATGACCGATAACTTTGCTTCTACTACCAGTGTCAGCCGACCAAACACTGCAAGTGGATAGCACTAAGTCAAGCACCAAGTGTAACCGAACACACGATGCTTGCTCCTGTAATTTGGATTTGTAAAGATCCTGAACACCAAACCTGATTGGGTTTTATCATGTCTACTCAGCATGACCCTGATTCATAGTTATAGCGGTCGCTCGCTGTATTCTAAATGCACTGAGTGGAGGAAACATAACACCTAGAGGTCTTTGGTAAAGTTTCTGTCCACCATTCTATATTCTTTGCTGTTATATTTGAGTATATCTTGATAGAGGTAACTCATTCACCAGGGCTCCCAATAAATATAAAAAGAGAAATTCAGCTCATATGTTTGCATTCCCAATAACACCACCATCAATTATCCTCAGTGATTGGGAATCACTATAAAGGGCCCGTTACACACTGCGATGTGGCAGCGATCCGACCAACGATGTGGACTGATCGCTGGTGAGCTGTCACACAGGCAGACTCACCAGCGATCAGGACCAGCGAGAACGCCGGTAACCTAGGTAAACAACGGGTAACTAAGTGCCACGCTCTACTTAGTTACCCCGCTGTTTACCATGGTTACCAGCTCTAAGAGCTTGCTGTGCAGCGCTGGGAGATCGTTCATTCATCGTTGGTCTCCCGCTGTCACATGCCGCGATGCTGCGTGTCCAGCGGGCGACCAACAATAGATTTCTGGACAGGGCCATAAATCTATGATCAACGACTTATCGTTGATCATTGATACATGTCACACACAACGATGTCATTTCGACATCACTGCAACGTCACCAAACCAGTGATGTTGCAAAGATATTGTGAACAATATCGTTGTGTGTAACGGGGCCTTAAGGAAGATGTTGATGGTTGATGTGAAAAAAATAAACCATGATCCCAATAACAATTTTTCTATGTTTTACAAGACGATAGAGGGGCGCTGCCATGATCTTCCAGCCGTTCCATTCTTTCTGATTTGTAGATCCATGCTTGAAAACTGGAACAAATCATAAAAAAATTGGTTCATTGTTTTAATGACCTTATACTTTCTTTAGGAAAAGGCTGTCCAAGAAATCAGAAGACAAGAAGGAGATGAAAGTTGATGACTCCAACGTAATCTATGCCAACTCAGATGTGCGTGTAAGTAGAGCTGTTGGGTAATAATGTTTGCTGCAATTATCTTTATGGTTCTTGAGTGCAAAGAATGGAATTATTTTTGTCCGTTATTCTTCAAAACATCAAATCTACATAATATTTCCAGAATATGATGTCTAATGCCAATCTGCCCTAATCTACCCAACTGTAATTTGTCATGTTAAATATAGTACTACAACTTTCTCCTACAAGGTCTCCAACAAACTAGATTACAATTTATTAAATAATAAACCAAAAAGACTCCTCCAAAGCTCTTCATCTCATGTCCCATTTTATTGTCTTCTCACTGGCTTGTGATTGGCTTAGGCCAGGGTCACAGTTGCAGTTGTTTTTTCAAATTTTCGCTGGCCTCGCCCACACACCCACGCCTCACTCACTCGCCCACCCTGGCCTCACCCACCCACCATGGCCTGACTCACTCACCCACCCTGGCCTCACTCACCCACCCTGGCCTCACTCACTCACTCACCCACCCTGGCCTCACTCACCCACCCTGGCCTCACTCACTCACTCACTCACCCACCCAGGCCTCACTCACTCACTCACCCACCCTGGCCTCACTCACCCACCCTGGCCTCACTCACTCACTCACTCACTCACCCACCCAGGCCTCACTCACTCACTCACCCACCCTGGCCTCACTCACCCACCCTGGCCTCACTCACTCACTCACTCACCCACCCTGGCCTCACTCACTCACTCACCCAACCTGGGCTCACTCACTCACTCACTCACTCACCTAACCTGGCCTCACTCACTCACCCACCCTGGCCTCACTCACCCTGCCCACTCAGCCTGTACTCACTCCACTCAGCCCTTACTCACTCCACTCAACCCGCAGTCCGCTGAACAAGGACAAGTCCTCATGCCACCATCCTCTGACGCCACGAGAGGTAGCACAGGGCAGGGGGGCACAGAGCGAGCACATGGGTAGAGACAAGGCAGCACAGGTGGAGCAGACAGCGAGGGAGAGAAACCAGCAGACAGGTGAGAGACAGCTGCCCCCAGTGCAATAGAGCCCACCCCTATTGTGATGTCACCACTCACCTGACGCGATAGCTATCGCATCGGGCTCCCATCTTGTTAAAAATGTGACAGGGACTGTGCAGTCATCATCATTATCTATGATATAAGCTTCTATCTCTTCCATCTTCCTGTGAACCTCGGTAGTACAGTCCATGCAGTTTCATCAAACAGACAATTCTGGTAACTGAAATGAAGATTATGCCAAGTAATTCCTAGGGAGGTACACCTTGTAATAACTGATGAGAAGTATACCATGACATTTCAGATAGAAAGAAGCAACTAGGTGTATACTCCAGTTACAAAATAAACTAAAGAAATAGGACCAACATATTATTTCACAACTGGTGACGACTCACATTTCTATTGACTTTAAAAGATCTTGTCATTACAGCATTTTTCACTCCTCTGCTGCTCAGTAGGGCAAACCCGAACTGTAAAGTTTGGGATCCGTACCAAACACCTAGTGTTCGGGCACAGATTCCAAACATGGACTTCTCTGAGTCCGTGTTACAGTTTGGGTTCATGTCTGTTGGGGAGTGTAATAAACAAAATAGTGATTACTTAGGGTATGTGCACACAGGGCGTTTTTGCTGCGGTTTTGCTGCGGTTTCTGAATGCAGAAAACCATTGGTTTTATGGTAATGCATGCTAATTTGTTCCTGCGGTTTTCATTCCCAACAAAACCAATGTGTTTCACAGAAACGCTGTGCACACACATTGGTTTTGCGAGTGTCAAGAACTGTCAAATACCTGCGTTTTTGGTGCGGATAGGAAAGAATTGATATGCTGTATTTTCCCGCGTTTTTGGTGCAGTCAATGGAAAAAGCGCAGGAAAAACGCAGCATCAAAAACGCAGCAAAAACGCAGTAAAAACGTGCAAAAAACAAGCAGACAAGATCATAGCACTTCTCCTGTCAAGGACTCTAGGATCCTCAGGTTTTGCTGCATTCAGGACTGCTCAAAAAACGTCCTGTGGGCACATACCCTTACCGTGTCCGTACGTTTTCACTTCCGGGGCTGCTCATTAACTTCCGGATTATTCACTGGCTCTTCCTGGTGACCTGGGGTAGTTGGATCGGGGTGATAGAAGGGGTTAATGAGAGCTGATGATTGACAGCTTGTCATTAAGCCCAGAGAGATAATGTCAGGCCTCTTTGAGACCTGTCCATTATCAATCTATTGAGGAAATAGTTAAAAACGCAGACACAGAGAGAAATCATTTATTTAAAATAAATTAGAAACATAACTCTGATTTTCTCATTTATTATTACCCCACACGTACCCTTCTGACAATAATCCTCAACAATGGTCCCGCGAAGCTCACTCGCTTCTGCTACATACAGATTCTGCAGAGAGGAAACAAAACTATCCAATGCCTGTAGAATATGTGATACACTGAGTGCAGTGAGGAGTGGTTACATCACTAACGTAGTCTATTGGAGCTCCCCTTGGCAGTGAACTCAAGTGACTCCACTGACGGCAGCGGGGTCAACTGAGGTCACTGCCGCGGGTCCTCAGTGACTCAGCGAGTGATGTCACCACTCCTCGCAGAGGAATAAAGAGAAGAGAAGATCAGCAGATGAGTGAAGAAAAGATCAGATAAGGAGTGAAAAGAAGAGAAGATCATCTGAGGAGTGAAGACAAGAGAAGAGTAGTGATGGGCGAAGCCGCTGTTGTTCAGCTGGACTTTTTTTCGGGACTGAACTTGACCCCAACTTGAGTCTGAATCCCAAACTTTAAATTTATGAAGTGGGGACTGGGGGGGGGGTTATAAAATGACTATCTGTTATCTCTTTGATAAAAAACAAATTTTATTTTAAACAATCCCATTAATCTCTAAAATTCACATAAAATTATAAGAAGTTACAATTAATTTGCATATATTCCTTTCTTTCACGCATCTGCGGTTATTTGTCTTTTTTGTTCCTTTGCTGATGATTATTATTATTATTATATATTATTATTATTATTATATTATATTATTATTATGATAGATATTGAGGCATCAAATAGTTTCTCTGGGTCTTGTATGCTGTGTATATATGTTCTGTAATGGATCACTTTAATAGGGAAATTACTAATTACTATTTGGTGAATATCATTCAGGTTATTATGTTCTTTTCTTTCTTTATTTATATACTTTCTTACCCTTATTATCCACTTGCTTTATCTTGTATCAGTTCTTCCTCTATATAGGAATTCTACTGCCTCTGTTCCCCTCAGTCTAAAAGACATACACTTATCCTTGCTGTCGCACACCTGTAAAATAATAGCGCATTCATACTTATCCCCGTCCTGTCACCGCACGTCATCCGGTCTTCTTCCTGCTTTCTCCTGGCTTCTATTCCTGTGGTGGGCGCAGCAGCGATGACGTCATCGCTGCTGCAGCGGTCACATGACGCTGGGTACAAGCAGGAAGAAGACCAGAGGACGCGCAGTGACAGGATGGGGATAAGTATGAATGAGCTATTATTTTACAGGTGTGCGGCAGCAAGGGGGGCCTGTATGTACCACTGAGGGGGGGGGGCGCTTATATGATGCAATGTAAAATGCACCACTCCCCCTGCCGCTAATGGACAGGGGGATGCAGTGCATATTGCATTGCACTAATGAGCGGGGGCACGTGACCGCCCACTCCTATTGCAGCCTCTCCCCACCTCCTACAGCCCCCGGACACCGCCCCCCCCCCCCACACTGACACTTTACAATGACTCGAGTATAAGCCGAGGGGGGCACTTTTCAGCACAATTTTTGTGCTGAAAAACTCGGCTTATACTCGAGTATATACGGTACGTAATAGTACTGGATCAGTGGATCATATAAAAGTAAACCCTCTAGTACCTACAACGTTAAATTTGACTCTATGATAATAACACAAACAGACATGCATGAGAAAGGAATGATCCACGGAGAACATAGGGTTAATAAAGGCTTTGAGAGCTGGAAACTCTATGAAAGGATAACCTTAGCTAAATGGGGATTGGATAAGGAGAACCAGGTGACAACGTAACCTTAACAGCAAATGATGATTGGATAAGGGAAAGCAGGTGACTGAGAGGACGGAGAAGACAGCCCTATAAAAAAATGGGAGGGACAGTGGGAGCCAATCCTGAGGAAGTGAGACGCATCTCATGAAACGCGTTGATTGACAGCCCCACTGACCAATCAGCACCTACATCACGGGAACTCGCTACCTACAGAGACACGTGACAACTCTCTGACGTGACGGACACAAGACTTGAAGCGGAACTCACCCCAGAAGCCGAGCGGCTTCACCGCTGGCCTCGGTGAATGTACACCGCTTTGTGCAGGGGATCCACACAACACAGGAAAAGCACTTTCTAGAAAAAAGGCAATATTTTTCTATTCATGCTTTAAAAAGAAGATTGCAGGTGGCTATATTTAAGCAAGTCTCTATGTCGCCCGGTTTGGACATTGACGGTCTATTGATGATATGTGGTATATAATATTAATAAAAGGTCACTCATTCTACTGCTCTTTCACCCCTACTAAGGAAGAGATGTCGCCTAGAATCATGTGCCCTAATGTCTTATACAATCTTAAAGAGATTGTCTGGTTCTACATTATATAAGTGGTATATGCAGAATGGACATGATTACAGCTGAATTTTAATTATATCTTGCTTTTACTGTAGGGAAACTCCATCGAAGATATTGGGACCAACTCAGTCTATGCAGGTCCCGAGAGCAACAACTCCTCCGAATATATGAATGTTGGTGACTTACATTATGCAACCATTAATTTTTCAAAGGTGAAACCTAAAAGTGCTCAAACAAACACTGAAACTGAATATGCAGAAATAAAAAAATAGCTTTTGGATACCGAAAACTGTGGAAGGGGAGGGGGGAGCATCTGCAAGCACCGTAAACTGGATCCAACTGATTTGTTGGTACATTGACTGTTCTGGAAGTAATCGTGATATTACGGCAGCCTACCTAAGATATCTACAATCAGGAAGTCACAGAATGTTACTGGACAAAAACTTGTGATGTCACAGCAGCCTATCTAAATTATCTACAGTCGTGATGTCACAGCAGCCTACCTAAGTGGTCTACAGTCATGATGTCACAGCAGCCTACCTAAGTGGTCTACAGTTATGATGTCACAGCAGCCTACCTAAGACATCTACAATCAGGAAGTCACAGAATGTTACTGGACAAAAACTTGTGATGTCACAGCAGCCTGCTTAAGAAGTTTGTAGTCGTGATGTCACATATTGTTACTGGAAAAAAACTTGTGATATCACAGCAGCCTACCCAAATGATCTACAATCTAGAAGTCACAGAATGACACTGGACTAAAACCCACTTGTGATGTCACAGCAGCCTACTTAAGTGGTCCACAGTCTTGATGACACCGCAGTCTACCTAAATGGCCCACAGTCTTGATGACACCGTAGTCTACCTAAGTGGTCCACAGTCCTGATGACACCACAGTCTACCTAAGTGGTCCACAGTCCTGATGACACCGCAGTCTACCTAAGTGGTCCACAGTCCTGATGACACCGCAGTCTACCTAATTGGTCCACAGTCTTGACGACACCGCAGTCTACCTAAGTGGCCAACAGTCGTGATGTTACACAATGTCACAGGACAAAAATGTGTGATCACAGCAGCCTACCTAAGTGATTTACAATCTGGAAGTCACAGAATGTTACTGGACTAAAACTCACTTGTGATGTCACAGCAGCCTACCTATGTGATCTAGAGCAAATTATCATTGG
Source organism: Allobates femoralis (assembly GCA_033576535.1). Taxonomy (NCBI): domain Eukaryota; kingdom Metazoa; phylum Chordata; class Amphibia; order Anura; family Aromobatidae; genus Allobates; species Allobates femoralis. The sequence continues at coordinate 62,578,430 of JARQOC010000009.1, read as the reverse complement.
ACTAATACTTGAAATGTCACAGGATCCTCCCTAAATGATCTACAATTGGGAATTGTCAAAATGTTGACTTAAGGTGGCTTCGCACACAAGGATATCGTTAATGATATCCTTAGAACGATCACGTGACAGTGATCGTACCGATATCGTTAGTGCGTTGTCACACACAAGGAGTTTGTTAACGATATCCCATTCGGCAACGCACCAGTTAAATAGGTGCGCAGGAACTGAACGATGTTTTAAAGCGGCAGGAATAGGAGATTTTTGAACATCGTTCAAAAAGGTGTCACACTGAACGACGTGGCTTCTTCAAGCAGCGTTAATTGGACGGTGAATGATAGATTTGAGGTCAGGATCTCAAATCTTGGATGAACGATCCAATGGTTCTTTCTTCCTATATCATTCATTTACACGCAACGAAGCCCGAACGATATCTTTTGAACGGTCACATATCCGTGACGTTTCGACTATACCGTTCAGGATATCCTTGCGTGTTAAGCGGCCTTTAAACTCACTTGTGATGTCACAGCAGCCTACCTAAGTTGTCTACACTTGTGACGTCACAGCAGCCTACCTAAGTTGTCTACACTTGTGACGTCACAGCAGCCTACCTAAGTTGTCTACACTTGTGATGTCACAGCAGCCTACCTAAGTTGTCTACACTTGTGACGTCACAGCAGCCTACCTAAGTTGTCTACACTTGTGATGTCACAAAATGTCACTGGACTATAACGTGTCGTCATGTTTTAGTCCAGTGACCTACCTAAGTGATCTACAGACACGATGTTCCAGAATGTCAATTGAATTAAATTCTCTTGTGATATCACAGAAGCTTATCTTAGAGGTCTAGTGTCAGATGTCACGTTATCACCCACTAAAACCTGTGATGTCACAGAATCTACATTTTGGAAACTCACTAGTGATGCCACAGCAGCTTACCAGATGGTAGTCCATTGGTGATGTCACGGCATATTACCTGTCTGAAATCCAGTTGTGATGTCACAGCTTTGTACCTAAATTTAACCCACTTGTGATGTCATAAAAGCTCAATGACATTCATTATTACTGGCATATTGACCTATTTGAAACTCCTGTGATGTCACATAATTCATCTTATAGAAACACAATGTGATGTCCCGGTCACGGACCATCTTGATAGACACTTAGGTTTCTTCTAATGAAGAGAAAGATCCACCTTTATCTCAGTATTTTAGGTTTTCTCCTGCTCTTACATAGAAATTAGCTCATGATTTTTCTTAACTGACTCGCTATAAGAACAGGGTAAATAACCTAATACACAAAGAACGATTGTCATCTGTCGCAATGCACAACAAAAATGTGAATATTTTGTATTTATTTATTTCTGTTCTCTGTAAATAAAAGTGAATATTATCTTTCGAGCTCTAGTTTTCACTATGAAAAAAAAATGATTTACATAAAATATCGAGTCACGTCCACTTTATTCTTAATTGATTATCATTGTCGTAACAAGACTCCAATGGGTCCTGGTAAAAAATTCAAACTTGGAACCCGCACCTTATATTGGTCAGATGAGTTGACCTTGTAGTATTGTAACTCCTATTAAGACATATGAGTTGCTCCCCCTCCCCTTTCATTATGTAGTGATGGTTCCCATACTGTACTAATATCCTCCATTGTGGCCCCTTCCTGGTAAATATGCCCCATCTAAACCAATCCTAGTATACAGGTATGTTTCTCATCATGTTATATATATCCCCATCCTAGCCCATCCTGGTATATATGTCCTTATCCTTGGCAAGGTATATAGGACTCCAATCTTGGTATAGATTCCCATCCTAGGCCCCCATCCTGTAAAATATGTCCCCCCATTCTAGTATAATCAAAGAAAGTATAACATCACTCACCGGTTGCAAGTAAGGACTCTATAATGCAATAGGGTGCGGTGCACGAACCAGTCCCAGGCTGCCTCCCAGGTGTAACAAGAATATCCACAGAAAATGAAGGAAAGTCCAGCACTGCAATGCATAAAGACGTTGGAGGATATTAGACAATATTAAAAATTAATCAACTTTATTGGAATCCATAAAAACAGTCACACCTCTATATTGTTCTTGCACAGGGGCCCACATCTGTCTGTCTTCCAGTGGGATGAACCATACTCCACAAGCACTTAATACCTTTTGTGTCTTCTTTAGATTGTAAGCTCTTGTGACCAGGGCTCTCTCCAGTTCCGAAATGTGTAGTCAATACACAGTAGCTGAGTTTCAGGACTTACCGTATACTATAAGCCGAGTCAGTGTGGTGCTGTTCATATTTTATGGGTTTTCCCCTATTAATTTTTATTCCCTATCAACAAGATAGGTAGTACATTTTGAATTGGTGACGGTCTAACCATTTTGATTCCACCAAAATGCATAATGGCCACTTTACACGCAGCAACAGGAAGATAGAAACCAGCAGGTGTCGGAGACAATTGTACCTTTTACCTTCAAAAAGTGGCTGCGTGTAATTCAGGTATCTGTAAGGTGTTTTGAAGGTAAAAGGTACAATTGTCTCCGACACCTGCCGGTTTCTATCTTCCTGTTGCTGCGTGTAAAGTGGCCATAAAGATATTAAAAAAAAATGCATATTATATTTTGAAACCATCTATTTGATGGAGCAATAACTGTGAAATTCTAAGTGGTTAGATCACTAGCCAAATAGCTGTTCACATAGGAAATATTGTAATTGTTCCATTGCACTTCTGCATTTATTAAACTTAGGAATATCCGATCCCTGAATAGATTCTGTAGAGATCAGACATGAGATTAATGTCCTAAAGGTACAAAAGGAAGGCAAACACAACATATTTTCTTTACCAATGGACTTGGCTTGAAAAAAGGGAATCGTAAAAGGATGTAGTCCATAGGATGACCCAAGTAAGAAAACAATTCTCCAAGACCATGAGGTGAGCCAGAGCAAGGCGTGGACGTGTCTTGGATGTCTAATGTTTTCCTGAGATGATGGAAATCCAACGTGCAACAGTTAAGTGGCTGGAATCCTCTTTATGCCAAAAACGGCTTTCCCTTAGGGTGCCTTCACATTTGCGTATGGGAAAGCAGCGTATGCTGCGTTCCCATACGCAGTCAAACGCATGCGCACTGCGGTTCCTATGTTTAACATAGCAACGCATAGTGCCTGCGTTTGCTGCGTTCGGGTGCGGATGCGGACGATATCTGCTCCTTCCGGTGTCCAGCGTCCGCACCCGGAAGCAGCATGTTGCATTTTTTGTGCGCTCGGGGAGCTTGGAAAATCGGCAAGTGTCCCCAAGCGCACAAAAAATGCATTGTCTTCAATGGGTCCGCAGTGTTCAGCGCTTGACAGCGCGGGAGAACGCTGCGGACCCATTGAAAAATCTCCCGGTGGCCGCCGGTGATGTCACAGGAGATCACCGACGGCCACCGGGAGATCAGCTGAGCCACTGCTGTCCTCCTCCTCCCCGCCGCCGGTAAGCACCAGGACCTGTCGGCGGGGAGTACAGCTGATTTGACAGCTGTTTGAATCTTCCCGCGCCGACATCTTCTCTCGGTGTCGGCGCGGGAAGATTCAAACAGCTGTCAGATCAGCTGTACTCCCCGCCGACAGGTCCCGGTGCTTACCGGCGGCCGGGAGGAGGAGATCTCCGGCGCTGAACTCCTCCTCCGGCCCGCCCCCGGACAGCGCCGATTGGCTGCCGGGCTCCCTAGTGATGTGTCCGCAGGCGGACATTATCCGCTGCGGACACATCATTTACACACCGCTTTTGACAGCGTTTGTGTCTGCATGCCATCAGCATGCAGACACAAACGCTAATGTGAAGGCAGCCTTATTCCAGGAGAGGGGTAGTTGCACATATAAAGTGTTTCCCCTTGTAGTAGATAGAAGACAAAGAGACAATTGAATACATACTTGGCTACCCAACCTTTCCTCTATGTACAGAATTATATAAACATTTGATTAAAGGGAATCTATCAGTGAATTCATGCTGCCTGAACCACAGGCAGCATGAATCAGAGCGTTTGTGGTTTCTCTCCTGTGTAGTCGAGCCCAATCCTATTTGGGAACATGAATGTCCAGAGACCTAGGAGTTTAGGTGGTTTCTGGAGATGTTCCAAGCACTGTCCGCTTTGACTCTGAGACAGGACGTGGACTCCATGGTTCAGGATGCTTTATGCTTTTGTACCCTAATTGTGGAGCTGGCGTGGAATAAAGAAACCCTGGTAGAGACCTTTTGGCAATGCCTGTCCAGCTGTATTTAGGATGAATTGGCAAACGGAGACCTATCTTCTTCATTGGATGGCCTGATATACCTGACTTCTAGGAATGACCTCCGTTTCCACGAGTATGCCAGGAACAGGCTGAAGAACCTTTTTGTGTTCTAGAACCACCCAGGCAGGCTTCTATCTTCTTGCACCTCTTACAGTTGCTGGCCACCATACCTCCTGATATGGAGTCAATGCACACTGAGTGAGCCCAACTTTCTGTACAAGAGCAGCAGCAAAGGTATTAAGAGAATGTGTGCTTGTACTGTTGATGCAAAGGGCATAATGTCAGTCAGTATCCAGTAAGAACTGGAAAATCCCAGCCCCGACGGTGGGTTTGAGAGATTGAGAATGCTTGCCGTTCAAAAGTATTGACTAAGGTTACCTTCATGGGGCGAAAGGTCTCTTTCCCCGGCAGCACATCTACAGTTGACTCCATTTCCGTTGCCAACTTCACTTGTTTGGTTCATCAATTTCCTCTCTTTACATAACAGCTAGCTCAACTCTTGGCTATTAGCTCCATTGACGGGATGCTTGTGGTGGAGTATATCCAAGATATCATGCTAACAGTCACGTTGCAGGGTGGAGAAATATTCTGAAATAAATATTTCCCTGTCCTAACCAGATCTGTGCATTCTGTTCATCTGGGCTTTACTTGGTTGTGTCTTCACTTGCCAATTACTGACTGGACATCTAGCCGGGTGCTTGACTGGGGCCTGTGTTGTGTTGCCAACTGTCTCACTAGGATACCACTCAGGACTTCATCTTCTGTGCCTTCGAGCCTGCCCGACATTTGCCGTGCCTTCAAAGATGTTGTCAGTAAGAAGGGAGCTGGGGTCTTGCCACCTCATGGGCCTTACTTCTGAATTAACAATCTTCTGCGGACACATCTAGTCCTGAGGTGGTGAGACATCAGGCCCGATGTCTCGCCACCTCAGGACTAGAGGTGTACCCTGTCTCTGTCAAAGACTCATGCCATGTCGAAGTGCATCCAAGAGTAATTACAACTCAATACTCCTTTGCTTTCTTGAACGTTGGCTCCTAGTTACTAATTCCCGAGAGTCCTGTTCCTGTGCTTGCTTTATTGATTCTCTTGCGATTGACCCAGCTTTTTTACCCATCTTGTCTAGTGTCTTCACTCCCGACATCAGTTTTGTACTCTGATCCTGTGCTGCCTGCCTGACCTTGAACCATCTGGCTATAGATCAGTCTAGCCCTTCTTTATATCATTCCTGAATCGGGTCTTCACCAGTGCCTTTTGTGGTAAGTCGAAGCTGGCCTACAGAGAGTCAGTCACCAGGTACCAGTGCAGTCCTGGGGACTGCCATGCAGTGGTACTTAGTGAATATACCCCTCATAGACTGTGAGCCCTCGTGGACAGGGTCCCTGCCCCTCCTGTACCTGTACGTCCTGATCGCCTAGATTTAGTGTACTTGTTCTTGTCTCCCTCATCCTCATGTAAAGCGCCATGGAACCTAATGGCGCTATATAAATAAATAATAATAATAATAATAATAATAATAATAATATCCAGCCTCTCCTTACCACCAGAGACACTGGTGAAGGCCTGGTAGAGGTTTAGTCATACCCTTCCAGGGTAAGCCCGGTCAGTGGTGCATTGAGTCAACACCCGATAGCGTTACAAGTGTCTTCAAGTGCCGGTTGACGATGTCAGCCATAAAGTTCTTTCTTTACAACCAGGAAATTCTCTGTAAATTTTAAAATTAGACAAATAGCCCCTTGGGACTCATATGGAGGATACAGAGAACTGAAATGACGATATCACAGCTTATCTTCCCCCAAACAGGTGCCGTCAGTCAAACCATAAGAAAATCATGTTTGACAAAAAAGGGGAACTAGAAGATAAATGATCTAAGTATAGCGACCAGGATAAATAGAATCATAAATATTGACATTAAGAGACAAGAACAGAAATCCTACTTCTGTCAGAATGGGGATCGACATTAGTCATCTATGTTTCCTAAAAAGTAAGTCCCAAGTTAACCCATATCTATAGGATATGACATTGATGCTGATCAGTGCAACGTCGGGACCACGAGCAATAAAAGGAGGGAGATGAGAAAATACTCAGCCACCTGGTGCTGACACTAAGGGGTCAATCTCTATCCGGATCAGTGGGAGCCTTATACAGATATTGGTTATTGAAAATCGCCATCTAGAAGTAAAAGCAAGTAACCTTATAAAAGTGGTCTGGAAATTTGCTTATAACAGTCACGTTTTTGCAATGATGAGCTTTGGAGAGAGCAGAATTGGAGGGTTTTTCTCACAATGTGGAAAACAAAAGTTGATCCGGTAGCAGAAACAGTGAATAGGGAAACAGCATGTACAGATTCTATATTTCTCTATGTACAAGAATACAACTACTATAATGCTGCCCCATGTACAAGAATATAACTACTATAATACTGCTCTTATGTACAAAATATAACTACTATAATACTGCTCCTATGTACAAGAATACAACTACTATAATACTGCTCCTATATACAAGAATATAACTACTATAATACTGCTCCTATGTACAAGAATACAACTACTATAATGCTGCCCCATGTACAAGAATATAACTACTATAATACTGCTCTTATGTACAAAATATAACTACTATAATACTGCCCCTATATACAAGAATATAACTACCGTACTATAATACTGCTCCTATATACAAGAATATAACTACTATAATACTGCCCCTATGTACAAGAATATAACTACTATAATACTGCCCCTATATACAATAATATAACTACTATAGTACTGCCCCTATATACAAGAATATAACTACTATAATACTGCTCCTATGTACAAGAATATAACTACTATAATACTGCCCCTATGTACAAGAATATAACTACTATAATACTGCCCCTATATACAAGAATATAACTACTATAATACTGCTCCTATGTACAGGAATATAACTACTATAATACTGCCCCTATATACAAGAATATAACTACTATAATACTGCCCCCTATATACAAGAATATAACTACTATAATACTGCGCCTATGTACAAGAATATAACTACTATAATACTGCTCCTATGTACAAGACTATAACTACTATAATACTGCTCCTATGTACAAGAATATAACTACTATAATACTGCGCCTATGTACAAGAATATAACTACTATAATACTGCCCCTATATACAAGAATATACCTACTATAATACTGCCCCTATGTACAAGAATATAACTACTATAATACTGTCCCTATGTACAAGAATATAACTACTATAATACTGCTCCTATATACAAGAATATAACTACTATAATACTGTCCCTATGTAAAAGAATATAACTACTATAATACTGACCCTATATACAAGAATATAACTACTATAATACTGCTCCTATGTACAAGAATATAACTACTATAATACTGCTCCTATGTACAAGAATATAACTACTATAATACTGCTCCTATGTACAACAATATAACTACTATAATACTGCTGCTATATACAAGAATATAACTACTATAATACTGCTCCTATGTACAAGAATATAACTACTATAATACTGCTCCTATATACAAGAATATAACTACTATAATACTGCTCCTATGTACAAGAATATAACTACTATAATACTGCTCCCATGTACAAGAATATAACTACTATAATACTGTCCCTATGTACAAGAATATAACTACTATAATACTGCCCCTATGTACAAGAATATACCTACTATAATACTGCTCCTATGTACAAGAATATAACTACTATAATACTGCTCCTATGTACAACAATATAACTACTATAATACTGCTGCTATATACAAGAATATAACTACTATAATACTGCTCCTATGTACAAGAATATAACTACTATAATACTGCTCCTATATACAAGAATATAACTACTATAATACTGCTCCTATGTACAAGAATATAACTACTATAATACTGCTCCTATGTACAAGAATATTACTACTATAATACTGTCCCTATGTACAAGAATATAACTACTATAATACTGTCCCTATGTACAAGAATATACCTACTATAATACTGTCCCTATGTACAAGAATATACCTACTATAATACTGCCCCTATATACAAGAATATAACTACTATAATACTGCCCCTATGTACAAGAATATAACTACTATAATACTGCCCCTATATACAAGAATATAACTACTATAATAATGCCCCTATATACAAGAATATAACTACTATAATACTGCCCCTATATACAAGAATATAACTACTATAATAATGCCCCTATATACAAGAATATAACTACTATAATAATGCCCCTATATACAAGAATATAACTACTATAATACTGCCCACTATATACAAGAATATAACTACTATAATACTGCCTCTATATACAAGAATATAACTACTATAATACTGCTCCCTATATACAAGAATATAACTACAATAATACTGCCTCTACACACAAGAATATAACTACTATAATACTGCTCCTATGTACAAGAATATAACTACTATAATACTGCTCCTATGTACAAGAATATAACTACTATAATACTGCCCCTATATACAAGAATATAACTACTATAATACTGCTCCTATGTACAAGAATATAACTACTATAATACTGCTCCAATTACAAGAATATAACTACTATAATACTGCTCCTATGTACAAGAATATAACTACTATAATACTGCTCCTATGTACAAGAATATAACTACTATAATACTGCTCCTATGTACAAGAATATAACTACTATAATACTGATCCATATATACAAGAATATAACTACTATAATACCTCCCTATATACAAGAATATAACTACTATAATACTGCCCCCATGTACAAGAATTTAATTATTATTTATTTATATAGCGACATTAGTTCCATGGCGCTTTACATTGTAGGAGGGTAGACGAGGACAGGTTCAATATATTCATGTAGTCCATGCAAACAGGAACAGGAGGGAGTGGGACCCTGTCGTCGAAAGGCTCCAGTCTATTGGGGGAACAGGGGAAAGGGGGAAAACAGTAGGATGGGGTAATTCTGAGTCATGAGACAGTGCGGTGGACTGGGTCACATTGCAGATTGTAGGCCTTCTGGAAGAGGTGGGTCTTCTGGTTTCTTTTGAAGGTTCCCATGGTAGGAGAGTGTCTAATGTGTTGGGGAAGAGAGTTCCAGAGGATAGCGGATGCATGGGGGAAATTCCTGTATGTGGTTGTGAGAGAAGTAAATGAGAGGGGATTAGAGAAGGAGTTCTTAGGAGGAGCGTAGGTTGCGTGAGGGTAGGTAACGGGAGACCATCTCAGAGATGTATAAAGGGGACAGGTTGTGGATGGCTTTTAATGTTAAGGTTAGTATTTTGAAGCGGGATTTCTGAGGGCTGGGGAGTCAGTGGAGGCTTGACAGAGGGGAGAATCTGAGGAGTAGCGGGAAGATAGGTGAATGAGTCGGGCAGCGGAGTTCAGGAGTAGATTTGAGAGGTGTGAGGGAGGTAGCAGGGAAACTGGTTAGCAGGAGGTTGCGTAGTCAAGGCGGGAAAGCAATGAGAGCATGGACAAGTGTCTTAGCCATGTGATAATCAAGGAAAGAGTGGATCGGGAAGTTTTTGAGCTGTAGGCGGCAGGAGGTGGCAAGGGCTTGGACGTGAGGTTTGAAAGAGAGGAAGGAGTCGAGGATAACCCAGAAACATTTGGCGTGGGGGACTGGGGAGAGAGAGCAGTCATTGACTTTGAAGGATATGTCTGGTAGGGGGAGAGCAATTTGGGGGAAGACGATGAGTTCGGTTTTGTCCATATTCAGTTGTGAGGAAGCGAGCAGAGAAGAACAATGAGATGGCGGACAGGTATTGTTGAATTTTGGATAAAAGGGAGGTGATGTCAGGTTCAGAGAGGTAGATCTGGGTGTCGTCGGCGTAGAGATGGTACTGAGGCCGTGGGATTCGATGAGCTGAGGTGGGTGTAAATAGAGAAAAGTAGGGGTCCCAGAACCAAGCCTTGATGGACACCACAGATAAGGGGGTAGGGCGAAGAGGAGGTATGGGAATGGATGAGATGAAGGTCCAGTCAGTTAAATAAGAGGAGATCCAGGAGAAGGCAAGGTCAGTGATGCAGGGATTCCAGATTCTGGAGTAAGAGGAATAGTCAACGGTGTCGAAGGCGGTGGATAGGTCTAGGAGGGGGAGGACAGAGTAGTGGCACTTGCTCTTGGCAGTCAGTGGGACAGAGGTGACTTTGGTTAGGGCTGTTTCAGTGGAGTGGTGGGGACGGAAGCCGGATTGTAGGTGGTCAAAGAATGGAGTTGGATTGGAGGACAAATCAGAGTGGACGTGTTGTTCAAGTAGTTTTGAGGCAAATGGGAGAAGGGATATGGGGCGATAGTTGGAAACAGAAGCCGGGTCGAGGGAGGATTTTTTAAGGATGGTGTGATCAAGGATGTTTGAAGGATGATGGGAAGACACCGGTAGTGTGTGATAGGTTGAAGAGGTGGGTTAGGGCAGGAGTGAGGACAGAGGTTAGGTTCGGATGAGGTGGGAGGGGAGTGGGTCAAGGGCACAGGTGGTGAGGTGTCGATCGGATAGAAGGAAGGAAAGCTGGTCTTTTGTCATGAGCTTCCTTTGGATGAGGAGGGCTGAGCGATGATGGGGGAGGGCCAGGGGCACAGTGGGTCAAAGCTTTCTCTGATTTTGTCAATCTTCTGTCTGAACAACAAGGCGAAGTCGTCTGCAGAGATTAGGGGAGAGGGAGGAGGTGCAGGGGGACGGAGTAGGGAGTTGAAAGTATTGAATAGTTGTTTGGAATTTTGGGACAGGGCGGTTATTAGAGATGAGAAGTAGGCATGTTTTGTGTCGGTCGAGTGCGGATTTGAAGGAAGAGAGGGACTGTTTGTCCATGGTGAAGTGCACCGTGGAGTGGGATTTCTTCCATCTCCGCTCGGCCTCCCTGGATGCTCGATGCAGCTCTTTAGTGAGGTGGTGAGCCAGGGTTGCCTGTGTGTGTGGGTCTTCTTGTAAGTGAGGGGGGCTGCGAGGTCGAGAGCTGTAGATATTGTAGTGTTGTAGAGGGTGGCAGCAGAGTCGGCGTCATGTGAGGAGGCCAAGTTTGTGAGAGGGAGAAGGGATTCAGAGAATGAGTGGTAATCGATAAGTTGAGTAAGAATATAACTATTATAATACTGCTCCTATGTACAAGAATATAACTACTATAATAATACCCCTATGTACAAGAATATAACTACATAATACTGCCCCTATGTACAAGAATATAACTACATAATAATACCCTATGTACAAGAATATAACTACTATAATACTGTCCCTATATACAAGAATATAACATATAATACTGCCCCTATATACAAGAATATAACTACTATATAATACCCCCTATGTACAAGAATATAACTACTATAATACTGCTCCTATGTACAAGAATATAACTTCTATAATAATACACCTCCTTTGTACAAGGAAATAATGGATTCCTTTGAAATCTATTGTTATGTGACTAGATTTGCTGTATAAGGAGAAGGAAGGACCAGAAGTGGAAACAGTGAAATGTAAACCTCGATGTTGAGCAACAGATTAACGCTTCCAACTTCTGCTTTTGTATCTCGTTACGCACTGTATGCACATATTGTAATCTCTAATCAGAGAAAACATTTTTAGCAGTTTAACTGAGAGCCCGAGGAGGAAGCACAGCAACACAAGGGTCTCTATGGACATTACAGACGAAATACAGGTAACAACGATATTGGCTTTTATGGATATGTCCTGTGCTGATTCTCTGTGGACTTACCGAGCACTCATTTATACTGAGTATTATGTGGAAGACATAAGTATTTTTTGTCTTTTTGGAACATATATTTTTTGAGCATTTTTACATTTTTGGATCTTAATACATTTTTATGATTTTTTTAAGTTATCATTTCACCTTTGTATTTTTTAATGGATATCTCATGAATATTTTACCATCCTAAGATACACAACTCCAGTTAAAGCACTAATATTCTGGGACCTAAACTGTTTGCTCAAATTTGAGATAACTCCGGCAGCTTTTACAGTAGCTTAAAAGAAAGTTCATCTGAAGCACTTTGAATAGCTTCTTTTAATATTAAAGCTGTGCACATTATTGAGCTGTTTTAGAGGGTCAACATCTGCGATCCCCTCCGGTCAGCTGTTATGAATATTTCTCTGCAGTGGCCACTACAGGACAAATCTGGTATTATTATTATTATTATTATTATTATTATTGGTCTTCAGCTTGATCTCGAGTCATGATGGCTTGAGAAATTAATGCGCTGCATGAAGGTCGATCTTGTACAGCCAAGATAGGTCCACCAGGGTCTCCCCAAAGTCTAGGTAGGTCCACTAGGTTCTTCTCCAAGCTTAGATAGGACCACCAGGTCTTCTCCAAGCTAGATAGGACCATCGGAGTCTTCTACAAGCTTAGATGAGTATATCAGGTCTTCTCAGCTAGATAGGTCCACCAGGGTCTTCTCCAAGCCTAGATAGGACCATCGGAGTCTTCTACAAGCTTAGATGAGTATATCAGGTCTTCTCCAAGCCTAGATAGGTCAACCAGGGTCTTCTTCAAGCCTAGTTTGGTCCACCAAGGTCTTCTCCAACCTCGATAGGTCACCAGGGTCTTTTTTAAGCCTAGATAGGTCCACCAGGATCTTCTTCAAGCATACAGAGGTCCACCAGGATTTTCCTCAAGCCTAGATATGCCCACCAGAGTGTTTTTCAAACTTTCATAGGTTCACCAATGTTTCTTCCAAGCCTAGATAGGTTCACCATGGTCTCAGAGCATTGTGTTGCTGGTCTTCCTCTTCACCTTTTTCTTCTATTCTTCCCACCATGATGTCCTTCTCTAGTGATTTCTCTCTTCGTATGATGTGTAGACAAGTTGTAGCTTGGTGATCTTCTCTTCCAGTGACATGTCTGACATGATTTGTTCCAGTATTGATGTGTTTGTTCTTCTTGCCATCCAAGGTACTGATAACATCCTTCTGCAGCACCACACTTCGGAGGCATTGATTCTTCTTCTGTCTTGTTTCTTTGTTATCCATGTTTCACATACATATGTTACTACAGATAAGTCCAGACTATGTACGAGCCGTGTCTTCATCACCAGTGAAATGTTCCTTGATGTGGAGACCTCGTCCAGTGACTTCATTGTTGAATTCCCCATAGCTTTTCTCCTATTGACTTCTAGTGCCGTTGCTGCATCTTGAGTGATCATTGATTCGAGTAGGGTGAAGTCTTTTGCAACTTCCAGTTTGTCACGGTCCATCTCACATGTGTCCTGGTCGTACGTGGCAGTGGTCAGTATCTTGTCTTGTGTTGAGTAGTAGTCCCATGTTGGAGCTTTCCATCTTGACTCTCCGTAATAAGTCCTTTATTGCATCTACACTTGTTCCTATCAATGTTGTATCGTCTATGTATTTTAGATTGTTGATGATTTTTCCACCAATTTTGGGTCCTTCTTGTTTGGCAACTCCAGCCTTCCTTACAATAGCTTCTGCCTAAATATAGTATAAATCTGGCATTAAATGCCATCAAAGTAGGCGATTGACTCAGTGGCGGACCTATGGGGGGCCCTGGTGCAGCCGTACTGAGAAGCGAGGGGGGGGGATAGATTGCTGGCAGAGAGGACCGGGGGGGGGGGTTGGCCGCTGTCGGCTCTCCCACCTGCCCTGTGATGCTGAACGGGCGTATGCATTACTGGGAGCCGGGATCCTAGGCAGAGGAGAGGAGGGGTGGGATCAGGCATGGGAAGCAGGAAGCTTCCCTTGCCTGACCCTCCTCTGACATCGGGTTACAAAGGTCGGCTGGGGGCCTCCCTGCAAGCTTTAGGGGCCCCCTAGCCGGTCGGGGCCCTGGTGCAGCTGCACCAGCTGCACCACGGTAGGTCCGCCCCTGGATTGACTTTGTAATACATGAATATGTCTGATTCAATAGAGCAGAAGACTATCTATAAGGTGGTCCCCTACTTATAGAAACTGTTCTAAGTTGGACCTTTATTGTATTCTCCGATCAAAAACGGAACTAAAGTAGACACAGTCTTTAAAAATGTAGTGTTATTTTTGTTGGTTTGGGAGTTTCTTGCAACATTAGGTAGCTTCTCTTTGTCTCTAATTTCCTGGTATACAGTATTATTGTCACTCCATAACAGATGAGCCTTTATTTTGATTATTTCTGAGTTTCAGGCTTGACTGCATGTGAATCAGAAGTTTCAACAGATCATGTAGCGATTAAGTTTACAAAAAGGCTTCCTTCGCCAAGTTACCAGACTCTGTACAATTCACATCATTCTTTTTAGAGGATTCAATTGATTAAGTGCAAATTCATTGTTCCTTATTATGATGAATACACTTTTGTATTGAGAGTTGTTAGAAGTTTCAGTCAGTGGGATCCGAGTGAGGGGAAGTCCACTAATGTCTACCATGTAGGAGAGCTACTTTCTTCTGAGACTTGAGACATCTACTTGGGCATCTCAATGAATTAGAAGATCATCAAAAAGTGACTTTATTTCAGTAATTCAATAGATAAAGTGAAACACATATATTATATAGAGTCATTACACACAGAGGGATCTATTTCATGTGTTTATTTCTGTTAATGTTGATGATTAATGAAAACCCAAAGGTCATTATCTCAGAAAATTAAAGTAGGGAGGATGAAGGGTCAGAGATAAAATATGACCTAAATAGGTATCATAGGCTTCACCTTGTGTGGTTGTGAGAGTCACAACCACTATAAAAGCATGGAAAAAATGTAGAAATCCAGTGTCATTTATCGATTGATTAAGGGGAAGCATCGCCAAAGCGCGTATAGTGTGACCTGCGTTACAACCACTATAAAAGTAGATCACGGGTGCTGCAGTCCCCAGCGTGGTGCATATAGAGGAGGGAAGATGAAGTGTTAAACATCACGCTGCCATATTCCCCAGACATCAAAGGGTGAATATAATATTGATTTATTAGTCAATGCGTTTCAGGGCTCCCAGAAACATGGCAATATGATAATGATTTGTCCTGAGGAAGGGGCCAGGGAGGCCTGAAACACGTTGACTTATAAATCAATATTCTATTCACCCTTTGATGTCTGGTGGAATACAGCAGCGCGGTTTTAACCTTTCATTCTCCTTACTCTATATGCACCAGGCTGGGGACTGCAGCAGCCGTGATCTGCTTTTATAGTGTCAAAATTAGGAAAGGGAAAAGGAAGCAGCTCTCTCCGCCATCACTCCATGGATTCCCGACACCGGTGTGCTGGCTTGGCAACCACTTAATAATGGAAAAAATTGTAGAAATCCAGTGCTGTTTCTTCAATGCAGGTGCTTTATTCAGACATACAGAATAAAAACGTCACATACCCCGCAGGGTCACGCTATACACCTTTCGGCGATGTTTCCGCTTAATTGATCGATAAATGACACTGGATTTGTACATTTTTTCCATGCTTTGATAGTGGTTGTGACTCTCACAACCACACAAGGTGAAGCCTCTGATACCTATTTAGGTCATATTCTATCTCTCAGACCCTTCATCCTCCCTACTTTAATTTTCTGAGATAATGACCTTTGGGTTTTCCTTAATCATCAACATTAACAGACAGACACATGAAATAGATCCCTCTGTGTGTAATGACTCTATATAATAGATGGGTGTCACTTTATGTATTGAATGACTGAAATAAATGATCTTTTTGATGATATTTTATGTCATCACTCGGCATTTATGCTGCATCTCTTTTTTTTAAACACTGCACCAAAAACAGATCAGTCACTACGTCTTCCAGCAAAGTGAATGGGATTTACAAATTGCTGTTCAGACGCTGCGTTTTTGACTGCTTAATGAGCGTCAATTAGTGCTCCTTTTTTCTGGTGTGATTTCTGCATCACTCGCATGCACTTACTTACCCTTCCCGCGATCCTATGTGGAGCCTCAGCAATGTCTTCCTTGATGGCATTGGCAAGACTCACGGTTTATGGAACTGACAGGACCTGCCCATGTAATTCAGCCTGATACCCGGAAATAACCCATCGCCGGACACCGCGGAACTTGGGGAAGGTAATAAAGTGTGTCTGTGGGTCTGTCTGTGTCCCCTCCTGCCCCTTATGGGATAATACTGGGTTTTAGTTTTAAAAAAGCTAAAGTGCAGCACTAACAAAAACGGGGCAAAAAAGCAACAAGCGGATGATGCGATTGTAATGCTTTTTTGCAACAACAAATTAAAGGGGTACACACAGCGGGTGTGATTATTTTATTACCCTTGTGAGGTATACATGGTAAATTTATATCTTTGCAACGGCCGCAAGGGTCAGGGTGGTACTCATCGGTAGCTGGGCCGGCTGATGTTCTGGGAGGTTACGGTGGCTGTGGCCCTGGCCATGCAGTGATGGGGGTTATTTACAGGGGATAATGAGTTTGTACGTGACGCCACCTGTGGTACCTGGTCATGGGTGATCAGCGCCGCTGTTTTGGAGTCTCTGGGGCAGATGGTGCGGCAGCCAGGATGGTAACGCTCCCCACAGGTGGAGCAGGGTCCCGGGGGTCAGTATAAGAGTCTATGGGGATGATGGTGATTGTAGTTAGGGTGCAGGAGGTGGCAAGAAAGGTACAAGAAAAACCGGAGGACACAAAGATTGCAGTTCTTTTACATTTACTTGGCAAAATGTGGTGCAGTCCGGGGGTACTGGTTACCAAGTCCAAAAGGGTCCGGTCAGCCTGGAAGCATTCGGAGTCCACCTCACCAAATGGGTTTGGAGGCCTTCCTCCTGCACTCTCAGTTTTGGGATCCTGGCAGCCTGTGAGTTATCCCACGGCCCTCTTCCTGCTTTCTTTCCCTTGCACCCATAGGGCAGACAGCACGAGCCTATCATGGTACCACCGTGCTGATGGCAGCTCCGGGCTCACGCTATGATGTTGTGCCGTTGGGTCTGTAGTGCGTCCAGGAGACTTGCAACCCTGGAGAATTGCAATCTCCTGTCCTTCGGATTCGATCAGCAGGATGTACAGTTCCCGTCTGACCCAGGACTCTGGCTTCCTCTGTAGTGCCTCTCTGGGGTGAGCTTTCGGCAGCTCCGCTCCCCAGAGCTCTCTCTTACGTCTTCTCCTCTTCCTCTCCTCAGACTAACTGCTAACTACTTATTTTGATTTAAGGATTAACTGCTAACTACTTTTTCCCCCTTCCCGCACTTTCCTACCCCTAACCCCTCTTCCTTGCCAGAACCAGGACACCTCCCCTGAACTTGGGTGTAGATCTCCCCCTTCTGGCCCAGAGTCAGGAACGGTGAATGCATGTGTGGGGTTTCCTCACGTGGGGATCTCCTCCTGCTTCCAAGCACGACATCACCTCCGGTGAAGGAGGCAACGACACTATGGCAACCGGACCACTGGGGTGCCACATATTTTTACATTTTGTCTTGTGCATTTGTCGAGCCCACTGGGACGGGGTACTCGGTACCGGACCGTGTCGCTGCTGGGGAATGTCACTGAGGTCCTGGTCCGGACCGTGTCCTGGGCCCTGGCAAATAAAAGGGGGATTACTTACAGGTGATTAGAGTTTGTTTTGACGCCACCCATGGCTTGTGGTCAGTAATGGGACCACCGTTGCTGCAGAACCTCCGGGGATGATGTTAACACAGCTGTAAATGGAATAGTTCTCCACAGGTAGAACTTGGTTCCCCGGGGCAGTGATGATTTAGGTGTATGGTGTAGGCTTGTAGTAGGTGCAGTTCACTTACTGTCCTGCTGCTGCAGCCTTCCTTCGTTCAGTGTCCAGAGCTGACAGGCTGTGGCTCTCCAGGTGGGATCTCTCTGCAGTCCTGCTAGAGGGAATCATGCACAGGCAATACAGTCCTGTCTTAATCATGCAAGGGAGTCAGAAGCAGGGTTCACCGTGTTTACTTTGCAGTTCTTCTGGTACAGCAGTTTAAGTACAGTTCTTACACGGGTTACAACTTTCCCCTCCGGGTTCCTCTTTACTCCATGCAGCCAGGCTGTTCCTCTCTTTGACCCCTCACTCTTTCTCTGTCCTTTCCAGGCTTTACTCTCTCTTTTTCTCTGTACGTGTCCGGACAGTTTAGTGGTAGCTCGGACCCTGTGGGTCCTCGTGGTTGCCACTTAGCTGCCTGTCCTTGGGGTAGGAACTCTAATGTGGAGTTAGAGCTCCCCGTCGGTAAGTCTAGGGAAACCGGGTGAATCGTCGGTCCCCTTCAGAGCCGACACTCTGCAACTAGCCTAGCCTCCAATAGTCCTGCTGTGCTAGGTTCTATCAGGCTCCCTTCTACCATGTGACTCAGGTTCCATACAGAAGGCTACTCCGCCTGCAGTCGGTCGTCTTCAGCTGTGTTCCTAGGACCCAGTATTACTGGTCCTCTCTTTCCTCACACACCTGGGGTGCTGGCTCTGGATGGGCTTTCTCTCCGTGGCTGCGCTGGCTCTTCGGATTCTGCGCTCCATACACCCCACTCCTCCAGGACGTGTGCTTCTGGTCTGTACTGCTCAGCCTACCTCGGCCTACTGACTTCTTCCTCCTCCCCTTCTCTATTTCTACCATCTATCACCTGACCTGCTTGCTGGCCCACCCACTGTTCTCTAAACCCACCACCCCTTGCCCGCCTAGAGTCCCGGGCTCCGGGTTGGGTGCTGCCCTCTAGTGGTGTGTGGGCTATCTGTGAGGGTGTTGTTGTGCAACTGTCTTCCTATCATACCTTGCTGCAGTTCCCTATGTGGCCTCCTGGTCGCAGGGGGGCCACACATTACATGTGTAAATCAGAATTTTAGGAGGTAAATTGCAAAGTTGGTTGTTGGTAGGGGGTAATATCTTTTGGAATTATCTTTCATTTTATTGTATGATGAGTTGTATTTATATGATTTATGACAGTGACGTTGTGCTTTATGGAGCCGCAGTGAATCACGATTGAAGAAGACTGGATGTCAGGATGATGTTATTCAGCCTGGAGTATTATTGGGTTCTTACCTTCCTGGTATTACAGATATGGGGTAAGTGTTATATAAGTCAAGATATTGTATATTACTCTATAAACCTACTGTGTCATGTAGTTTGTAACATGCCACCGCTATGTGTTTTCTGTTGAAATTCCTTGCAATTTCTATTTGTGTCAAAAACACTAAGTATGGGTAATTCTTCACTTGTCCATGGCACAGAACACGCATAAATACATGAAGCTGTCATGCATGTTATCAGTGGAAAGCGTGATATACTTTATCCTTTACTTCCTCTTTTCCTGCCCCCAAGTTCCCAGTAAATGTTTGAAAAAGGTTAAGTTAATAGTAAATAGGAGATAAGGAGGGAAGGTAGGAGGGGTAGGAGGGAGATGTAGCTGCAGCTTCTCATTTGTAGAGTGGAGGCTGTCAGAAGAGAAAGACGTAATAGACCTTGCCCATTAAGCAAATCTGGAGATAGAACACTTATATTTACGGAAAAGCAGATAAATGAAGGAGAAGAAAGCCAACCTGTATATAAGTTATAAGTACTGCCAAGACTCCTTGCTCCTTTTCTGGCACAACAAAACAAAGGCGAATTATTGTTTACTGGACTATCGAGATCCATTCACACCTACACAGCACCACCCGCACAGATGTGGTTGTGTCTGGTATTGCAGCTCAGCTTAACCAAGTATGGTTGTCCAGTAGTACTTACCGTGGCCCCAAGTCAATATTACATTTACTCTCCTCTTTTCTACTAATTGTTGGATGTCCCAAAATGAGAGACCTTGTAATGTAAGGGGTCTGGTCTGTGGTTTGGAATGACAGCTGGTTTGGGAAAACAGTAACAAAATAGAGCATGAAAAATGGTTTTGTATAAGTAGATTAGGCAAAGGAGATAGGAGATTGTCTGGACATTAACCATAAGGCGGGCAGAGTAGACCTGACTCCACCTCCTGCAGGGGAAGGATGTAGAGCAGGATAGAGGGGTGCACTGGGTAAGCATCGTAGGATGAACTCAATGGATGGTGTTTCGTAGATCCGCGCTGCACATGCGGAGAAATGACCACAGTTGTCTGGCAGTAATGATTTATTCCTACGCGTTTCGGAGCTTTTCCCCGCTCCTTCTTCAGGGAACCAACATAACATACCATTGATTATGTTGGTTCCCTGAGGAAGGAGCAGGTAAAAGCTCCGAAACGCGTTGGAGTAAACAATCACTACATCACTAGCATCGTAGGATGGCTCAATCGAGAAACATCTGGATTTAGTGCAGACCGCTAGTGCCATGCAACATCCCCTTAAGAAAAGGCTTTAGAAAGAAAGGTTACTATTAATGCGGTATGAAATGACACGAAGAAGGAGACTCTCTCTGGTTGTAACTGATTCTGATCAAGAGAAAAACTGCAGCACTCCCTAACATACAATGTGTACAGGTGCAAAGATGAATATGTCACATTGTAACCAAAAAGACAGCTGCAGTATAAATACTAAGGTATGCAATAATGAATATAAGGGAAAGTGGACTGGCATTATAGCTAAGGAGGTATATAGATAAAAAATGAGACACTTAGCATATAAAGATGGCAGTGTGTATATCCACTCTGTAGCCAGGATGAGGCGTGTCTCCTTACTGGAAACCTACACTCTGAGTCACTACCTCTCTTTGGATTTAAAAACCTCCTCTTGAATGGGTGAGTAGGAACCCGCTAACAGAGAACAATAGCACCTAAAGTTAGTGGAGGAGGGGCACACAAGCAGAGGGCATAACCCCATCATATAAGCAAGATACTTCTGGGTGGATATGTACATGGCCATCTTTATAAACTAATAAACTAAGTGTCTCATTTTTATGTATATATTATATATATATATATATATATATTATATATCTATATGTATATCCATAGCTATATTGCTGGTTCATTTTCCAGTATAGGCATTATTACATAAATTGTTATTTAAAAAAGGAAGTACAATAAATCTTTAGAAACACATAGTGCCTTATCTTGTTTCAAACTTTCAGGCTTGATTTCAGCAAAAAGTCTAAAAAAAAACTAAGGTCAAAGTGCAAACTATAATTATTTTAGCACTAGATAGGAGCTCGATGCTATCGCATCAGGTGGGCGGTAACGTCACGATGGGGGTTGGCTCTATTGCGCTGGGGCAGCAGCCATCACTCCCCTGTGCTGTCTCTCCCCTGTCCGCTGGTTTTTCCCCCTTGCTCTCTGCTCTGCCTGTGCTGCCTTGTCTCCACCACCTGTGCTTGCTCTCTGCCTCCCTGTCCTGTGCTCCCTCTCATGTGGGGCAGCAGATGGTGGCATGAGGAACTGGCCTTGTTCAGAAGACTGCAGGGTGAGTGGAGTGAGTTGCGGTTGAGCGGGCAGGGTGAGTGCGGGGGCAGAGTGAGTGCAAGGTGAGTGAGTGAAGGGTGTGTGAGTGCAGGGGTAGAGTAAGTGCAGGGCAGAGTGAGGGCAGGATGAGTGAGTGAGGGCAGGGTGATTGAGGGAAGGGTAAGTGAGTGAAGGCAGGGTGTGTGTGTGTGAGGGCAGGAGTGAGTGTGAGTGCAGGGTGAGGTGAGTGCAGGGTGAGTGAGTGCAGGGTGAGTGTGAGGGCAGGGTGAGTGTTAGGGAAGCATGAGTGTGAGAGCAGGGTGTGTGAGGACAGGGTGTGTGTGAGTGCAGGATGTGAGGCAGGGTGAGTGTGAGGGCAGGATGAGTGTGAGGGCAGGGTGAGTGAGTGCAAGTTGTGTGAGTGCAAGTTGTGTGAGTGCACGTTGTCGAGTACAGGTGGACATGAGTGCAGGGTGGGGTGAGTGCAGGGTGAGTGTGAGTGCGAGTGCTGGGTGAGTGAGTGCAGGGTAAGTGAGTAGAGAGTGCGTGAGGGCAGGGTGAGTGAGGGCAGGATGAGTGTGAGGGCAGGAAGAGTGTGAGGGCAGGGTGTGTGAGTGCAGGGTGAGTGTGAGTGCATGGTGAGTGTGAGTGCAAGGTGAGTGTGAGTGCATGGTGAGTGTGAGGGCAGGGTGAGTGTGAGTGTGAAGGCAGGGTGAGTATGAGGGCAGGGTGAGTGTGAGTGCGGTGTGAACTGCAGCAACATTACCTACCTTCCCTCTTCTCTTCTATCTATTCATCTCTGCAGTGCTGAAGATCCTGTGGTGACGTCAGGATCATGTGATCTGGCTCCGCCCATGATCCTGACATCATCTCATGTTAACCCTTAGTTAACCCCATGTTATCGCTGATGGCTGGCGGGGGAGTGCGGCATCGCATAACTGGGGAAGACTGGGTAAGTGGGTGGGACTGCAGGGACCAGGCTGGGGCGATTGGACAGGGGCAGGCTGCTGGGAGCGTTAGGGGTAGCAGCAGCCACCATATTAGCATGCCAATCACTTGGGTGTGCTAATATGGTGGGCGGAAGTGACATAGGCGGACATCAGGACGGAAGTGGATGAGTCACAAGGCAATTATAAAGTATATATAGATTTTCCACAAATTACAATACATGTTCTTGGGGAATAAGGGGGTCAAAACTGAAATGGATCAGAGTGAGTACTGCTGGGTGCTGTTAACCTGCGCTGAACCACTCTGAGGAAGGACTAGGACTTTAGCATCAGTTATAACAAAAAAAACCTGCTGCATTCTGAATACTAAGTTATGCAATTATTAATACACAAGAAAATAGATTAGCATTATAGCTAAGGAGATATATATAAAATATGAGACACTCAGCATATAAAGATGGCCATGTATATATCCACCCAGTAGCCATGTTGAGGCATGTATCTTTACTGGGAACCTACACTCTGAGTCATTGCTTCTCTTTGGATTTAAAACCTCCTTTTGAATGGGCGAGTAAGAACCTGCTAAGAGAGAGCAATAGTGTCTAAGGCTAGTGTGCACAAGCAAAGGGCATGACCCCATAAACTAAAACTGTCGCACTTACTAGCATGTAATGTGTACAGGTGCAAAGCTGGACATGACGCATTGTAACAAAAGAGACATCTGCACTATGAGTACTAAGTTATGCAATAATGACTATACAAGAAAATGCACTGGCAATATTGCTAAGCAGATATATATAAAAATTAACTTAGTATATAAAGATGGCCATGTATATATACACCTAGTAGTATCTTGTTTAGATTATGGGGTTATGCCCTCTGCTTGTGCAACTCTCTCCCACTACCTTTAGGTTCTATCCCTACTCACCATTCAAATGGAGGTTTTTAAATTCAAAGAGAGGCAATGGCACAGGTTCCCAGAAAAAGACACTCTCTAACATGGCTACTGGGTGGTTATACACATGGCCATCTCTTTATGCTAAGAGTCTGATTATGTATGCATGTATGTGTATATATATAATCTATCCTACTATATAATTGCTTTATCGCGTCTTTCTTTCTGTAACCGTTTCCGCGACCAATCAGCGACGCGGGATTTCCATTACAGAGAGACAGCGCTTCACTTCAAATAGCGGGCGGGAAAGGCGGCAGTGAATTCAGCCTGTCGGCTATTTGAAGTGTCTGTCCTCTCAGCCCCCCTGTGGTGTCCGGGCTATAGGTGGCCAATCACTGTCTGCGGCTGTCAGTCCTCCACTCCGGCAGATGCCGCACACAGGGAGCCTTTCTCGCTCACACTGACTTTAGCGCTGCCTCCTCTCAGCACTGCCTGCCTATGCGCGCACCCGACACTGAGCGCGGCCACTGCCAGTCACCCTCCCCGCGGTGCGGACAGGGCAGGACGGGAGCGCACACAATCTTTCCCAGGTGTCGCCGCCTCCCCTCAGTGACTGAGTACAATGTACGGGAGCGGTGGTGACATATATATACGGGCTCACTGACCACACTGCCACGCTCCCGTCACTGTTCCAGCCCGGGCTCTGAGCCGCAGGTGTCTGTGTGCGCGCTCCCGTGTACGCCAGGTGTCTGTGTGCGCGCCCCTGCGTACGGCAGGTGTCTGTGTGCACGCTCTGGTGTACAGCAGGTGTCTGTGTGTGCTCTCCCGTGTACAGCAGGTGTCTGTGTGCGTGCTCCCATGTACGCCAGGTGTCCGTGCGTGCTCCCGTGTACGGCTGGTGTCTGTGTGTGCGCTCCCTTGTACGGTAGGTGTCTGTGTGCGCTCTACCATGTATGGCAGGTGCCAGTGTGCGTGCTCCCATGTGCGGCAGGTGCCTGTGTGTGTGCTCCGTGTACGGCAGGTGTCTGTGTGCGTGCTCCCATGTACAACAGGTGCCTGTGTGCGTGCCCGTGTACGGCAGGTGCCTGTGTGTGCACTCCATGTATGGCAGGTGCCTGTGTGCGCGCTCCCTTGTACGGCAGGTGCCTGTGTGTGCGCTCCCATGTACGGCAGGTGCCTGTGTGTGTGCTCCCATGTGCGGCAGGTGCCTGTGTGTGTGCTCCCGTGTACGGCAGGTGTCTGTGTGCGTGCTCCCATGTACAACAGGTGCCTGTGTGCGCGCTCCCGTGTACGGTAGGTGTCTGTGTGCGCTCTCCCATGTATGGCAGATGCCTGTGTGCGTGCTCCCTTGTACGGCAGGTGCCTGTGTGTGCGCTCCCATGTACGGCAGGTGCCTGTGTGCGCGCACCCATGTACGGCAGGTGTCCGCCGCTGTCCTCCTTGCGCAGGACCTCGAGTGGAGAATAGCAGAGCTCTGCGGGAGTGCTCACCGACCACACTAAGGGTACCTTCACACACTGAGACTTTCCAGCGATCCCACCAGCGATCCCGACCTGGCCGGGATCGCTGGAACGTCTCTTTGGTGTCGCTGGTGAGATGTCAAACAGGCAATCCCTCCAACGACGCAGCAGCGATACGGACCTGCCAAACCACCTCATTGGTCGTTGGAGACGTGTCACACCGCAGCTAATTTGTGGACTTAGGGGCATGGTGTTTGGCGCTGAAGCCACCTAGGTGTCATTTACCACGCCCCCTCAGCTTCGATTGGTGATCGCTAGTGCTTTATGATTGGCGACCCCGAGCTTGAAAAAGGTGGCCAAAAGTTGCGCCTGTATCCTTTGTTCCTGAGCTTGTGTTGGTTGGCAGATCTTTGTACAGTTCTCTGTGCGGCGACTCCACACTGGTTTACCTATACAGCATCAATCAATACAGCTTACATCTGCAAGGTAAGCATCGTTCGTACCTTTGAAACAAAGAACGCAGCAGCGAACACTATTCGGAGCTAAGGGGGCGTGAAAGGGAACACAAAAGCACGCCTACGTGTTCTGAGTCGCTGACGAAGTTGTTGTTACGGTGTTACTGGCTGACCAGTGGGAGACCAAGGACCAGAAAATGGTCCTGAACGATGTGTGGTGATCAGCGACTTCACAGCAGGGGCCGGGTCGCTGGAGCGTGTCACACACTGCAACGTCACTGGAGAGGTCGCTGTTACGTCACAAAACCTGTGACGTTGCAGCGATATCGTTAGCGATGTTGTAGTCTGTGAAGTGGCCTTTAGCCCTGTGCCCCCTGTCCTGCTGTAACAATGGGACCATCCCAGCACAGACACTGCACCTGCTCGTTATCTTCCACTCATTCAGGGGGAGGTGCCTGCTAATTGCTGCCATTCACACACTGTCAACCTAACGTGATGAGGGGATGCCTGGCAGTGTGCGGAGCCAGCTATAGTCACAGGTGGTACAGCGGGGGGGCTGTAACCCTGGGGAGGATGGGCTCACTGCTCCGAGATGGCACTGCCAGCATGTAGTCACCACACAGGGGGCTCAGCACACTGGAGGCTCAGCACACAGGGGGCTCAGCAGCACACAGGTGGCTCAGCAGCACACAGGAGGCTCAGCACACAGGAGGCTCAGCACACAGGGGGCTCAGCACACAGGAGGCCTAGCAGCACACTGGAGGGTCAGCACACAGGGGGTTCAGCAGCACACTGGAGGCTCAGCACACAGAGCTCAGCAGCACACTGGAGGCACAGCATACAGGGGGCACAGCAGCACACTGGAGGCTCAGCATACTGGAGGCTCAGCAGCACACTGGAGGCTCAGCATACAGGGGGCTCAGCACACTCGAGGCTCAGCACACTGGAGGCTCATCGGGGACAGGAGTAGAGACGGAGGAGTGGTGACAGGAGGAGCGGTGACAGGAGGAGAGACGGAGAAGCGATGACAGGAGGGGCGGTGACAGGAGGAATGGTGACAGGAGAGACAGAGGAGTGGTGACAGGAGGAGAGACGGAGAAGCAGTGACAGGAGTAGAGACGGAGGAGCGGTGACAGGAGAAGTGGTGACAGGAAGAGCGGTGACAGGATGAGAGACAGAGGAGCGGTGACAGGAGGAGCGGGGACAGGAGGAGCGGGGGCAGGAGGAGCGGGGACAGGAGGAGAGACGGAGGAGCGGGGACAGGAGGAGAGATGGAGGACCAGGGACCGGAGGAATGGTGACAGGAGCCATGACAGGAGGAGCGGTGACAGGAGAAGCGGTGACAGGAGGAGAGATGGAGGAGCGGTGACAGGAGGAGAGATGAGCAGCAGGGACAGGAGGAGAGACAGAAGAGCGGGGACTGGAGGAGAGACAGAGGAGGGGGACAGGAGGAGAGATGGAGGAGCGGGGACAGCAGGAGAGATGGAGCAGCGGGGACAGGAGGAGAGATGGAGGAGCGGGGACAGGAGGAGCGGTGACAGGAGGAGAGACAGAGGAGCCCTGGGGACAGGAGCGGTGTAGCTCACTCACGTTGACTGAACAAGTTCTGTCAGTCACAGTATGTAAACTACATACATATTCTAGAATACCCGATGCGTTAGAATCGGGCCACCATCTAGTATCTATATATATTTGCCAGTCCATTTTCCTGTATATTCATTATTGCATAGCTGAGTATTCAGAGTGCAGATGTCTTTATAATTAATTGATGCTGAAGTCCTAGTCCTTCCTCGGAGTGGTTCAGCGCAGGTTACCAGTGCCCAGCATAGGACACCCTGAGCCATTCCAGTGTTGAACCCCTTATTCCCTAAACAAATTTATTGTAATTTATGAAAAATACTAAAATAATTAGTTTGCACTTTTGATTTTTATAGATTTTTTTAGACTTTTTGCTGAAATGAAGCTTAAAATAAATAAGACATTATGCATTTCTATAGAATTTTTACTTCCTTTTTATGTAACAATTTTATTACCCAAGCCCTATCCTTCAAGGGAACCTGATGTCAAAGAAAGCTACTAGCCTGTAGATGTAGTGTTACTACCGGTATGTAGGTTAACACACTGAAAGTCCTGCTGCCTGGAGGAAATATAATTTATTCCTCCCGGGAGCCTTCGGCTTTCAGTCACAGAGGTGCAGCCAGTGCAGCTTCAGTCACGGTTAAGTACCGGTATATATTTAGCTGTAACTGCTCCCCTAGCCAATGATTGGTAACCAACTCAGAGTCAACACTGATTTGCTAATATGTACTGAGCAGTGACCTATGCCACTTTGGCCACACCTCTATTACTGAAAGCTGGTGGCTTCTGGGAGGAATAAAGTTCATTTTCTCCTAGTAGCCCGGCTTTCAGTTTGGCAGCCACGTATATTTAAAATGCTAATGACCTGCAGCCACCCCACCTCTACAGTCACATGTTCCCTTTAACCCTATCCTTAGCCATAACACTTACTCTATATCATATCCTTAGCCCAACCCTAGCCCTGATACATTTGGTGACCACTGCCAAGCCGTCTGCTGTCTAGGAGTGTGGCAGCAGGTGTAAAGTTGTTTTGTTCCCTATCTGTATTTCCTTCCCTCCTTGCGCCACTGTCATGCACTGTATCTGGACACACCTCATTATGCGGCGTGACACTAGGCCTCGCCGATTCTGTTGGCCAGTATTGAGGACAAATTTGCAATTGTAATAGTTGGGGGTACAGATTTTACACGAGGGACAATTGTGCCTCCTTCTGTAATGGTGCAGATCATTGATCATGTATCACTTTTTGTCTTTGCAGATATTGGCTGTGAAGCTCAAGAATATACCATAAGTACATCAACTGAAGTGACGGCACAAGTTGGACTCTGTGCTTATATTCCATGTACATTTACCAAACCCCCAAGTGTACGGATAAAGGAATGTCTCTGGTTCAAGAATTATCCAAGTGGACAAATTGTGGCTTCAACTGTAAACAACCCATCAAGTCGAATTTATTTCACTGGAAATGTCAACACCGGAAGCTGTTCCCTAATTATCAATGATGTTACGAGAAACGACGATGCAAATTATGTATTCAGAATGGAAGCTGTAAGTTCCAGCGATAGCTACAATTATGGTACCAGACCCATGGTGACGGTGACAGGTAAATGAGAGAATCTGATAACTAAATATCTGTTTATACCTGTATAGCTGATCTGTTACCAGTGCTGGCGCGTTTCACATAGTGTTCAGAGCAATCCTGCACCTGCCTTTAGGTGAACAGCCATAGTACAGAATATATTAGTAAAAATATATCAAGCTGGTTAGTGTTATGAACGCGAACACTCTCACACACGAGTAATGGACAAAGGGAAGATCTACCAGAGGGAAACACTCAACTGGTTCCTGTACAAGCTAAAAGTAGACCAGGGAACCCATAGGGTGGATAGGCCCCATGACAGTCGAGGAGGGAGTTAATAGGATGTTACAAGGAGTGGGTATTTCAAAGGAGGCAGAAGGTTATAATTGGTAGGGGGGTAGGGTTAAGGCGGAAGAGGTGGAGCTTGTGGGGCAGTTATAGGGTGGACGCAAGGAAGTTCCCTCACTCCATTTCCGGGGGGAAGACAAGATAGTTTCCCGCTGACCTCCCTGTGTGGATTTGAGCTTTGGAATGCATTAACTATGAGGTGCAGGGGGTCGAAAATGCAAGTGTGTTGGTATGTTATACTGGGTTGTTTGTTGTCACGGCAGGGGGGTAGGTCTGATCCAGAGGCAAAGAGTATACAGTTGAAACGGGGAGGTGAGCCACTAGGAAGGTATAGTGGCTCCGTTGAAGGTACCTTGCAGGCACGGGGTTCTGCAAGGTCGGGATATTGGTTCTAGGTAACCAATACCTCGTCCCTGGGGTGGGTGTTTTCGCAGCCAGGGAAAAGGCTTGGAGCTTCTGGACCGGGCCTAACCATGGGTGATTAGGGTGTGCCTATTGTTTAGTTGGGACGCAGTTGGATGGCGTCCGTTTCTTTCCTGCCAGTATGTAAAACAATAGGCAATGGTTGGGGGAGGGATATATATTGGACGGTGGGCTGGTCAATTAACAACCAGAATATCTTCCCTCGATTGTCAAAACCCTAGCCACACAACTCAAAACACCACCTCCTGCCTGACTCCGTAAAGGGGTGTTGAGTGGTTTCTTGTAACTCCTGATGACCAAAGGGGTAGTTGCAACACACTGCCAACAAGTGAAGAGAAGGTGTGCATGAATAAGGTGTGCTGTGAAAAAAACTAAATCACATTAATATAAGTAGAGAGGATAAACTAAAGAGAGCTAGAAATAAGCGGATGAAAGTAAAACCTAAAAGAGTTGAAAAGGAAAAACAAACCAACTCATTGCAGGAACTAAATCAATGTTTAGCCAAAGGTAAACCCTGAAGCTGAAGAGCTGAAACACTTAAACACAATCCACTTAGAGGTATAGCCAGCAAGAAAGTGCAGTGAAAGGTGAGCATAAAAAACCCAACCCAGAATGTTATACTGAGAGTAGACAAAAACTGGAAAATGAGAAATCACTTGAAGAGGAGCGAAACTAAGAACAGAGAAGTAAGACAAATGGAACCATCAGCATTTGAACAGAAAAAAAGGAATAGCCCAGCTGACAGAAGAACTGACCATGCAGCAAGAGGTCACCGGATGAGTCCCCAAACTGAACCATGTCAGTTAGATGCTAACAAAGGGGTAAAACCAGTTTAGTATGGGGACACTGGTAGGGAGTGGCAGAGGACAGCTGCAGACTGTTAGCGGTACAGGTGCTTCTATCTATGGCAGTAATAGAAAAAGTAAGAGCAGCAGTACAATAGTTTGTAGTGGAGGTGTAGGGATGTTAGGTGCATGACTACCAGTAGTTGTAGTATTGTTTTATGAGTTGTAATAGTATTATTTGTAGTTGTAAAATATTGATAAGTCAGTTAGTAAAGGGTTTTAGTAGTTGGAATATTAGGGTCAGTGCAATAGTAATGTTGGTAATCCGACATTGGCTTTTCTTTGGTAAATAGTCTTAAATCCAATAGGTTAATACTTTTTCTGCTATTCTTTTTAGGCTTAACAGACAAACCTGAGATCTCATTGGGGACGTTGGTGGCCGGTGAAGAAGCCACAGTGACCTGCAGAAGTCCTGGTGATGTGCTGGAAAACCTCCTGACTTCACATGGACCGGACTAGATGGATCACCATCATATTATAATAATCCTTACCCAAATCGCACCACTGTATACTTCTCTAACTTTACCTTCACACCTTCAAGGACGGACAATGGGGTAACACTGGTCTGTACGGTCGCCTTCCTCTCAAACACAGCAAGCACAGACCAGACCACCAAACTTAATGTCCAGTGTAAGTCATCTTATGAAGTTCTACCCCAGGGTCCACATTGGTAATGGAAAGTTACATGGGACAGTCCAAAAAAAACCATCAATCCTATTTTAGTGAATGTTTTTGCTATAAGTCAATAGCAACCTCAACCGAGTCAGTGCTAGGCATAACCACTACCACGCTCAGGTGCTCGGTACTTGAAACAAGGGGTCTGATGCCTAAATGGGTTCAACTCAAGTATAATGGAAGTCAATGAGAAACTTGAGACTCTTCTGGAAAAATGCTTGAGTTACCCATTGACTTACATTATACCCAGGACTTGAGCCGAGCCCGTCCAAGCGTCCGACTCGTTTCCGGTATAGAGCACTTGGCATTGTAGTGCTCGCTCATCACTAATACATAGACATTAGCTCCCTCTACAGGTCATCATCAGCATACGTTTGTTGTAAGACATACCAACCAGCAGGGGGAGTTATACCCCTATGGTCAAAGTGAGATTTCCATAGTTTCTGTGTTGCACTTTCTATTGGCTACAGAATGAGCTGAGAATCTATCAGTGAACTCATTCTGACAGCGGAGTTTCTAACTGGTAATTTCTTTTTTTCTGACCTTCTGTCAACTGATTTATGATCATTCCCAACTTTTCTGTGATTATAAAAAAGGAACAAAACAGTTATAAACTCTCCTTTCAAACAAACTCACTGATAGATTCTCAGTAAACTCATTCTGCAACCTGCAATAGTCGGTGCAACACTTCCAAATGTGTTTAGTGGCACTTGGTGGTCTTAAAGGCAAAGTGTCATCAGAAAATGACGAAACAATTTAAAAGACTTTTATGTAAATTACATTCAAAAATGACTTTTTTTAAGTTATATCTCAATCTATATTAAAAATTAGATGGCAGTTTTCACCCTGGGCAATAAGTCTATTTTAGACTCACACATCCTGTCCTGTCAGGAAATACACATGCACATTAGCAGCAATATATTGTGCATGTAAGGAGGCATCTAATGAGCATGCGCATCAGTCATTGTGACTGGTGGATTGGCGTTATCAGCTCTGTATAGTCATTGTGAAGGTAGGGGGAGGAGGTGAGTTGTGACATCACCTCTTGTGACGGGTGGATTGGCGTTATCAGCTCTGTATAATCATTGTGAAGTAGGCGGAGGAGGTATCTGTGACATCACCTCTTGTGATGGTGGATTGGTTTATCAGCTCTGTATAGTCATTTAAAGGTAGGGTGAGAGGTGAGTTGTGACATCACCTCTTGTGACTGGTGGATTGGCGTTATCAGCTCTGTATATTCATTGTGAAGGTAGGGGGAGGAGGTATCTGTGACATCACCTCTTGTGACTGGTGGATTGGCATTTTCAGCCTGTATATTCATTGTGAAGGTAGGGGGAGGAGGTGATCTGTGACATCACCTCTTGTGACTGGTGGATTGGCGTTATCAGTCTGTATATTCATTGTGAAGGTAGGGGGAGGAGGTGAGTTGTGACATACCTCTTGTGACGGGTGGATTGGCGTTATCAGCGTCTGTATAGTCATTGTGAAGGTAGGGGGAGGAGGTATTGTGACATCACCTCTTGTGACTGGTGGATTGGGTAATCAGCTCTGTATAGTCATTGTGAAGGTAGGGGGAGGAGGTGAGTTGTGACATCACCTCTTGTGACGGGTGGATTGGCTTATCAGCGCTGTATAGTCATTGTGAAGGTAGGGGGAGGAGGTAACTGTGACATCACCTCTTGTGACTGGTGGATTGGTATTCAGCTTGTATAGTCGTTGTGAAGGTAGGGGGAGGAGGTGAGTTGTGACATCACCTCTGTGAGGTGATGGCGTTATCAGCGCTGTATATCATTGTGAAGGTAGGGCAGAGGTAATCTGTGACACACCTCTTGTGATGTGATGGCGTTATCAGCTCTGTATAGTCGTTGTGAAGGTAGGGGGAGGAGGTGAGTTGTGACATCACCTCTTGTGACGGGTGGATTGGCGTTATCAGCGCTGTATAGTCATTGTGAAGGTAGGGGGAGGAGGTAGTCTGTGACATCACCTCTTGTGACTGGTGGATTGGCGTTATCAGCTCTGTATAGTCTTGTGAAGGTAGGGGGAGGAGGTGATTGTGACATTGCCTCTTGTGACTGGTGGATTGGCATTATCAGCTCTGTATAGTCATTGTGAAGGTAGGGGGAGGAGGTGATTGTGACATTGCCTCTTTGACTGGTGGTTGCATTCAGCTCTGTATAGTCATTGTGAAGTATGGGATGGGTGATCTGTGACATGCTCTTGTACTGTGATGTATTTCAGCTATGTATGTCAATGTGAAGGTAGGGGGAGGAGGTGAGTTGTGACATCACCTCTTGTGACTGGTGGATTGGGTTATCAGCTCTGTATAGTCATTGTGAAGGTAGGCGGAGGAGGTGAGCTGTGACACCACCTCTTCTCATTGGTGGATGGGTTTTATCAGCTCTGTATAGTCATTGGATCCTGCGTCTGCTAAAAAGGAGTTTTGATAAAAACTCTTCCTAAAAGTATAGGAAGTATGGGTCTAAAATAGTCCCACAGGCTCGAATGAGAAAAAAATATAAAAATAAAACTATTTAAAGGGAACCTGTCACCTCCTAAAAGCCACCTAACCTATCAATACATGTCCCTGCACCTTCCTATTAGCATTATAACCATCCCTCTCTGTGCTAAATGTTTCCTTTCAAAGTTAAAATAAAACTTTGATACTTGCTCATTAGGATGATAATGAAGTGGGGGCTATATGCAATAGTCCCCAGGGTGAGTTGTTTTGCAGCCTCCAGGATCCAGCCTCTCTCTCTGT
The DNA here is from genome assembly GCA_033576535.1 of Allobates femoralis. Lineage (NCBI taxonomy): Eukaryota > Metazoa > Chordata > Amphibia > Anura > Aromobatidae > Allobates > Allobates femoralis. The sequence goes on along the minus strand of JARQOC010000009.1, from coordinate 62,544,939 downwards.
GCTGCTTTGCTTGTGCAGGCTCTGCCCTCCCTCCTCTCTGTCACTGACAGCATGCAAATCATTAGTCCTGCCTTCAGCTCCACATCACAGAAGAACCCACAGAGAGGCTGGATCATGGAGGCTGCAAAACAACACGCCCTGGGGACTATTGCATATAGCCCCTACTTCATTATCATCCTAATGAGTAAGTATCAAAGTGTTATTTCATCTTTGAAAGGAAGCATTTAGCACAGAGGGGGATGGTTATAATGCTAATAGGAAGGTGCAGGGACATGTATTGATTAGGGTTAGGTGGACAGGTTCCCTTTAAAAAAAAAAAAATAAAATAAAACGCATCTTGATTTAATCAATTGATTCATTTTGAATACTGTAAAAAAATAAACGCATGGTTGTTTTTACCGCTTACTTGTTACATTTTCTTCCACTATGAACAAAAACTAAATTACGGATGTAAAAATGACATAAAAAAAGACCATTGTATCACGAAAAAAGGCAAAAAGTTATTTGATTAAACAAATATTAAAATACCTTTAAAGGTCTTTAAATATATATTAAAAAATAAATTAATAAAAAATGTACTTGGACATGACTTAAACTAATTAAAAATGAGGTCATTTTCTTATAAAAGTCGCCTTTACCATAAGATTTTCTTTAACAATGAATAATGATGCAAAAAAAATAATATAAACTTGCAATAAATGTATTTATTTATTTATTTTCCTTGCAGATCCTCCCGAAGTGATGATAATCGTTAGAGGTAATAATATGCCACGCTAATGTGTTTGGTGATGTCAGGAAACATAATAAAGATGACATCCCGGTAGAGTCTTCCGCTGTATGGCTGTGTTCACACTGGACGATTTTGATATCCGCTTCTGGTGCTGCATTTTTTTTTCAAAACTGCACTAAAAAAGGATCAAATGTCTGACAGTAAAGTGAATGGGATTTTCAATTTGCTGTTCAGACGCTGCGTTTTTGGCTGCTGCGTTAGTGGTGCAGAAAGTGTATCTAGAAGACAATGACGTCAATTAGTGCTCGTTTTTTTGGTACGCTTTCTGCATCACTAACATCCAATTACTCACCTCCCTGTGATCCCACGGTGAGCCCCGGTGATGTCTTCATCCCAGGTATCGGTACGGACTGTGAGTTGTCGGTACGGTGTTTAGGACCTACCCATTGGTCACACGATAGGTCCTAAAGCACCGCTCCGACAACTCACAGTCCGTCACATGGGTAGGTCCTAAATCGACACGTTCCACAACTCACATCCGTCTGGGTAGGTCCTAAAGCATTGTCCGACAACTCACAGTCCGTCACATGGGTAGTCCTAAAGCATTGTACCGACAACTCACAGTCCGTCACATGGGTAGGTCCTAAAGCATTGTACCGACAACTCACAGTCCGTCACATGGGTAGGTCCTAAAGCATTGTACCGAACAACTCAAGTTCCGTCACATGGGTAGTCCTAAAGCATTGTACCACAACTCACAGTCCGTCACATAGGTAGGATCCTAAAGCATTGTACCGACAACTCAGTGTCCGTCACATAGGTAGGTCCTAAAGCATTGTACCAACACTCACAGTCCGTCACATGGGTAGGTCCTAAAGCAATTTGGTACACGTGACTATAAGTCTGGTGATGGGTAGATCCAAAAGCTACATGTTCCACACCCCACAGTCATCACATATGTTATGGTCATAAGCTTGTACCGACAACTCAGTGTCCGTCACATGTGTAGGTCCTAAAGCATTGTACCAACAACTCACAGTCCGTCACATGGGTAGGTCCTAAAGCAACGTATTATTTCTGGGGTTTCTATTTCTTTTGGTGGGGACTTATAAGTCTTTGGTGATGGTATGCCAAACATTAGTGTCTACGAGTGGGGCCTTTCCTCACTCCGACAGTAACATGAGACAACTTTGTTTTGGATGAATATTTGTAATGATACCAGTAGTGAATCTACTTGCTTTGGCTTCTAAAACTGCATCAAAATGGCTCCTGAGGTACATCTGCATTACATCTTTCTCCTTCCTGTGACCTCTATTGTTTTTTTGTTTGTTTTAGGTGCCAGAGATAATACTTTTATAATCAAAGAAGGAGACAGTGCACAGATGAACTGTCACAGTAGACAGCAACCCAACAGCCAACATTACCTGGTCTATGGGAGATGAGAAAAAAGAAGCAATTTATGTACCATGGTTTATGTCAATCTCACCAATATTCTTATTAGTGATGCTGGGCAATACTTGTGTACAGGAAAGAATAACGTTGGGAGCTCCGAAAAAGCCATTGATATAATTGTTCACTGTGAGTAGATCACAAAGATCAAAAAGATAATTTACTATATGGGTTATTTAATTCAAGCTTAATGGGATATTCCACTAACATATTGACAACCAATCATTCGGATTGGTCATCGATATCAGATCGACTGCCCCCATCACCATTGATCAATTGCTAGATGGTCTGGCAGCAACTGGATGCAAACAGTCAACAGAGTAGTAAAACTACTGTTCATTACATTGTATAGATGACTCTACTGACTCCACCTTCCCTTAATAATAGAGACTGTAACAATTATGAGAATACTTAGGAGTCTGATAGCGTGAGATATGACAAAACTGACACCAGGGTTTGGTAGATAATCTGTATTGGAAATAATCAACAATTTAGGAAACAGAAATGAACAAAATTAACTGCAAGTGCAACCAGCACTAATATGTGAAGTTCCAGAAAATAATATGCAGGAGTGCGACCAGCATGATTAAATAAATGTCCAGAAATAATATGCAAGAGCACAAACAGCACTAATATGTGAATGTCCAGAAAGAATATGCAGGAGTACGAACAACACTAATATGTGAATGTCCAGAAATAATATGCAGGAGTGCAACCAGCACTATTATGTGAAAGTCCAAAAATAATATGCAGGACTGCAACCAGCACTATTATGTGAATGTCCAGAAATAATATGCAGGAGTGCAACCAGCACTATTATGTGAATGTCCAGAAATAATATGCAGGACTGCAACCAGCACTATTATGTGAATGTCCAGAAATAATATGCAGGAGTGCAGCCAGCACTATTATGTGAATGTCCAGAAATAATATGCAGAGTGCAACCAGCACTATTATGTGAAAGTCCAAAATAATTTCAGGACTGCAACCAGCACTATTATGTGAATGTCCAGAAATAATATGCAGGAGTGCAACCAGCACTATTATGTGAATGTCCAGAAAAATATGCAGGAGTGCAACCAGCACTATTATGTAATGTCCAGAAATAATATGCAAGAGCACAAACAGCACTAATATGTGAATGGCCAGAAATAATATGCAGGAGTACGAACAACACTAATATGTGAATGTCCAGAAATAATATGCAGCAGTGCAACCAGCACTATTATGTGAATGTCCAAAAATAATATGCAGGACTGCAACCAGCACTAATTATGTGAATGTCCAGAAATAATATGCAGGAGTGCAACCAGCACTATTATGTGAATGTCCAGAAATAATATGCAGGACTGCAACCAGCACTATTATGTGAATGTCCAGAAATAATATGCAGGAGTGCAACCAGCACTATTATGTGAATGTCCAAAAATAATATGCAGGAGCGCAACCAGCACTATTATGTGAATGTCCAAAAATAATATGCAGTAAAGTGTGCACCAAACAGATGATTATCAGTATACTGTTAGGGATAAAAAGGTTCCGCTGAAGTCCAGCACACAGCCCACACTGATTTAGCCCAGAATAAATACACTGATAATTAAACAGAGAATTAGAGTTCTTACACACCAAGGAAGTCCAGAAGTAATTGAGTTCTTCTCTTAAGGTATCGTCGCACGTCACATATCGTGTAGGATATCGCATAGAAGTCACGGGAGCGCGCTCGTTTGGCGATGCGGATCGGGATCGCAGTTGAGTTGTCACATGCGAGATATCGTCTCTGACTATGTGGCGATTCCGAGGTCAGATCGGGAATAGCGATCGTTAGGATTACAACATTCTTTAGCAGTGAATGGGAGAAATAGCGGAACACATTGTTATCGCGGTGTCAACTAGACAAAGCAGCAGATTGCATGATCACAAATCTGCAGATTTGAGAACATGTTCTCATGATGAGCGATACGACGCATTATCGTTGTCGTATCTCGTGTCACACACTACGATATCGTTTGGCATGTAGCCACGCCTCAAAAAACGGGTGTATCTGCGATATCGTTCGCGATATCGCGACGTGTGACGGTACCTTTAGAGGTTTTCAAGAGAGGAAACCAACAGCCAGGATCAGGGGCTTGCACCATAGACTGCAGGTAGCTGAGAACTAATGAGGCAGAGCACAGAGCTAACAAGCGGCAGCAGGAAGTCCAGAAGCAAGCCAGTATTGATTCAGAGACCAGCTAGCACAAAATACTCAGGCAAGGAATAAACCTCAGACTGGGACTTATAAGCAAGACTGACAAGGAGTTCAAGGGCAAGGTGAGGCACCAGACTCCATCTTGGACGAGGGCAAGGAGATACAGCAATTCCATGGTTACCCCAGAACACCTTACAATTGCACTGCTGATTAGAATTAGAATAAGTGACTCTGCTGATCTATCCTCTGGTAATTGTATAGAACTCTGTTCTGATGACCTCACACTCTAGTTGTAATAGAATATTCTGCTGACTCCACCTTCTTTTAATAGATGACTTGCTGATTCCAGATAATAATAACAATATTAATGCATAACTCTGTTAATTCCACTGTCTAATGGTTATTATAATAAATAACTCTACTGACTCTCCTGTCTGTTATAATATACAATTCTGCTCTGTTGGCTCTACTTGACAATAATTCTACATGACTTTGCTGACTCCACCTTTTAATAATGGATGACTCTTCTACCTCCAAGTACTAATATTAATACATGACTCTACTGACCCCACCTTCCAATAAATAAGTGGATTCTGCTGACTCCTCCTTTTAATAATAGATGACTTTTCTGACCCCACCTTAATATAGATGATTATACTAACTCCACCTTCTAGTAATAACATATAACTATGCGTTTCTGGCTTATGCCCTTAGTCACTGACTAAGGGCGTAAGCCAGAAATGCGTCGAGTTGCATCTCCGCTATCATGGACTTTCATATATGTTAATATTTTGCATAAATAAGTAATTTTTTGATTTGAGACTCCTCCCACTTTTTCTTTAAATACATTTGTGTTTCCGTATAAACTTATTTATGAAAATATTCATAAAATGTATTTTTTTTTCAGATGCCCCAAGAACACCAACTATAAACTGTAAATCAACTGAAGGTACAACAATGTCTTTCCTTCTTTTATGTTGTACTGATCCCTTTACACATATAGGAAATCCAAATCCACTGCGCCCAAATTTATACCTCTAGGGGGCGCTGTAGATTATCTTTAACAGATTATTTTGTGACTAATTAGTTTTGTGTTGCAGATTATATTTGTGTTGTTTGTATGTGATGTAGATTTTATGCTGGAGATTATTTATACATTGAAGATTATTTTTGTGTTGTAGATTATCATTTTCATAGTCCATGCTATTTTTCTTTGAAATTATTTTTATGATTTGAATTAAGTTTGTGTTTACTTTAGATTATTTTTGGGTCATACATTAGTTTAGTATTTTAGAATATTTCTTATTTGGAGTGGTTTAGTTTTTTTTAATTATTATTGTGTTGTCAATTATCTTTCGCATGCAGATTAGTTTGGTTTTTAAGATTCCATTTGGATTCTATGTGAGTTTTGTTCTTTTGTCTATTTTCCTGTTGTTAGCACCAAATCTTAAATTATTTTTGTGCTGTATACATATAATATATTATAATACTATATTAACATTATATACCATATATGTCCCTCATTCTGGGATACAGCCCCTATATCCTGCATACGGCCCCCTTGTGCTGGCACATTAGCCTCCTTCCTTGTACTGGCACATTAGCCCCCCACCCCGCCAGTTGCAGGATATGCCCCCCGTCACTCTATATGCCCCCCTGTGCAGGATTTGGCCCCCATCATGCTATACGCCTCCTGTGCTGGATATGACCCCCCATGACTCTATAGGCTCCCCTGTGCTGGATATGGCCACCTGTCACACTATATACCCCCCGATGCTGGATGTGCCCCCCATCACGCTATTTGCCCCCTGTGCTGGATGTGGCCACCCCATCACGCTATATGCCCTCATGCTCGTGCGTACACATTAAAATAACAATCTCTGTTACTTATCCTCCGTCGCTCGCTTTGTGCTCCCAGCTCCTTGGTCTCTTCCTGTGTCGGTCATGGCCATCAGATCATGTGCCCCAGGGTGCACATTGATGGCATCACTGTGCTGTGCCGATCACGTGATCGGATGCCGGCACACACAAGAAGAGACTGAGGGGGCCTGGTCAGTAACATAGTTTGTTATTTTAATGTGTGCGCACAAGTAGCGAGGCAAATAGTGTGATGGGGGGCACATCCAGCACAGGGGGTCATATAGAGTGATGGAGGGGGAACTACATCCAGCACATGGGGAATATAGCATGACATGGGGGGGCCATATTCAGCTAAGTTGGGGGTGAGTGCAGGCACATGTAATATGCACCACTCCCCTGTCCATCTCTCAGCGCTGCTTTGCCACTGAAGTGATGGACAGCAAGCGCAGTGCATATTACATGAGGCTAATGAGTGGGAGCACGTGATCTCCGGCTGCCTTATGCAGCCCGCAACCAGCCCCTGGACACCACTCCAGAGCTGCCACCCCCACTACAGCACAGCACATAGGAGGTTCGGATTATAAAACGCACCCCCACTTTCCCCCAAAATTTGGGGGAACAAAAATGTGTTTTATAATCTGAAAAATATGTATATTATTGCAAAACTATATATATGTGTGTGTATATTATATATGTATATATATATATATATATATATATATACTACTGTAGCTGTAGAGCCAGGCGTTGCCCGGGCATAGTGACTAACTGTTCTTAGTTATGAGCTGAGTTGTATGTCTGTGTGTGTTTGTATGTCCACTATACATATCAATCCTGCCGTCCCACACCTCTCCCCCAAAGCCCCATCCACCCACGCTCCCCCACAAATCTACCCCACACCATCAACCCCCACCCCGAAACTTCTCCTACCCCCAAACCTGCCCCCCCACACCCCTCCAAATCTGCACCCCACCCACCTAAATAATGTCCTCCCTTGCCCCCTTAACCCGCACCACTCCAAGGCCACTTTCCCAAACCTGCCCCCCACCCTCCAAATCCTGAGTCAAATGGGGGAGTGTGTGCAAAATTTTGTGATTGTAGATGCAATGGTGCGTATTCCTTTAATGGACATACATACATATATACCTACATTCATTCGAAAAATTTTGTGATTGTAGATACAACGGTGAATTCTTTAAGTGGACACACATACATACAGTACATACATAACATCATATCATTATTTCTGTAATTATTACCTCCCTTTTTCTTCCATGGCCCTTGAGAAAGCAGCTCTTGCCTCCCTTTCTTCCATTTCTGTAAGTCTTGCTTATTGAGGCAAAATACAGCTTTTCTCTTAGCGTGTAACAACAATCATCCAGTCACATTCTTTTTCTTATGAGTCGTAAGATCAGAATGATCAGGCAGTGACATAACACGGAATTTTATAAGCTAACATTCTACATTCTATTGTGACATCACAGTGGAGGAGCGTGGCTATGTGTAGTGGGTGTGGCTATGTGGGGTGTGGCAAAGGCTATCTGGAGTGGGTGGGGCTTGCCACACACATAGGCTTGGCTATGGGGAGTGGGGCTATGTGTAGCAAGTGTGGCTATGAGAAGTGGGCATAGCCATGTGGAGTGGGTGTGGTCATGTGGAGTGGGCGGGGCTTGACACACACACACACACACACACATACACTCACAGAAATCGCGCGCCAGACAGAGGCCGCTTGTTGGTGGCTGCCGGAGGCGGTATCTGTCTTCATCAGGTGAGGTAAAGGGTATGTGGGGAAGTGACATACATAGGGGTCAACCAGTGGTGTAACAAGGATTGATGGCGCCGGGGCACAGATCTATTATGGTGCCCCCCCCCAAGATAGGTGAGGAGGTGAGGACCGGGGGGGAGAGATCGCTGCCCCTGCAGCCTTGATTGAGGACCGGGGGAGGGGGGGTTCTTACCTCGATCAGTCATCCCTGCTGCCTCGGTCACTCACCCCTGCTGTCTCCCGTCCCGTCCAGGCCGTCTCTCCTCCGTCCTGCGATCACACACTGGCGGCGCCGCCGTCAGTGATGCAGTTTCCGGGGTCTCCTGCGGTCACTCCGCACCAAGTCTCCCAGTGGCCCCCGCGGCCCCAGACTGGCGCGGAAGCGGAAGTGCCGCCGGCGCCCCCTGCTAAGTGGCACCCGGTGCAAAAGGTCCGGCTGCACCCCCCCTGGATACGCCCCTGGGGTCAACGAATAGTGATTGAACATTGGTAATCACATTATTAATCACATTCTTAACCCTAGAATTGCTGGTGCAAAGGAATTTATTCCATTATCCGATAATTAATTCCAGATAGTATAATAAATGATTTATTGATCAACGTGTTTTAAAGCTACAATGAGCTCCGAAATGTTGATTTGTGCTGAGCTCGTTGTAGCTTTGAAACGAGTTGACCAATAAATCATTTATTCCACTATCTAGACTGTCTTGAATTAATTATCTGATTATGGCAGTGCGGGTTTATACCCTTTTCTTATTCTTCATCATCTATCCTTTCCACATATGAAGGGCATGAGTATTATTAATGGTAACGGTTGGTACTTTTTGTACTGGATAACGTTACATATTATTTAACAGAATAAGGTACACTAAAGGTGCACTATCCGATCGTAAGGTTCTTGAGGCGCTGCTGTATTCTAGACTTTATCTCCATTAAACTATTATTTTTAACTACATATCTGATTTTAATTAGATAACAACCATGAAGAATAAGAAATAGGAAAAATGTCTAAAATGATTGATTGCACATTTATTTTTCTTTAATCATAGATTGTCGAATAGATGAGGGGAATATGGCATACATCATGGAAGACTCCACTTTAACTCTAGTCTGCACCGCCAAAAGCCTCCCTGAAGCTTCATTGTCCTGGATGTCATCTAGTTCAAGTACTAAGTATACCGCCGACCAAGGGTATCTCACCTTTGACAAAGTATCTCTCAGTGATGAAGGACAGTTCACTTGTGTGGCCAATAATAGTGTTGGGATGTCTAATTCTTCCATTACCATCAAAGTGACCGGTAAGTAATGAAAAATCCTATGATGTCCTGATACTATTGACCACCGTGGACGTTCATGTTTCTATAAATGAGTTATTATATTTTGTTATAAGAGTTACAATTCTTCCATCCTTTCTCTTCTCTATAGGCTTTTTCCTATAGTTTTCAGCCTCTTCTGTCTTCTCCTTTCCACCCTACGTAGAAATCAATAACCTCTACTTTTGCACTTTTATCATTTGCAAGTACATTCACTAAAACATGCCCACCACCATTTTTCAGCACATTCCACCTTTTCCACGTATACCATCTCTTGCTCATTTCTTTTTTATTTTTTTTTGTACTTCATACAAATGGGGGGTGGACCCTCCCTCCGAGCTCGGCACTTCATGTAGATAGCTTCCCATGGAATGGTTGCTCTAATTGGAGCATTGTGCTTTTCTGCCTTAATTCACCTTGATGCACGGTAAAGGTTTAAAGTACCTCTGTCACCAGTTTTGGGGGTTGTAACCCTGCCCACCACCTTTAACATAATGGAAGTGGGGTTCCTGTAACCCCTTTATATCCCCAGATGTCCCCTTGCATACCTCAGAAAACAACTTTTAGTCTATACCACGCCATATGCTAATTTCTACTGTGGGTCATATGGGGGTCTGCACATTGCGGTCTGCATCGCCCTGCTCCACGAAAACACGACTCCTCTTGATTCAGTGCAAGTGGATGATGTTGCTACAACTCCCAAGTTTCACACCTGTGCAGTGGTGCTTCACTGTGCCCTATTGAACAGCCAGTGATTCAACTGCGCAGGCACGAAATGTTGGGCACTGTGAGGCTGATGGGAGACCGGTCTCGCGCATGCGCAGTGAAATCACTGGCTCTTCAATAGGACACAGTGAGGCGCCACTGCGCAGGTGCAAGACTTAGGAATTGTAGCGACGTCATCCACTTGCACAGAATCAGGAGGGGTGGGGCTTTTATGGAGCGGGGCGACGCTGACCGCAATCTGCAGACCCCCTTCTAACTGAACCACGAAATTAGCATATGGTGCGGGACAGAATAAAACTCCATTTCTGACGTATACAGAGGGATGTCTGAGGATATAAAGGGGGTTGTAGGAACCCCAATTACATCATGTCAAAGGTGGTGGGTGTAGGGTTTACAACCCCCACAACTGGTGACAGGTGCACTTTAATACTAGAGTAGGACTGTCCCGGTGGGTACACCTTGTTGAAGTAGTTTGGCTTTTACGCTTTTTGATAAAACTGTGTTAACCAAGTGACCCATGTTCTTTATATGTACTACTACGATTTACTTCTTTAGTCTATAATAGGGTATATGCTCATTTTGTGGTTGGTTTCTCTTTTCTCCATGTATACCTATTTATTGTTTCTATCATTTGATTTTTGGGTGTCTTTTTTACAAATAAGTGGCACTATTTCTGGAAATAATACAGTACCTAATAATGTATATTCTGTCCCAGCTCAACCAAGAAATAACACTGGAATAATAATCATTGCCGTCAGTTGTGTAGCTGCCATTGGGTTGTTGCTCGTTGGAGGCGTCTTATTATTGCAATACTTAAGAAAGTAAGTTTTTGATAATATACCATACTAGAGTTTTGTTTACGTAAATGTGAAGATATTGCATTATTATTGTTACCCCCAAAATACTTTCATCATTAAGCTATAACGTTTCTCGGTATGGGTCAACATTGACTTTTAGGATTGCTATTACCAATAGGTGGCGCTAAAGGTCAAGTTCTCTTTAAAGAGGCCGTTTGCATATTTCATTATTAAAAGAGTCATCCTGGGCTAGGAACAGAAACAGCGCCACTTTTAACTGTGGCCATTATGTGGTATTGCAATTTCACTCTAACTAAGTTAGAGTGGAGTTGATATACCAGATTCAGCCCATGGACAGCAAGGGGCGCTGTTTTTGAAAAAAAAAATAATTCTTACCAAAACAAGTAGAGACCCATAGCAAGATTCAGAATGGGTCCACTATGACTATGAGCTCAAGCAAATGTCTTTAGTAGAGTTTCCATCTACCAGTCTATTCTTTTTTTGGCTCAAGTTGACTATATCTCAAAGCGGTAACTCATTCACCTCGGCTCCCAATAACACCATCATCAATTATCTTCAATGGGTGTGAATCACTATATGGAAGATGTTGATGATTGATGTGAAAAGACTAAACTATGATCCCAACAAGTTTTTCTGCTGATCGCAAAGGAAGATAGAAGGGCGCTGCCTTCATCTTCATGTTGTTCCATACTTGATTACTGGAACAAATCTTAAATGACCCTTAAAATTTGGTTCACTTTAAAGAGGTCCTGTCACCCCCCCTGCTGCATGGCAATCTAAATGCAGCATTGAATACAGCATGTCAGCTGCATTCAGGGAAGGGGTCCCCCATGGCTCTAGCCCCCCTGTACCCCGTGATATATATTTTATAAACCCTATAGCAAACTAGTCTAATGGGTGGGCTCATATTACCACCATCTTTCAACTGGCACAGTCCTCCAGTGTGTTCAGAGGTTCTTCCTCCCCCTGCATGTCTCTGCCGCCGCCTCCTGCTCTGCCCTCCGCTGTCCATCACGCTGGCCGCATAGAGCGGCATAGCGTGATGTCAGCGGGAGAGCCCGCCCTGCTCTAGGCTGTTTTCAAACAGCAGATGGGAATCTGGCATCAGATTCCTGCCCTGCTGTTTGAAATAAGCACAAGCTCTCCCGCTGACGTCACGCTGAGCCCGCCCTGCTCTAGGCTGTTTTCAAACAGCAGAGTGGGAATCTGGCATCAGATTCCTGCACTGCTGTTTAAATACAGCATAAAGCAGAGCGGGCTCAGCGTGACGTCAGCGGGAGAGCTTGTGCTTTTTTCAAACAGCAGGGCAGGAATCTGATGTCAGATTCCCACCCTGCTGCTTGAAAACAGCCTAGAGCAGGGCGGGCTCAGCGTGACGTCAGTGGGAGAGCTTGTGCTTTTTTCAAACAGCAGGGCAGGAATCTGATGCCAGATTCCCACCCTGCTGCTTGAAAACAGCCTAGAGTAGGGCGGGCTCTCCCGCTGACGTCATGCTATGCTGCTCTATGCGGCCAGCGTGATGGACAGCGGAGGACAGAGCAGGAGGCGGCGGCAGAGACATGCAGGGGTAGCAAGAGCCTCTGAACACATTGGAGGACTGTGCCAGCGGCGAGATGGTGGTAATATGAGCCCACCCATTAGACTAGTTTATATAAGATTTATAAAGTATATATCTCGGGGTACAGGGGGACTAGAGCCATGGGGGACCCCTTCCCTGAATGCAGCTGAAATGCTGCATTCAATGCTGCATTTAGATTGCCATGCAGCAGGGGGGTGACAGGACCTCTTTAAGCTCATTAGATTAAACTTTTTTATTTTGTAGGAAGAAGCTGTCGAAAAAAATCGGAAGACAAGAAGGAGATGAATGCTGATGACTCTAGTGTAATCTATGCCAACTCAGAAGTGCATGTCTATGTAAGTATAATAATATAATACTTTAATAATATAATAACTGTGGCCATTGTGTGGTATTGCAACTTCACTCTAATTAATAGAGTGGAGTTGATATACCATATTCAGCCCATGGACAGCAGGGGCGCTGTAAGTAGAGCTGATGGGTGATTAGTGATGAGGGAGTTGTAAGATATTTGGTTCAGATAGCGCTAACCAAATACTTGGAACCGTTTCAAGGACAACTGTAAGAAAAAATGCAGCAACAACGTCCTTTAAATTTTCTTGCAAAAATGTAAAAGTCCATTTTATTTAGGCATGTTAAAAAGTCAGTCCATGTTCCAAGCAGGACGGTAGCTTCCCAGCATTAGAGTCCTTCAGATTTCACAACCACTTGATCTACTCGCATGTGCTCTCAGTAACTGAAGTTGCAGGACCTGACTGACATCACCAATCATGTGACACTACGCAATCTCACTATACTACATGAGATACACCTATGGGAGAGCCACCCAACTCTTTGACTAACCTGTAAAATCAGCCATTAACATTAAATAAGATTCCCAGTACTACAAGTCACAGCGAAACAATCTGGTTTTACATCGCAACAGATCTCCATCTGTGTGGACATACCGGCCATTTACAACATTGCCGGTCGATACCTCACAAGAATCACTCATTCTACTGTTGTTTGGTTCTTATACTGGAACCATATAAATTATAGAATTCTGAATGGACATCATTACAGCTGAATCTTAATTATATCTTGTTTTTATTGTAGGGAAACCAAACAGAAGAGATTGGGTCCAACTCAGTTTATGCAGAACCGGAGAACAACTCCTCCGAATATATGAACGTTGATGACTTACATTATGCCACCATTAATTTTTCAAAGGTGAAACCTAAAAATACTCAAACGAACACTGAAACTGAATATGCAGAAATCAAAAAATAGCTTTTACACAACAGTGGATACCAAAAACTAGGGGGTATCTGCAAGCACCGTCAATTAGAATCAACTGATTTTTTGGTACATTGACTGTTCTGAATAAAATTGTGATATCACAGCAGCCTACCGTAGAGATCCTCAATCAGGAAGTCACAGAATGTTACTGGACAACAACTTGTGATGTCACAGCAACCTACCCAAGTGGTCTACAGTCGTGATATCACAGCAGCCTACCCAAGTGGTCTACAGTCGTGATATCACAGCAGCCTACCGTAGAGACCTAGAATCGCGAGGTCACAGAATGTTACTGGACAACTTGTGATATCACAGCAACCTACCCAAGTGGTTACAGTTGTGATGTCACAGCAGCTACCAAGTGGTCTACACTCGTGATGTCACAGCAGCCTACCGTAGAGACCTACCATCGGGAGGTCACAGAATGTTACTGGACAACTTGTGATGTCACAGCAACCTACCCAAGTGGTCTACAGTAGTGATATCACAGCAGCCTACCGTAGAGACCTAGAATCGCGAGGTCACAGAATGTTACTGGACAACTTGTGATATCACAGCAACCTACCCAAGAGGTCTACAATTGTGATGTCACAGCAGCCTACCCAAGTGGTCTACACTCGTGATGTTACAGCAGCCTACCATAGAGACCTACAATCGGGAGGTCACAAATGTTACTGGACAACTTGTGATGTCACAGCAACCTACCCAAGTGGTCTACAGTCGTGATGCCACAGCAGCCTACCTAAGAGATCTACAATCGGGAGGTCACAGAATGTTACTGGACAACTTGTGATGTCACAGCAGCCTGCATAAGGGATCTAGTGTTGTGATGTCCCAAAATGTCACCAGACTAAAACTTGTCAATTCACAACAACCTACCTAAGTAATCTACAGACACAATGTCCAAGAATATCACTGATAAAGATGAGTGGAACCATGGATTTTCGGGTTCACTAGGGCTTTAGTTAAAATTTCAGTTCAATACCTGAACTTGATCAAGCTTTACCTTGGAACCCAGAGAAGTCAATGGGGACCTAAAGTTTTGTGCTGTAAAATTGTCATAATGAGGGCTAGGGGGCTACAAAAGGAAGAAAAATTGGGACAACTGCAGACAATTGCCCTGCAAACAAACGTGGATAGAGAATAAGTAAATCATTTAAAAAAAACGGAGTTGGGTCCCTTTTATTTTTGATAAATGGCTAATGTCAAGCATACACATAGCTGTTTAGTAATGGGGGTATCTGAGATATGGCCTCTCCACTACTAACCCATGGGCTTGATGCCAGCTGTCACTACACATCTGACATCAACCCTAACATTACCTTGATTGTCGCCGCACCAGGTCAATCGGTAAGTGCCAGGGCAAAGTGCAAGAATTGGTGCATCTAATAGATGGGGTAGCTGCAGTTTGTTAAATTTAGGCTGGGAAGGGTCAAATAACCATGAGTCTCCTCTGCCTCATAATACCAGCCCCCAGCTTTCTGCTTTACCTTGGCTGGTTGTCCAAAATAGGGGGGACACTATGCCCTTTTCTTTAAATTATGTATTTGTAAGTTAAACAAGGCTGAAAACACCCATTACTACCCCATAAACAGCATTGAAGGTGAGTGTACAATATTTAGGGGGAACTTACTTTGATTTTGTCAACTTCAGGGACAGTTTGTGATGTGACAGTAAGTTACCTTACCTAATGAAGGCTCACTACAAGATAGAACCCTTTTATTTCAGAAGGTCACATATTTTAGGTCTTCTCCTGCATAGAAGTTAGGTATGTGTGGCTGTTAAGAATAAAACTCTATTTATTACTATTTTTATTTATATTTTTGTTAATCGACTTCCTATACAAAATAGTGTAAATAACAACCTAATACCCAAAATTGATTCTACTCTAACACAATCAAAAACAAAAAAGTGATTATTTTGCATATATTTATTTTTGTTCTCTGTAAATAAAAGTGAAAAACGATGAGTCACAGTCTGCTTTATTTTCAGTGATAAGGAATGTAATGTATGTTACACAGTGAATACACCAATCAGAATAGTGAGTGCAGCTCTGGAGTATAATACAGGAGGTAACTCAGGATCAGTAATGTAATGTATGTACACAGTGACTGCACCAAGCAGAATAGTGAGTGCAGCTCTGGAGTATAATACAGGAGGTAACTCAGGATCAGTAATGTAATGTATGTACACAGTGACTGCCCAAGCAGAATAGTGAGTGCAGCTCTGGAGTATAATACAGGAGGTAATCAGGATCAGTAATGTAAAGTATGTACACAGTGACTGCACCAGCAGAATAGTGAGTGCAGCTCTGGAGTATAATACAGGAGGTAATCAGGATCAGTAATGTAATGTATGTACACAGTGACTGCACCAGCAGAATAGTGAGTGCAGCTCTGGAGAATAATACAGGAGGTAACTCAGGATCAGTAATGTAATGTATGTACACAGTGACTGCACCAGCAGAATAGTGAGTGCAGCTCTGGAGTATAATACAGGAGGTAACTCAGGATCAGTAATGTAATGTATGTACACAGTGACTGCACCAGCAGAATAGTGAGTGCAGCTCTGGAGAATAATACAGGAGGTAACTCAGGATCAGTAATGTAATGTATGTACACAGTGACTGCACCAGCAGAATAGTGAGTGCAGCTCTGGAGAATAATACAGGAGGTAAGTCAGGATCAGTAATGTAATGTATGTACCAGTGACTGCACCAGCAGAATAGTGAGTGCAGCTCTGGAGTATAATACAGGAGGTAACTCAGGATCAGTAATGTAATTGTATGTACACAGTGACTGCACCAGCAGAATAGTGAGTGCAGCTCTGGAGTATAATACAGGAGGTAAGTCAGGATCAGTAATGTAATGTATGTACACAGTGAATACATCAATCAGAATAGTGAGTGCAGCTCTGGAGTATAATACAGGAGGTAAGTCAGGATCAGTAATGTAATGTATGTACACAGTGAATACATCAATCAGAATAGTGAGTGCAGCTCTGGAGTATAATACAGGAGGTAAGTCAGGATCAGTAATGTAATGTATGTACACAGTGACTGCACCAGCAGAATAGTGAGTGCAGCTCTGGAGTATAATACAGGAGGTAACTCAGGATCAGTAATGTAATGTATGTACACAGTGACTGCACCAGCAGAATAGTGAGTGCAGCTCTGGAGTATAATACAGGAGGTAACTCAGGATCAGTAATGTAATGAATGTACACAGTGACTGCACGAGCAGAATTGGGAGTGCAGCTCTGGAGTATAAGGCTGGGGTTCCACATAAGCCCTCAGTCCGTTTTTGGCTTCAGTTTTCTCATTTTTTTTTTCTAAGTCCAAAAACTGACAGAAAAACGGATTGGATGTAATAAACACCCTGTCCGTTTTTCTCTGGAGCTCAAAACATTGCCCTGTCCGTTTTTGAGTCAAAAACGTTGCATGCAACGTTTTTGGCATCAGTTAAAAAACGCATGCGTTTGTATGCGTTTTTTTAACATGGGGCCCTATGGGAAATGCATGCGCGAACGCATGGCATATGCGCACTTGCGTTTGCGCATGCGTTCGCGCATGCGTTTTTTTAATGAAAAGTCCAAAAACGTTCAGGAGAGCAGGAGGCTCAAAAAGCACCCTATAAAAAACGGATTGGTGATGAAAATCACTTCCAAAAACGGATTTCTATGTGTGACCACAGCCTAATACAGGAGGTAACTCAGGATCAGTAATGTAATGTATGTACACAGTGACTGCACCAGCAGAATAGTGAGTGCAGCTCTGGAGTATAATACAGGAGGTAACTCAGGATCAGTAATGTAATGTATGTACACAGTGACTGCACTAGCAGAATAGTGAGTGCAGCTCTGGAGTATAATGCAGGAGGTAACTCAGGATCAGTAATGTAATATATGTACACAGTGACTCCACCAGCAGAATAGTGAGTGCAGCTCTTTAGTATAATACAGGAGGTAACTCAGGATCAGTAATGTAATGTACGTACACAGTGACTGCACCAGCAGAATAGTGAGTGCAGCTCTGGAGCATAATACAGGAGGTAACTCAGGATCAGTAATGTAATGTATGTACACAGTGACTGCACCAGCAGAATAGTGAGTGCAGCTCTGGAGCATAATACAGGAGGTAACTCAGGATCAGTATTGTAATGTATGTACACAGTGACTGCACCAGCAGAATAGTGAGCGCAGTGCTAAAGTATTTTGCAAGCTGTAACCTAGAATGCTTACTAGACATCATTGTAACATATTTAGTGTTCTGTGTTAGAGTTCTGTCACATTAGATCAGTTACACTGTGCACAAGGCTGTACAGTATTAGGACACTTAGTTACTCACATACCATATGTCTGTCCAAAAATCAAGTAGTGCCTTCTGAATTGGCTGTCTAATCATTGGGTTACCATCAAAATCCTTAAAGGACCACCTGTCCCCCATTCTCCTGCTATGTTGACGGCTGGCATTCTACTTTAAAAACATGTACGGTATTTGATGGAGCAATAACTGTGGTTATGATCTTTAACATAACAGCCGGTCACAAGGGAAATATCGTAAGTCGCCTAATGTACTTCTGCTTTTATTTTACTTAAAGTCATTCATTTCATGCTTAGATTTTTTAGAGATCAGACATGAGATTAATGTCCTAAAGATATAAAAGAAAGACAAAGCACAACATATTGTCTACAGCTATGGAAGTTTGGCATTAAAAAAGGAGAACCGTAAGAGGATATACCACATAGGATAACCCAAGGTAAGAAAACAAATCTCCGAGACCATGGGGTATTCAGATATTGTTGATAGGCAGAGTTTCTAAATATCCATAGAGACACTTATTGGTTTGGTATTATCAGTGGGGATAGAGGTTTTTCGGCCAGGATATTACATCATAGAACTAGGGCATCAAATGTAATCTTCTCCGAGGTGACGGAAATCAGCCATACAACTGTTATATGGCTGGAATCCTTCTAATGTCAAGAATGGATGTCCCTTATTCCAAGTAGAGGGATAGTTGCACATACATGAATCATGTTACCCAAACCACTGGCTACACGATGATGGCCCGGTGGAGAGCTTTCTCGGAAACCCTCTGGTGTGTAAGAGGACGGACCTACAGCCCACATTTTCCCTTGATAGGGTAACATTGTATATGTGTGGTGGAGCATTTGGTGTCCTCCAGGTTTCTGTATGGTCGAGGATGACCATTATTAAGGAAGGAGGGATTGAAAGTAGGTGGACACGTTACTCAAGTTCCTCCTTGAAGACACTAGTGTTATTGTGAAGTATAATGTCAACTGACTTGTTTTTTATTGGAATATCTTCAGTGAAAAAGACATTGAAGAAGTCTTCATATAGTGCAAAACAGTGTATCAGTATTGTACTTCAATTTGCTTAAATGTTCTATATATTTTAACATAGGTTTTAGGCAATGCATTTTCAGAACAGAAGAATTTCTTTTCGCTGGGACTATTTGGCTGTGATTTTAATTGCATCACAGCTATGGAAAAGTAAGTATGATCTTTCATCTTGTATTAACGGATAATCCCCTTACTGACATCAGATAGCGGGGGGGTGTATCATGCCAGCTCAGGAATTGAGCCCGCACTGATCCCAGCAGATGACAAGTTAGAAAGCCAACATCTGACTTTAACAGCAGCGAACAGAGTTTGCTCCAGTTGCTGCTTTTTAAACTCACTAAAATGACTTTTCTGTCTCTAGCAGTGGCCTTTAAAATGTAACTGCCATTCAAATTTTTATTTGATAATAATGTAGAACAAGTGATTTTAATAAACTTTGTAATATAGTTCATTACACATTTCTGGTTGCAAACCATTCATAATCCTTCTACACTGTGTGTGAAGCAGACACAAGTTTTTTTTCAGTCACAGCCGTCTTTAGTGAATACAGACTTGTCACAATGTATCACTTTAGGCTGGCTCAGAGCAGAGTTGCTAAGCAACATCAGAGTTCAGGATCAGGTCAGACTAGTTACTGCCAGAAAGATCTGTCACAATGTCTGTTGACCCCTGTTAAATTGTAGTTGTTATCAGCATCAATTTGGACTAATATTTTTGCAAGTAGATTTGCTGGATCTGGTCTAGCAACGATTGATCATCATCGATCAGTGGCGGATGGGAGTGCAGAGAACAGTCTCCTACCTACGAGCGTCTGCAGCTCTTCCTTTGATTAGCCGGCCTTGCACAACATCACAATAACATTACTCCAGGCTGGCTAATCAAAAGAAGAGCTGGGGATGCTAACAGGCGGTTTCAAAAAGGGATGAGCCACGAACAATTGTACATTTAAATTGACAGATCTTAAAATAAAAATAAGTTCCACAATTGGATGTGTTAAAAAAATATTCCTATGGAAAACGGAAAAGAATTTCATGTGCAGTGAAACGGCAAAAAAAAAAGTGAATTTACACAATTGTTTTTTTTTGTGTTCATCATGTTCACTGTATGGTAAAACTGACATGTCAAATGAGGTCTCGGGTCGGTACGAGTTTGTAGATATCAAACGTGTACTTTTACTGTTATCTAAGGCTGGCTTCATATTTGTGTTTTTGAACGCAGCGTATGTTGCGCTTGCGCATATGCATGTAAAGACGCATGCCTATGCATGCAAACGCAGCATTTTTTAACGCATTGTCATCCGCAAACAGTACTAAAAATGCTGCGTAAGCATGTGTTTCTTTGCGTTTTTGCATGCGCACGCGTTATTTCAGCGCATGCGTTCAATAATTCTTTTGCGGCATCCGCACTGTTTTGGTAGGTTTTTTGACAGATCCCTCAAATAGGGAGTGGCTTAAGGGGAATGTATAAGTAGACCCTTCCCACTGAGACGGATCCAGCATGCAAGAACGGAGATCCAGGAAGGAATCCAGCAGGCAGAGATCCAACAGGGAGAAGTCCAGCACGAACAGATCCAGGTGACAATCCAGGAGACAGACATCCAGCAGTTTACCATGACAAGTCCAGAAACGCTCTTTATACAGCTTGTTTGGTAGGCTGGGATATGGGCTGGCGATGGGAGGTACTGCTAATCTCTTCCTGGGCATGCGCATTGGCTTATACGCATGCGTATCAAACACAGGCATCCGCAAGGCCTTGCATACGATTGCTTATCCATAGACAATAAAGCTTTATTTATGCGCATCCGTACGCATGCGGAAGCTTGTGCTTTTTTGAACACCCAAAAAATGCAACATGTTGCGTCTCCCGGCCATGGAAATTCGACGCACCGGTACGCACACGCAGCCATACGCATGCCAAAATATGTCTCTGCGCACGAATGTGCACTCCATGTTAAATATAGGTGCCCATTACGCTTGCATTTTTGAGAAATTTTATCCGCAGCGCTTGCAAATGCTAGTGTGAAGCCACCCTAAGTAGTGAAAAAAAATTCAGACTTTTTTAAAGAAAAAAATTGTCTTTTTGGCGCCATTTTCCATGACCTGAAGCATTCTCATTTTTCGGGATCTGGGGCTGTGATGACGTTTATTGCAATGTTGCAACAACCAAACAACAAATTTATTTACCGATCTGATTAATTGATTTTGCATTTTGATAGATTCGGCATTTCCAAGTATGCAAAAAAAAATTTGAAACGCCTTATTTTCAATGGAGCAAAAGGGGGATGATTTGAACTGCAGCAGAACTAGGGATGATGAATGCCAAACACTGGAAGGACAGGATTAATCGACGCTGCCATAGACAGTAGGTGGAATACTTCTGGACTGTAATTTATTGTCAACGCATAGAACTCCTTCTTCAGGACTGTCATACTCCGGAAAAGTTCCATCTACTGTCAATTCTTCTATGTCAGTACGGATTAACCCCTTCCTTCCAGTTTTTGGCAATCATAATCCCTAAGGCTGCTGCGGCCGTTTGATGCCTTTTCAGTGGTAATGACTCTTACAACATAATAAGGGGAGCATTGTACCGTTTGTCCACCCGGATAAGGCCCTATTGCACTATTTGTCTCTCCGGTTTTGTGTCTTATTATTAAACACAGGATAGGCAACACCATTGAGATAGTATTCCACCAACTCAAACTAAATGCACTTTGTCTGGTATCACAATGATTTTTTGGCATCTGTGTGATTCCAGCCTAAACTGGATGCACCTGCATCAGTTTTCAGCCCCAATGGGGTCAGCTGAACTTGCGGGTGCATCCAGTTGCTTCCGGTTCCCCCATAGTCTGGCCGTGATCTGAATGTCAACATTTTTTTCACTGAGACCAAAAATGTATTTTGGTGCGTTTTTGCTCTCTGGGACAAAACCCAGAAGCACCTCAGGTCTGTGGCACTACGGGTTAAATCACAAAGTATCCAATGGAACCCAGATCCAGCGGACTCCAGATCCCTCTGGATCCAGATGCCGGATCTTGGTTTTTGAACATGCCCAGAACGTAGTTCAAAATGACACACCCCCTGGGGGTGTCACCGGATCTTGCGGAAACAGGTGATCAACCAGATGCAACTGTATGCTCCCTTACCGGTGCATGTGCATCCAGTTGCTTCCGGTTCCCCATAGTCTGGCCATGATCTGAATGTCAACATTTTTTTCACTGAGACCAAAAATGTATTTTGGTGCGTTTTTGCTCTCTGGGACAAAACCCAGAAGCACCTCAGGTCTGTGGCACTACGGGTTAAATCACAAAGTATCCAATGGAACCCAGATCCAGCGGACTCCAGATCCCTCTGGATCCAGATGCCGGATCTTGGTTTTTGAACATGCCCAGAACGTAGTTCAAAATGACACACCCCCTGGGGGTGTCACCGGATCTTGCGGAAACAGGTGATCAACCAGATGCAACTGTATGCTCCCATACCGGTGCATGTGCATCCAGTTGCATCCTGAAATAACACTTGCAGGGGGATCCGGGGAAATCCAGGGTGAAACTAGCCTTAGGGTACCTTTACACGCGGCTACATTTCTAGGGTGGCTACAGGTAACTTACTGGTTGCAGTGAAATCATGGAGACAAGGTTCTATCTTGTTGCTGTGTACAAATGGAATCATCTCTCCATGATTTCACTGCAGCCAGTAAGTTACCTGTAGCCACCCTAGAAATGTAGCCGCGTGTAAAGGGGCCCTAAGAGATGCTAGGAATCTGTGGGATGATATTATTGATACAGAATTTTCTCAATAGTATATCATCACACAATAAAACATTATAAGTATAAAAGTTATTAAAATTGTTTAGACTTTCTAATAAAAAAAAAACGTCTACTTTTTTTTTACATGCAGGTACCAACTGTCAAAGTCCTCCTGAATATAAAATATACATAGATCCAGCTGTGTCTGTACAGAGAGGTCTCTGCGCTCATGTACCTTGTAAATTTACAGTGCCCACAAACATAAGACTAACTAAAGACACCAATGGATTGTGGTACAGATTGGACGCAGATGCTGGTCATCGTGTGGCTTCTCGAGAAAATTCTAAGTATTACTCAAATGGACGCATCAGTCTGAGTGGGAATGTCACCGAAGGAGACTGTTCATTGTACATAGAAAAACCATTAAATACAGACAAGGGTGCGTATGTTTTCAGAATTGTGGATCCTCAGGCACGGTTCACCCATGCAAACAACCTGCTAAATGTGAGTGTAATAGGTAAGTGTAACATTAATACCAAGTTTTAAAATAAATACTATGGCATTATGGCATATCATTTACTGTAAGATGGCAACTGGTTAAATTGTGAATGGCTGGCATGTATTACAGAGGTGATAGTCCTCTGGTCTGTTAACTTGGTATGTTGACTCTGAGAATTGTAGTTCCACGTGTTTTGTTTAAGCATTAAGGGCAAGGTTTATGGAGAGATGGGTGGGTCTGACTATCCACATACCTCAACCCATGGGTGTGTCTCCTATGTTTTAATGGAATCTGTTTGTTTGGCACATGGCCAGTTAGTCTGTGAGAAGGAGCCTCTCAGAGAAGTGCTGTGCGTGCACAGACAAGAGTCAGTGTGTGTAGGTTGTCATACTGTCAGGACTGGCAGGTACATACCTGAGCAGGCCTCTCATGCTCCTGGGCATGCTCAGGCTCTCCGGCAGGTCACCTGTCACCCATCACTTAGTAAGGTGTTCCCACCGGGGGGCCGAGCATGTGGGGGTGCTAGCTCAGTCCAGGAATTGCATTCCAGGAGACTTACTTCCACTGTCGCAGGGAGTTGGGACCCTTCTGCTCCCAGCGATTATGCTGTTCAGGGTCCCTTGGATGTTAGGTTCCATTATGTTGGCTTTTGCCAGTGGGTACAGAGTGCAATGACTGCTGGGGAAGTCAGCTGGTGGAAGGTTCCCTCCAGTGGCGTAACTACCGCGGTCGCAGCGGTCGCGGCTGAGACTGGGCCCGCCCCCATGCTTCCAGCTGCCCGCCGCGACCGCGACAGCATTGGACGAGGAGTGGAGGGAGGACGGGAAGTGAGAGAAGCCTCACCTCCCGCAGCTGTGCCCGCCCCTCCTCTCCTCTATGCAGAAGCCGGCAGAGCGCGCGTCAGTCACTGAGAGCAGGCACTCACGCTGGCCCCGCGCTAGTACAAAATCCCTCCCCCCCGCACCTCAAAAATCTTCACCAGCACCCCTCCTCCCCCTCTCCTCACCTAAGGGGCCCCGGAGTGAATCCTGCACCGGGGCCCGCGGCGCTGAAGTTACGCCACTGGTTCCCTCCATTACTCTCTCCTCCCCTCATCCGGTGTCTCTGTGGACTGAGGGTGGAGACTGGGCATTGCCTCAGCATCGTCAGGTGACTGCTGCGAGGAAGATTTTAAGTCTGCCATTTCCCCTGTTTGATGATTATTTTCAGTTCTTTTGGGTTGTAAAGGTTAATGCTTTTGTTCTCCTGAGGTGGGTCATGCTTTGGTCTCTGTTTCTGGTTATCGTTGCTCCCTTTAGTTAGTCATTGTGCACTGTGTGTTTGGTTCTGGTGTGTTTGACCTGTTTGCTATTTGAGTGTCCGCTCACCAGCCATGGGCTGCTTGCCGCCTGGGAGGGACTCTGCTAAAGTCCAAGCCAGGACTGGTGAAGAGTATATACTGCTCTCAAGGGTTTGCAGCAACGCAACAGCTAGCGCAATCTGCAACCAACATGCACTTGCTGGATTGCATCAGATCAGTCCACCATCACTCAGCCTTACACATACCTCCTGAGAGGAAACGGATTGAGAAACCTTGTGTATACTGACCGGGGTCAGTCTGAGATACATCTAACTGAGATACATCTGTGGAGGAGTTGTATCTAAATCTGTGCTGGCGTACCTGTGAGTGAGTTAAACAGACTAATACTGTATGTGTATATATTTTCTTCCAAAGTCAATGGAAAGCTCATGTTGTGTTGTCTGCAATGCGGTTTCTGAAGCGTTAAATTAACCAAATGAACTTTTAAAGAAGTGTCACTATTTTATGGACTAAGCAAAGTGAGTAACACTTTCATATATAGTGTGTAAACTGTGTCAGCACCGACATCGAAATGTCATCAGTAACTTGAGAGATATGATGGAGTCAACTTATCAAAGATACACACTCCAGAGGCTGAAGAACATAGAGTGTCATAGGCTAATTCTTAGGGATTCGTAGATATGACATAAGTATAACTAAAGTTAGCTACAATTTAAAAGGGTTCGAATATCAAATAATTCAGATTTGGTCAAATCTAAAGTATGGTTGTATAATCCCTATTAAAAAAATTCCAATTACAAATGAGCATCTACCTTGACTTCTTAATTTGAACAGTCTTTAAGAAAATGTATATAGGTATTGCTCTTGGTAGACAACAGCAAAATAGTGAGAAAAGAAAAATGGTGGAATGCCAGTGATGAGTGCTAAAACCATACAGTAGTGATATGGAGGAAAACGATTAAGATTGGGTCCACATGATCATCCACGGTGGAACCAGGCATCTGGATTTAGGACTCAGTTCAACGGTAATACAATAAATTTAACAACGAATAAGTACCCAAAAAATATTAATGAAGATGGAGATTAATCCCAATATGTCATGCCACTGGATTCGATCCGGTGACTCTGTGCTGTGTGATTGATTTCCTTCTCTACTGAGTAACATCAGGTTCAGTCTGTGTCAGAGTGCGGATTATCTTTTACCTTTGTTTCATTCTTTTCAGTCAACAGGTGTTTCCATTTATCATTTAGTCTGTCCTATCTCATTGAAGATGCAGATGTTTATACTTTCCCCTTGCTGGTCTTCTCTGCTGGCTATATTCCTTTGTGGATTATGCCTCAAGTTCCAGACATACTACCAAGTAATATGTCAGTCAGATGGAGACCAACTAGGTTTATTATCTTTGCTGTCAAGATTTTCTATCATTCCCTTTCTCCTGTCAGAGTTAGGCAATAGGAGGCTTTTCTTTCTTGCAGTAGTACTTTACATTTGGATCCATGTTTATGTTTTCTCACTTTACGATCCCTTCTATTGCTGCACACTTTTCCTTAGTCAGAGTTATAGCATTCTGCCCGTCTCTCCAGTTCCTAAGGAGATACGACAAACGCTTAATGGCCTTTCAGGTAGCCAGGTCTGAGTTTCATTTCCTAGTTGCCATTAGGGTTATTCCAGTCCACACAGGTGCCACAAGGGACTGTGCAGCTAGGGACATTTAGTTTGTACAAGAACTGGCTAGGTCAGGTGCAATAGTTTAGGGATAGGCCCTATTTTACCATGACTGTTACCACATGTGCATAAAACATTGAAGCTATTCTCATATTATTTTGTATATTTGTAGAGCTCACAGGAAAACCTACAATCTCCCCTACAAGGCTGGTGGATGGGAAGGAGGTGACGATAACTTGTACAAGTCCTGGTAGATGCCGGAATGTATCACAACCACATATTTCATGGGAAGGAGATATCAGTGGAACAAGACAGAAGATCTACACCACAACCTATGAAGATGGCAGCAGAACCTTCCACTCCAATATCACATTCACACCCAGAAAGTTACAAGGAAACTATACCTTGCTCTGTAGAGTGATTTTCCAAGATGAATTGGCCACAGTGAAGACGCGAACTCTGAATGTTGAATGTAAGTCAAACTCAACGTCAAATCAGCTATCATCATCCATTTTATGTTGCAAGCGACTACTACATCTTTCCTAGCTTTCTATCTACATCTTATAAACCCAATGAATGTTACATCCAGATATTAGATATGAGGGAATATGTTTCATTTAGAATACCCCTAAATTCCTTAATTCATTTTGGATTACTGGAATCAGCAACATTGCGGCCAATATCATAATGTTTTGAAGCCTATTGCATGCCGAAGATAAGACTTTAAAGAAGGGGTCCCCAACTTGTAATTCTGGAGCCACTTATGCTTGCGGGTCTATGATGTGTGGCTCATGGCTGTCTTTCATCTTGGTGTATAAGCACTAGATTTAGCAAACAGGTTTGAAGAGAAAACTTCAGATGGTGACTTTTTCAGTAGCTCCACACAGAACAGCAGATCTAAATAAGAGTAAGATAGGAACCCATAGATCTTGGTATACTGCCTCATTGTGATTTCTGTGGAAATGTTTAGGGGCTCTGCGTGCCACTACTTTGAGGGGGTGGAGCTGGATGTGTTTCGTAACCCTCTTTCAGAGCTGAATGTGTCTCACGACCCTCTTTCAGAGCTGAATGTGTCTCGGGACCATCTTTCAGAGCTGAATGTGTCTTGTGAGTCTCATTCAGAGCTGAGTGTGTCTAGCGACTCTCTTTCAGAGCTTACAGTGTCTCGCGTCCCATCTCACATAGTTGAACGTGTCTCGCAACCCTCTCTCAGAGCTAAATGTGTCTCACCACCCCCTCTCAGTGTTGAATGTGTCTCGTCACCCTCTCTCAGAGGTGTATGTGTCTTGTGACCCTCTGTCAGAGCTGAATCTATCTTGCAACCCTCTCTCAGAGCTGAATCTTTCTCGCAACCCTCTTTCAGAGCTGAATGTGTCTTGTGAGTCTCATTCATAGCTGAGTGTGTCTAGCGACCCTCTTTCAGAGCTTACAGTGTCTCGCGACCCGCTTTCACATGGTTGAACGTGTCTCGCAACCCTCTCTCAGAGCTAAATGTGTCTCGCCACCCTCTCTCAGTGCTGAATGTGTCTCGTCACCCTCTCTCAGAGGTGTATGTGTCTTGTGACCTTCTGTCAGAGCTGAATGTATCTTGCAACCCTCTCTCAGAGCTGAATCTTTCTCGCAACCCTCTTTCAGAGCTGAATGTGTCTTGTGAGTCTCATTCAGAGCTGAGTGTGTCTAGCGACCCTCTTTCAGAGCTTACAGTGTCTCGCGACCCGCTCTCACATAGTTGAACGTGTCTCGCCACCCTCTCTCAGAGCTAAATGTTTCTCGCCACCCCCTCTCAGTGCTGAATGTGTCTCGTCACCCTCTCTCAGAGGTGTATGTGTCTTGTGACCCTCTGTCAGAGCTGAATGTATTTTGCAACCCTCTCTCAGAGCTGAATCTTTCTCGCAACCCTCTCTCAGTGCTGAATGTGTCTCGTCACCCTCTCTCTGTGCTGAATGTGTCTCGTCACCCTCTCTCAGAGGTGTATGTGCCTTGTGACCCTCTGTCAGAGCTGAATGTATTTTGCAACCCTCTCTCAGAGCTAAATGTTTCTCGCCACTCTCTCTCAGTGCTGAATGTTTCTCGTCACCCCCTCTCAGTGCTGAATGTGTCTCGTCACCCTCTCTCAGAGGTGTATGTGTCTTGTGACCCTCTGTCAGAGCTGAATGTATCTTGCAACCCATTCTCAGAGCTGAATCTTTCTCGCAACCCTCTTTCAGAGCTGAATGTGTCTTGTGCGTCTCATTCAGAGCTGAGTGTGTCTAGCGACCCTCTTTCAGGGCTTACAGTGTCTCGCGACCCGCTCTCACATAGTTGAACGTGTCTTGCAACCCTCTCTCAGAGCTAAATGTTTCTCGTCACCCCCTCTCAGTGCTGAATGTGTCTCGTCACCCTCTCTCAGAGGTGTATGTGTCTTGTGACACTCTGTCAGAGCTGAATGTATCTTGCAACCCTCTCTCAGAGCTGAATCTTTCTCGCAACCCTCTTTCAGAGCTGAATGTGTCTTGTGAGTCTCATTCAGAGCTGAGTGTGTCTAGCGACCCTCTTTCAGAGCTTACAGTGTCTCGTGACCCGCTCTCACATGGTTGAACGTGTCTCGTAACCCTCTCTCAGAGCTAAATGTGTCTCGCCACCCTCTCTCAGTGCTGAATGTGTCTCGCCACCCCCTCTCAGTGCTTAATGTGTCTCGTCACCCTCTCTCAGAGGTGTATGTGTCTTGTGACCCTCTCTTTTAGAGCTGACTGTATCTTGCAACCCTCTCTCAGAGCTGAATCTTTCTTGCAACCCTCTTTCAGAGCTGAATGTGTCTTTCGACCCCCTATCCAACCCTGTTTTTTGCGGGACGAGTTGTACTTTTGAAAGACATCATTCATTATAATGTACTGGAAAATGGGAAAAAAATCCAGGTGTGGTGAAAGTGCAAAAAAAAGTGCAATTTCTTGATAAATTGGGTATTTTCATTTACCATGTTCACTATATGTTGAAGCTGACATGTTGGTATGATGTCTCAGGTCGGTATGAGTTCATAGATACCAAGCATGTTACTTTAACTGTTATCTCAGTGGCAAAAAAAATTTCTTAATTTGTAAAAAAATAACAAAAATTGTGCTTTTGCCACCATTTTCCAAGATTATTTTTTGCATCTTGATCTGACGTTTTCAATTATACTATTATTGAGTAGATGTGTTGTTTTGATCGTCCGTTATTGCATTTTATTGCAATGTTGCGGCGACCATTAAAACATAATGTTGGCACTTGGACTTATTTTTACGTTCATCAGTTTACAGGCCTGATTAATTGGTTCTATATTTTGTTAGATCGGGCATTTCCTAATGTGGCAAACTAAATATGAACCAATGTCGGTCTACAGAATTTATTAATATTATTATTATTATATATTTATATACCGCCATTAGATTCCATGGCGCTTTACACATGGAAAGGGTAGACGAGGACAAGTACAATATGTGTGGACAATCAAGTCGTAGAGGTACAGGAGGGGGGAGGACATTGTCCGCACGGGTTCACAGTCTAAGAGGGACGGGTGGGAATACAGTAGGAGGGGGAAGTGCCTATCGTGAGACGGCACGGTGGACCGGGTCTCATTGTAGGGTGTGGGCTTGACAGAAGAGGTGGGTCTTCAGGCTTCTTTTGAAGGTTCCCAGGGTAGGGGAATGCCTGATGTGGTGGGGCAGTGAGTTCCAGAGTCTGGGTGAAGCACGGGAGAAATCCTGTACGTGGTTGTGAGAAGAGCAGATGAGAGTGGAGTAGAGGAGGAGCTCTTGGGAGGATCGCAGGATGCGTGAGGGTAGGTAACGGGAGACCATGTCAGAGATGTATGGAGGGGACTTCAGTCTAGGCTTTATGGTTCCAGCTGGTGGATTTCAGAACTGCTCCACTTCCTAACACTGAGCCCAAAAATTTTTAGGAGATTCCAGGTTGGAGCAATCCGGTCCCCTGGCCACATACTTCACTGTGATAGGTCAGCTTCCTATGCCATCTCCTCTCAATGGGTGACTGTGAAAAGTGGGGTGCTAATAGCTGGGGTAGTTGGCCTCGGGTGCCCCGAAGTCATAAAAAGTCTACTCCCTGGCGAGCCAGCAGAAGGGTGAGACTGTCGCTTGTACCATCTTGTATCCTTGCTGGAAATGTACCATAAGCTGATGACCAAATAAAGTCTTACCGGAGCATGGTACCCTCACACTGTGCTGTCTGAATCGTGTTCTGCCCATGGGGAAGAAGTAACAGGCATTCCATGGGATGATCAATTTTTCTAAAGGCAGCCAGGTCAGCGAACCAGAGCACCCACTGACCCTCATGTATTCACAACACCTTGTTGCGATGATATGGCTTTTATGCTTTTTCGATCAAAATAGTGTCAACTAAGTCCCCTATATTATTTACATGTACTCTTTGTGGAAACCCGGGGGTCAGTGGGCGCTCTCGTCCGCAGGCCCAGCCGCCTTTACAAAGACAGCGTGGACCAGGGCTCATCCCCAACTGAACGCCCGAGCTCCTTAACCGTGGGTGGAACACTACTCAGACAACACAGGGTGAGGGAATCACAATATCAAGGCTTTATTGGATCCCCAAACAGTTAACAGCATATAACGCATAACCAAGCATAACACATAATGTAACAGGCAACAGAGTCTCACCCTTCCGCTGGCTCACCAGGCTTTAGAATGTAGCACGGCAAAGTCTGTAGCCAGGTGACTGTATCGTCCCAACCTGGGTTGCTTCCTTATCCTTATGTATCTTGTGCAGTCTTTATCACAGTCGTATCCGCTAATCCGATGCTGAAGTCCTTGTGGTTCTTTTAGTCCGTGTTCTGAGCCCCTTGGTCGGCACCGAAATGCCTAGGCCTAGGGTTATGTCTCGCTAATCGGATCCGAAAACCCTCGATTAGCTGCCTGTATCCAATCCAGTGACCTCTAGCCGGGACCGAAAATCCCTAGACTGAGGCCACTAGACAGAATCTAACTCCAATCTTCAATCTCCAATCTGCTGGTCAAAGTGAACAGTCCTCCTTATATACCCTCAGCCCTCATTGTAGGATATTGGGGACGTCATGATTGGTGCAATAACACAGTCTTTTCATTGGCCGAACTCCAATCCTCATTTAACATATTTTAGTCCTATTGCAATCCAAATGCTGATCCAATTGCTAGCAGTGATACAATGGTATGTTAGTTTGAGACAATCAGTCTGCAAACCATGACAATAACACAATAGTGGCTGGGGCCTCAATCCACATTCACAGGGTAATAGACAATAGACGATTAGCATAATTAAGTTCTCTGGCCTGCTATGACAAACAAGTAAGATAATTACATTACCAAGCTAAACTTACACCAGTCTTCTATGAAAATACTGTAGGAAATTCTCCTATACAAGCCAATATACAATATACAATATACAATATGATATGTCTGGGTGAATAAGAAATCCTCCTACATTATATATTAAAGGGTCCATTTCGTCACACTCTTTACTAATTTTCTTTCTGAAGGGTATTTGCTCATTTTATTGTAAAATTTGATCAACTATACAAAACACACAACGCCCACGTTTACAGCCGATTGGCTATGATTTGGGTTGCATAGTTCCCATTTTAATCAATTGTATTTCTATCTATTCACATACAGATGAAGGCTCAAGAAGTTCATTTTTAAACGGTTATGGACTTTTTATCCTTTCAGCAACGATTGGAGTAATCTGCCTACCACTTTTTGCATTCCTTGGGGTTGCTTGTTGGAGGTAATGCACATTAATAGTCAATAACAACAGTAAATTCCTACATCATTTACATGTCCATTGTCTTGTTATAACACGCATATTTAAACACTCAATTGGGGCACTATGGGTTAGAAGGGTGGGGTGTCTCTTTTTTGTAACCTCCATCAACCAAAGCAGAGACCAATTGTAATGATCGTCTTTTAAATCATCTTCTTCATTGACATCTGCATTGGGCAACAGAAACTTTGCTGGTGGCTGTGGTGATGGAGAAGACATCACAATAAGTTTACCTAGTTTACCTAAGACTTGTTTTATCCAATATCCTTACTGATCCTGAACTCAGTTTATGTTAATGGCATGTGTTGACTGCATTGCAGTCCATGTGTGTTGCTGCTGTAGTTTAAATCTGAGTCAATTTCCTCTTGCATAGAGTGTTAATCTGCAGATGCTGCTGTATTGCTGTGCAGGTCTGCAGGTGGAGGTAGAGGTTAGGGGTGTGTCAGAGAATTCTGTTCTTCACTCCCTCAGCCTTTAGGTAGTTCCACTTCTTTCCACCAGGTGTCGCAGATAGAGCTTCACTCTGCTCTGATCATGTGGGCAGTAAGACATTTGTTTGGTCTGCTGAAGCTTTCCTGCCGTTATTCCCCTTGAGGGTTCCTATCTTTATGAACTTGCTGTTGCTGTCCTGGTCTGTGGGTAGGTGAGGGGAAATTAGCAAAGAGCTGCTTGAGGAGCAGAGGGCAAAGGTGATGACACAGACCATTAGAGGAACCTCTAGCTACAGGGTCAGACTGGATGACCCCAGTCTATGGGGTCAGACCAGTTAACCTTGCCCATTTTTACCATCCTGCTTTCATTCCCTCGTCTGTTTAAACCACTTTTGTGACACTCCACTTTTGACTGACCTTCTGCTCTCTGACCCCGGCTTCCTCTCTGACTTTGGCACTGTCTACCATTACTATATTTTGTTTTGTAACTCTTGATATTAAACTAGCTTTGTTTGACCATCCTTGCTGCAGTCTCGCTTTTCCAGCCAGCAGTCACTCTGTGGACACAACTTGGGTACCCCGTCGTAAATCCAGTTCCCAGAATAGAGGCTGAAGTGTGAAAGCCTGAGATATCCATGAGATTCAAGTATGTCTGAATTAACCTTTTCGGTCTCTGGATTCTGACAGACATAAGGGCATTACATTTTTTAGTAGGACCCACCCATCATCTATAATATTAACATAAACAACCCAATACTTTTTCTGTGCACAGTGTAGTGCATCATTTCCCGTGTTAGCACTGTAGGTAAAGTCAACATTTGTTACCAGCTCCTCTGCAAATTACGGAAAGATTTTTGGAAACGTAGCTAATTCTTCATGTTCTGTCGATATTTTCTATTTCTTCTAATTTTCTAAAGCAGTAATAATTGTGGCATATAGACTTATTTTGTAAAGTGTGTAATGTTCTTGATCTTTGTTCTGCTGCTGTAATACTGTAATTTCCTCCGGGATCAATAAAGTTTGTCTATCTTATCTTATCTTATTTATATTTACTGTTTCCATAGTAAAATAAAGAAGAAGCCAATGAGCACTGAGGTATGTGTCATACTAAGATAATGAAGACTTCTCATTTATATTGGTCTTCTTAAGGCGGCATATGGACGTCAAAGAGCGGGTCCCTTGTATACTTCTCTCAAACAAAATTTTATTTTTTTCACTAAATGTGTCTATTTTGGGCCAAAAAAAAAGCCATTGGATGTCATAAAAAAGTTGCCCCATTCTGGCTTTTCTTGGCTCATTGTTTGCCTGCACATTGCCGGTTGTATAATGAGTTGACTTAGAATCCACCAATGCTCTTATTCTGATGGGAGTTTATCTGTCTTTTTCTGAACGCATTCACGAGCTCACTACCGCATCAAAGTTAAGCAGAACTTTGATGTGGTCTTACATCAGTCAAGAGGAGCTCCAAAAAGATTGCTAAATGAGTTACAAATAGTGATGAGTGAACCCTCGCAAGTTCGCGTTCAGTGGACGCGCCGAGCCTTTTTTTTAAGTCCAGGTTTGGGGTCTAACTGAACTCAAACTTGAGTCCAAACCCTGAACTCAGAATTTAAAGTGATGGAATGGGGTGAGGCGGCTTAAAATAAAGAAAATAGTTATTAAACAGCATCATCATACTTAACGCCATCCCACCACCCCACGTCCTGCTGCTCTACATCCGCGGCTGCTCATTAACTTCCAGAATATTCACTACACTGGCTCCAACAGCCAATCATAGACTCTATCACACAGAATAGGTGTCTGTGATTGGCTGTTGGAGTAATCTGTACCCAGCCCATACATTCTAGTATGTAGAATGTACGAGCTGGTTTCAGCTTACTCCAGCAGCCAATCACGATACCCATTCTCTGTGACAGCGTCCGATTGGTTGTTGGCCCCTCAGACATATAGTACGGTAAAAATAACTAAATAATTATAAAAATTTTTGAATAGCGCTCCACGGTATTTTTGATTCTCAGCGCAGATAAAGTGGACAGCTACAGACTGTCACCCCCAGCTTCCTGGCTTTAGCTTGGCTGGTAATCAACAAAGAGGGAATGCCATTATTTTTGCCTGATTTTGGATCGCCAGCAAAGGTAAAATCCAGGCAGCTAGGGGTTGGGATTTTCAGCATAGTAAGGCCCAAGCGTTCTGGGCCCCCCAAACTGAAAAGTGCAGCCAGCAGCTGGCCCAGAAAATGTCACATTCATAGAAGCATTATTTTCAGGAGCTTTACCCAGCTCTTCAAACGGCCCTGGTGGGGGTGGCACGTTGGGTAAAAAGGGGTTAATGCCAACTTTGTATTGTCAGCTGGCACTAAACACAAAATTCATGGTGTCAGACAATATAAAACCTGGCCACCATGAATTCCCAGTAAACATAAAAAAAGCCACACAACTCTAGCTAAGTCCTTCAAGTTAAGAGTCTTTAAAAGCCAAATGGTGCAACATTTTAATTGACACCTGCTTGGAAAGATTTTTAGCTTAAAATTCAAGCATTTAAGTAAAAAAATTCTCAAAAGTTATTTTTTTTCTCTTAATGTCTTTAAAATCGAATTCGATCACAACTTTTTGTTCCTGCAGACTGAAGCCACATATACAGATCTGAGGAGATCAGAGATTACAGAAACATATGATCAGTTGATGGTAATCATGATTCTATTGTTTATGATTTTGTTTTTATTTACGATTTAGGTTTTTTTATCATTATTGTATCAATTTCTATTTTTTTTTACAGCCTGTGACCCCTTCAGACGCCGCTGTTGTGGCATCAGATGTCGGTGCAGCGAATGATTATAAGAATATCCAGAGACAACATAGATAATAATAAAACCCTTTGATGTAACCATTGGGACTGTTGTGTTAATTTGTAAGACAAAAATGTTTTTGCATTGACTATTGGTATAGAAGAATGGAATAATCTAGGGATGGGCGAATCTACTCGCTAGGACTCGTTACTCGGCGAGTAGTAAGGGACTCGCAGGACTCGGTACTCTGCGAGTTTCCCAGTGATTACTCGCACGAGTCCAATGCAAATCAATATCAATCCTAGTTTTGTTAGAAACGCTGACAAAACTAGGATTGCCATTGTTTGCATTAGACTCGCGAGTAATCACTGGCTACTGTGCCAGTGATAGCAGGGAAACTCGCAGATAACTGCTGTTTCTTTGCGAGCCGAGTCCAGCTGTCTTCTCTGTGCAGCTCCAGGGTCCTAGAGCCTGCCTGCTCACAGACATTATGTAGCAGTGCTGAGATTGTTCTCAGTCTGCTCATTCCCTGTGTACAGACATGAATGTCTGTGCACAGAGATGATGTAGCAGTGCTGAGATTGTTCTAAGTCTGCTTATTCCCTGTGTACAGACATGAATGTCTGTGCACAGAGATGATGTAGCAGAGCTGAGATTGTTCTCAGTCTGCTCATTCCCTGTGTACAGACATGAATGTCTGTGCACAGAGATGATGTAGCAGAGCTGAGATTGTTCTCAGTCTGCTCATTCCCTGTGTACAGACATGAATGTCTGTGCACAGAGATGATGTAGCAGTGCTGAGATTGTTCTCAGTCTGCTCATTCCCTGTGTACAGACATGAATGTCTGTGCACAGAGATGATGTAGCAGTGCTGAGATTGTTCTCAGTCTGCTCATTCCCTGTGTACAGACATGAATGTCTGTGCACAGAGATGATGTAGCAGTGCTGAGATTGTTCTCAGTCTGCTCATTCCCTGTGTACAGACATGAATGTCTGTGCACAGAGATGATGTAGCAGAGCTGAGATTGTTCTCAGTCTGCTTATTCCCTGTGCATAGACATCTATATTTATGCACAGGGAATGTAGCAGAGAGGACATCGCGTTTTGGACTGCGTCGGACGGAAGAGGATTTTTTTAATTAAAGATGGAGTCCCTAATGGCTTTTTTTTTTATTTCTAATAAAAAATTTTCCTTGTGTTGTGTTTTTTTTAAAACAATTTAATAGAAATTCATGGCGGTCATGTCTAATATTGGCGTGACCGCCATAAATTTCGGGCTTAGGGCCAGCTGATAATACAAAGCTGGCCCTAACCTCTTTATTACCCAGCGTGCCACCGCTACCAGGGCCGCTGGAAGAGCGGGGTTCAGCGCCAGAGGATGGCGCTTCAATGAACGCGCCATCTTCTGGGGCGGCTGCGGGCTGCAATTTGCAGCGGGGGTGCCCAGAAAGCTTGGGCATCCCTGCGCTGCGGATTCCAGCCCCCAGCTGCTTAGCTGTACCTGGCTAGACATAGAAATTGCGCGGAGCCCCACGCATTTTTTTTTAATTATTTCATGAATTTCAGAGTCAGAGTCTCAGAGTCTCAGAGTCAGAATCTCAGAATTTCATGAAATAATTAAAAAAAAATGCGTGGGGCTCCGCGCAATTTCTATGTCTAGCCAGGTACAGCTAAGCAGCTGGGGGCTGGAATCCGCAGCGCAGGGATGCCCAAGCTTTCTGGGCACCCCCCGCTGCAAATTGCAGCCCGCAGCCGCCCCAGAAGATCGCGCGTTCATTGAAGCGCCATCCTCTGGCGCTGAACCCCACTCTTCCAGCGGCCCTGGTAGCGGTGGCACGCTGGGTAATAGAGGTTAGGGCCAGCTTTGTATTATCAGCTGACCCTAAGCCCGAAATTTATGGCGGTCACGCCAATATTAGACATGACCGCCATGAATTTCTATTAAATTGTTTTAAAAAAAACCCAACACAAGGAAAATTTTTTATTAGAAATAAAAAAAAAGCCATTAGGGACTCCATCTTTAATTAAAAAAATCCTCTTCCGTCCGACGCAGTCCAAAACGCGATGTCCTCTCTGCTACATCCCCTGTGCATAAATATAGATGTCTATGCACAGGGAATAAGCAGACTGAGAACAATCTCAGCTCTGCTACATCATCTCTGTGCACAGACATTCATGTCTGTACACAGGGAATGAGCAGACTGAGAACAA
The DNA here is from genome assembly GCA_033576535.1 of Allobates femoralis. NCBI lineage: Eukaryota > Metazoa > Chordata > Amphibia > Anura > Aromobatidae > Allobates > Allobates femoralis. Next base: position 62,507,452 of record JARQOC010000009.1, on the reverse strand, counting down.
TCTCAGCTCTGCTACATCATCTCTGTGCACAGACATTCATGTCTGTACACAGGGAATGAGCAGACTGAGAACAATCTCAGCACTGCTACATCAGGCAGCAGGCGGGCTCTAGGACCCTGGAGCTGGCAGCCTGTACAGAGGAGACAGGATCTTATCTGTGCGAGTCAGCGATTACTTACAAAGTAAACGAGCAATGCAAATAAATGACAAAACTAGGATTGCTTCAGGCTGAAGCTTCCGAGACACATCTGCGAGTTGTAAATCTCACACTACTCGCTATTACTCGCTTCCCCATTCATTAACATTGGACTCGCTAGACTCGCAACGAGTAGCGAGTCCCGGGCTCGGACTCGCTAGAGTCAAGCGATTCCGAGTAATTTAGGATTCGCCCATCACTAGAATAATCTCCAGTAAGTGTGTCTGTACTAAAGCAGTAAATGTGTTGACAACCTCCAAATTCTTATGGAAAATGGGATGATCCATAAAGAACAAAAGCCCCACTGACCTAAGAGAGGATGCCAAGTGAAAAAGGCAACAAGGTGAGGGGGGTCCTGGGGATAATCAGTACTGCTCCAAAAAAATAAAGAGAACACTTGATATCAGTGAATTAAATATTCAAGTTGCAAATCTTTATTCATTACAAAGTGTAATACATTGAGAACAATAAAACATAAATATAATCAATTTAAATTAAAATTATTATGTTATGGAGGTCTGGATTTGGAATAATCAAAATCAGAATGGTAAATCAAATTTCAGGCTGATCCAGCATTAGTGGAAATGCCTCAAGAGAAGGAACTGATGCACAGCAAGGTGTGTGGACTACATGTGCCTGTATGACCTCCCTACAACACCTGGGCATGCTCCTGATTAGGCTCAGTAGTTTGTAACCTCCACATGCCTGCATGACATCCATACAACACCTGGCATGCTCCTGATTAGGCTCAGTAGTTTGTAACCTCCATATGCCTGCATGACATCCATACAACACCTGGCATGCTCCTGATTAGGCTCAGTAGTTTGTAACCTCCACATGCCTGCATGACATCCATACAACACCTGGCATGCTCCTGATTAGGCTCAGTAGTTTGTAACCTCCACATGCCTGCATGACATCCATACAACACCTGGCATGCTCCTGATTAGGCTCAGTAGTTTGTAACCTCCATATGCCTGCATGACATCCATACAACACCTGAGCATGCTCCTGATGAGGTTCAGTAGTGTGTGTGTCCTCCACATGCCTGTATGACCTCTCTACAAAGCCTGGGCATGCTACTGATGAGGTGTCTGATGTTCTCTTGAAAGATCTCCCCTCAGACCTGGACTAAAGCATCAGTCAACTCCTGGACAGTCTGTGGTGCAGCATGGCATTTGTGGATGGATCTGAAGATGAACGAACACCTGAGTATTCGGATTTGGTTCGATTCACCGAATACCGGGGTGTTCACCGAATTGTTGGCTGAGCCCCCCAAACACCATCAAAGTCAATGGCAAGCAACATGCAACACATAGACAACATTCAAAGGTGTCCACAAGCTGCCAAACACAGCTCAACTAACACATACACAGACAGATACACACAGATCATCTCACTTACTTCCGGTTCTGCCCATCAAACTTCACGCATATTCACTTCACTGACCAGCAACAGCCAATCACAGACGCTCATGCTTTGTGAGAATGTCTGTGATTGGCTGTTGCAATCAGACTGCATTTTCATAATCTGGATGGTGTCTGTGCTTGTTTGTCATACATATTAGTGTATGACCACCAGTGGGTTGTTAAAAAAAAAAACAAATACTGGAAAAAAAATATGTAGGGCTCCACTGTATTTTTCCATCTCAGCACAGATAAAGCATACAGCTGCAAGCTGACACCCTTGGCTGCTTATTTTTGTCTTGGCTGGCAAAAAAATTTGTAGGGATGCATCCTATTTATAATTGCAAGCCAAAATAAAACTAGGAAGCTTTGGGTTAGTATTCTCAGCCGGTGAGGGACCATCGTTATTGAGCCCCCCGCGTTATAGAATAGCAGCCCACAGACGCCCCAGAAATTGGAGCATTTATAAGACGCACCATTTCCTGGTACTTTACCCGGCTCTTCCAGTTGCTATGTACCAGCAGCAAACAAGTTCATATGGGGTTAATGCCTGCTTTGTATTGCCAGCTGACATTAAGACCAAAAATCTTAATGTCGGGCCAATGTTAGACCCGGCCATTAAGAATTTCAAATATATTGTAAAGTAGAGAGAAAACATTTTATTAGAAATAAACATACAAAGACATTTAGGGACTCCATCTTTATTAACCCCTCAACCCTCATACCCTCCACGATTCTCTGTGACAATTTCTTGACTGGAGGCTGAGGTGATGAACACAACATCCTGTCACCGCAGCCTCTAGTCACTGAATGAAGAATAGCCACAGCCAAGTCCTGAGGTCAACCAATTCAGGTAAGCATGGTACCCACTTGCCTTAGCAATCGTGTCAGCTGACCTGGTCTCCATAGTAATCAAGTTAGGTGACCAGATCAGCTGGTGCGGTTGCTATTATTTATTATTTATTTGCTATTATTATTATTTATTTATTTATGTAATTTTGCTTGTAGGAAAATAATGCCTGTGCCAAAACAGTGGAGCTCCGCTGTAAAATCGTTTGAACTGTCTTTGGCAGCTTTTGGGCCCCTTTCGAGGTGTTTTCTAGACCCTTGATTTTGCCTCCCATTGATTTGAATGGGGTTTAGAAGATAAGAAAATTGATCGCCAATCTAGCCATCGAACATTTCGTCGAACATCCAAACCCCATTTGAATGAATCAGTGGGAGGCAAAATCAAGGGCGTAGAAAACACCTTAAAAGGGGTCCAAAAGTTGCCAAACACAGTTCAAACTATTTTACACTGTTTTAGCACAGACATTATCTTCCTTTACTATTACTTAGTTAGCTTCAGCACCGCTGTCACTCTCACCATGTTTGAGGACCCACTTATGAACCTCAGACATCCTCATGACTTCTCTGAAGCTATTTTAGGATACACAATGGGTATCACGCAGCAGGGAATCCTGCTGTGCCCATCCTATATTGTTTGATGCGTCTTTTTAAGCAGATTTTTAAAGTCTACGTCAAAATCTCCATATCTATCCTGAGATTTGCAAAAGTCTATGAGAGTTCACAAGTTCTGTACCAACATGCTTTTATTCCTTGCAGATTTGGTGGAGATTTTGGGTCAGAAAAAAAAGAAATCTAAACCACATGTGCAAGGAAAAAAACAACAACATGGGCACAGCACTTCTGACCTTTCATGGACTTTGCTGGCCTAAGGTTATACATGCAGATTTTTATGCAGATTCTCAAAATCGGCATAACAAAAGCATCAAATAATGCACCGTGGTCACAAGGCTTAAGAAGGACCAGGGAGAGCAGCAGATGTGGTTAAAGGGCTTGAGGATTCCTCTTTGCCCCTGGCTACTTCCAAAGAGACATCTAGGGTGGGGTGGCCCACTACAGTCCTCAAGATTGTGTCTGAAAACAGTGCAAGTTTTCAGGATTTCCTTAGCCTGTTGTGGTGATAATTCCAGCACTTCTTTCAATGCTAAGCAAATCCTGAGCACATGCACTGTTCGTGGCCTTGAGCACTGCCCTTGGCCAGCCATGTTCTACAGAAGTGTGTGTAGTATCATGCATATCCATATCTCAGACCATCAGGCTAGACACTGTGACTTGTTTACCAGTCTTTGTAGGGCAGTATCAAAGCAATGGTTTTCAGAAACAGTCCAACGCAAAAGGAGTAAAGTACAAAACACTTTACTGTAGCACAGACTATAACAAGTCTCAAACACACATATATGAATGTACATAGTATATATATTGAAAGTCTCATAGGGATCAGCGGACTTTGAAATGTTGAGAGTCCATGAAGGGAAGAGTCTATTAAGAGCTTTGAGTTGTAGCCCAAAGGCTTCATGCATGCCCGCTAATCCAGCAGGAAGAGGGGCCATTGGCGCAAAACTTGGGAAGGGGAAAAAATAATGAAAAAAACAGGCCCTGAAAAGAAGCTCAAAAAGTCCCTTTCTGGACAAAATACCAACTAAGTGATGGGTCAGCAACCCAAAAACGTACCTTTTTTTAGGGGAGCCCACTGTACTGTTCATTAATAGTCTTCCAGCTTTCTCAGCGATGCCCGGACTAAAAGTCACCATTAGTACTCTGCTGCCAGATGGTCTGTGGGGATTGCAGGGGTTACTCTTGCAGGAACCTTCTCTGCTACCCCCTGCCCCCCAAAACACTCCATCATGGCCAAAGCTGGAGAAGATAATGGAGGAACTAGGGGATGACTAGGGGACACGGGACCAGCTAGGAGAACACAGACAGGTTCTGTGGACTTGGGTGAAGCTGGCTGGCTAACAAAGAGAGGCCTGTCCCTCCACCCAATGCCATTTTCTCTCCCAGTCAGCCTCCTCCTGCATTTCTCAAAGTCACCGTCAGTGGCAACCCAACTTACGCCAACTGTGAACCACCCATTGCGGCATCTCACCTTCATGAAGTGACCTCCTTCCCGACACAGATTGTGCAGAGTGTTTTGGGAAGATGATAATGCAGCAGGGTGGACCAGTTGACGTAGCATTGATGCCCATTACCTGTTTTGGCTAGGAAGCCAAACCCTCTCTGCTGGAGTAATGCCAACACCTTGCCTCTGGTACATTGGCCATGAAAGTGATTGGCCTTAAACCCATGCAACCATTCTCAGTTAATGTTATCTGCATACCAAATCTCCTTAATAAAAGACACAGGGCAAGGTGGTTCATCCCATATTGCATATTTGCTTTGAGGGGGCAGGGGTCCCACATGGCATTCTCCCAGTCAAAGGCCTCTGGCAGGGGTGATACAAATGACTGTGAAACAGGGCCTTCTGCCTTCTTTATCTTCTTTTCTCCTAGTGTATCCTCGCCATCTCTTGTAGACTGTGAGCCCTCGCAGCCAGTGTCCCCTCTCCTTCTGTACTTGTGTGTGCCTTGTATTGCTCATGTTTATTCTACTTGCCTATGTACGCCCCTTTTCACATGTAAAGCGCCATGGAATAAATGGCGCTATAATAATGAATACTAATAATTATGCGTAAGACCAATGGCCAGGTACATTGCTTGAGACAGACTCAATTGTAATAGTCCTGGCATGGAGATTAAAGCAATGTTGCAACTAAATACGGTAAGCATCAGCTGCAATATAAGGCGGAGTGAGCTTAACAAAATTCTTTGTGGTCATGAGCATTAGCGCAATAACAGAGGATCAAGGAAATTTCGTAAACTCGTTCACCTTGCTTCTGCATTTTAGTTACATGGAACTATCCAGTCTCTAAAGAGATTTGGTAGAAATCAGACACAAGCCGAGAGTCCAAAAACAAGGCAAAGAATTACAGTCTCAATGGAAGTTGAATGAATATAGGAAATTACAAGAGGATAAAATCATTCAAGGTAAGAAAAGATTTTCCCAAGAGCATAAGAAATTAATGTACTGTTGATAGGACAAGAGCTAACGAGTTACTAAGAACCAATGAGTTACCATTTGTGACCTAAATATTGGTTTTGAAGGGCTGGTGGGGCATGTACTCAGGTGCTGGGTGTCAGGGACAAGCCTATGAAGACCCAACATAATCATAGGAAGGGATAGGTTGGGAAGGGTGCCGTAATTGAAGGAGATAAGTATGACTTTGCGAATGAAAGAACCCACTTGGTGCTGGCATTGGGATTGCCTTGTCCCTCATACCTTGGAAAGAAAAGGTTGCAGAAGACAAGGAGACAACCAGAAAAAATTAGATATCTTGTGCAGGTTCCAAGTAGGTAAAGACCAAAGTAGAAAAAAACTCCTAAAGAAGGGTTAGAAAGTCTCCAACATTGTGGCCACACCATTTGGATGCTGCATTGTCGGCACCTTCTTGTATCTATTTGAACAAGTCGCCTGATGAACCCCGAGGAAATTGGGGTGAAACGCGACTGGAAATGGAATCATTGGTATTCGGAATAAAGAGTCTTCTTCAAGCTAAGTATGGAACTTATTCCTTGACCTTGATTAGTGGGACCTGGACCATCTATGTTGAAACCAAGGAGTCTTCATTCAGATAAGTCTTTGCTCAAGTGGTATTTTTTTGCACTAGTATTTCATTATTGATTATTTATCCATTGTTTCATCCAGCTTATTTCCTAAGTGGTTAGTCTTAGGCACTTTCATGTGTTACATCTCATGTGCTGCACTTTATTGTTAGAGCGGAAAGGTTTCTTTCTGTCATCTCTTCTGCTCCTACTCCATTACCGCTTACCGACAGCTCACTCGATCAGTGTGGCACTCTTTCAGTGGACGTGTGAATGAACGCTGCCTTGCCGCCTACGGCTTTAAATCTTCAGTTTTCCCCAAGAATGGAGCTTCAGCTATAAGATACTCAATCCTTGTCACAGGAATGATATAGTCTGACCTGTTAGTTGTGCGGCCAGTGCATCAGGAGGCGTCTGAACACTTCCTCTCCCTAAGACCGGAGACACACTGAGTACATTTAAGATACTCGCATGACTCTCACATTACTCACCTGGCATGGCCGACGGCTCTCTGGACAGGAGTGCATCTGCTGCATGTGTTTCTATGCCGCTGACGTGCTCCTGTCTAGAGTTGGCGGCCGGCCAGGTTGGTCATGCGAGGCTCATGCTAGTATCTCACAAGTGTCTTGCAATGTGCGTCTCCAGCCTAACATGGTCTTAACAACAAGTTTTAGCTTTTTTATGTCTTGGACTTCTCTGATCTACCAACATCCTGGTGTAATTTTCCTTTAATTTACCCTCCCCCTACTATGTATGCTCTGAAGTTTCTTTATCTCCACAAAACTATTTTCTCCATTTATCTTTTTTGCCTTTGCCATCTTTGTCTGTGCTGCTTCTACTCCATTACCGCTTACCGGCAGCTCACTCGATCAGTGTGGCACCTTCTCAGTGGAGATGCGCACGAACACTGCCCTTCCCATTTGACCTTAAATCTTTAGTTTCCCCAAGAATGGAGTTTCACCTATAAAATACTCCTATCCTGAGGGTCCAGTCACCACAGAGGTACTGCACCTTAGCCAGAGGTGTGGTACCCCCACCCCAGGTAAGGAAGGGGCACTACCAGGTACCCACACACCTGCACCCAACACAGTCTCATTCCTCGCCAGGAGATATGGGTGAGATTGCTCCTGAGGGAGAACACAGACTTCATCCCTGACTGGGGAGGTAGAATAGGTAGAAGGGTGGGTGGAACCGTTAGGAACTTGAAGCAACAGGAATTGAGTGCCAGTGGATTAGATAAACAAGGGAACAACAGGAAGTGGCAGTTAGTCTATGAGGGAGTTCAGTGAGAGGAGTCAGTCAGACCTGGGGACTGGAGCTGTGAGGAGCTCGTCCTGGGAAGAGAGACATTCTGAGGACTGGAGCTTGTCCCTGAACAGGAAGTATAGGAAGGACAGAGAGGATGGAGAGAAGCTCCAGGGAAAGAGAGGGAGCTCTTAGGGGAGGCTCTGATCAGTGAAGTGGAACCGAGAAGAGGGTCGCCACGGTGCCCTGGTTGGAGGGACCCTGTTCCAGTGATTGTTCGGAGGGACTTGCTGGAGGAGCTCAGCCGCAGAGGGGACCAGGCCCAGACTAGTGCAGAAACTGAAGGACTCAGCTAGGAACCCGGAGGCTGCGGAATCTTTACATGCAGCAGCCAAATGCACACGCATTCACTGAAAAGGCAGCCACATAGGGTCAAGGGACAAGAGAGACGTCGCCCGACACGACCCGAGACTGCTGGCCTGGTTCACTGCGTGTGAGGTGCGGGCCAGGAGGGCAAGAGCCAGCACAGGAAGTTAACCTGGAAAGGTACACACGAAGGGGGTATAGGTCAAGTGCCACCAATCTATCTGGGAGTGGCTGGATCCCTGGCTCTGAGGACACAGAACCTGGCTGGACATTGTCATCATAGAACTGTGAGTAAAGTGTGGAGACTACACCTTGCTGTGTCCTCAAGTTATTTCCCATGCCCTCTACCCTGTCCTGCAATCCCTGTCAAAACGACTGTGCTGCAATCCCTATCAAAAAGACTATTGCAAGTGCCTTGAGGCATCGCTCCACCTGTGGCAAGCTGAACCATGTTAGCTGCGTCACCATCAGCCCATCGGTTCTGAACTGCAGCGTCGGCCATTCATTGCCAAACACCACTGGTGGCGTCATGATTTCAATTCCCTGTACATAACCCCGCATTTTTAACAACATCGCCAGGGTCAAAGAGCCGGGTCACAGCCACTGTGATCCCCTGCAGAACTGACCGGCTCAGTTCCGAGTGCCCCACGGCCCTGGGGCCGTGCTACATGAATGTTACAGGAATGATACAGTCTGACCTGTTATTTGTGCTTTTGGTGCACCAGGTGCCCTCTGAGCACTTCTTCTCCCTAACATGGTTTTTGACAGCAAGTTTTAGCTTTTTTGATGTTGATCAATTTTTGGCCTACCGACACCCTGGAGTTATTTCCCTGGAATTTACCCTCCTTCTACAATGGATATTCTGATGTTTCGTTTTCTCCACAGAATTGTTTTTTTTCCTTTCATCTTTTCTGCCTGTGTCATCTCTTTCTGTTCTGCTCCTACTGCATTACCGCTGACCGACAGCTCACTCGATCATTGTGGCACCTTTTCAGTGGAGATGCGCACAAACACTGCCCTGCCCATTTGACCTTAAATCTTCAGTTTCCTCCAAGAAGAGAGCTTCAGCTATAAAATACTCCTATCCTTGTGTGGCGCCCCTGAGGGTCCAGTCGCCACAGAGGTACTGCACTTTAGCCAGAGGTGTTGAACCCCCTCCCCAGGTAAGGAGGGGGCACTACCCGGTACCCACACACCTGCACCCAACACAGTCTCAATCGTGGCCAGGAGATATCGGCGAGATTAATCCTGAGGAGATCACAGACTTCATCCCTGACTGGGGAGGTAGAATAGGTAGATGAGTGGGTGGAACCGTTAGGAAGAAGAGAGAATAGGAAGTGAGTGCCAGTGGATTAGATAAAAAAAAGAACAACAGGATGTGGCAGTTAGTCTATGAGGGAGTTCAGTGAGAGGAGTCAGTCAGACCTGGGGACTGGAGCTGTGAGGAGCTCGTCCCGAGGGGGAGAGAGACATCCTGGCGACTGGAGCTTGTCCCAGAACAGGAAGTAAAGGAAGGAAAGAGAAGATGGAGAGAAGCTCCAGGAACAGAGAGAGAGCTCTGAGGGGAGGCTCTGACCAGGAAAGTGGAACCGAGAAAAGGGTCGCCACGGTGCCCTGGTTGGAGGGACCCCATTACAGTGATTGCCCAGAGGGACTTGCTGGAGGAGCTCACCTGCAGAGGGGACCAGACCCAGACTAGTGCAGTGCAAGTTATTTCCCATGCCCTGTACCCTGTGCTGCAATCCCCTATCAAAAAGACTATTGCAAATGCCTTGAGGCATCGCTCCACCTGTGGGGAGCTGAACCAGCTTAGCTGCATCACCATTAGCCCCAACGGTTTCTGAACTGCAGTGTTGGCCATTCATTACCAATCACCACAGGTGGCGTCATGATTTAAATTCCCTGCACATAACCTCGCATTTTTAATAACATCGCCAGGGTCACAGAGCCGGGTCACAGCCACCGTGATCTGCTGCAGAACCGTGGGCGTGTCACTTGGGCTCTCATGAATGTCATAGTAATGATACAGTCTGACCTGTTATTTGTGCCTTTGGTGCACCAGGTGCCCTCTGAGCGCTTCTTCTCCCTAACATGGTCTTTGACCGCACGTTTTAGCTTTTTTGATGTTGTTGACTTCTCTGGCCTACCGACACCCTGAAGTTATTTCCCTGGAATTTATCCTGCCTCTACAATGGATATTCTGATGTTTCGTTTTCTCCAGAGTTGTTTTCCTTTCATCTTTACTGCCTTTGTCACCTCTTTCTGTTCTGCTCCTACTACATGACCGCTGACCGACAGCTCACTCGATCATTGTGGCACTTTTTCAGTGGAGATGCGCACAAACACTGCCCTGCCCATTTGACCTTCAATCTTCAGTTTCCTCCAAGAAGTGAGAGCTACGGCTAGACGATACCCCTATCCTTGTGCTACATACAGCTGCATCTCAATGAATTAGAATATCATCAAAAAGTGACTTTATTTCAGTAATTCAATCCATAAAGTGACACCCATCTATTATATAGAGTCATTACACACAGAGGGATCTATTTCATGTGTTTATTTCTATTAATGTTGATGATTATTAACAACCCAAAGGTCATTATCTCAGACAATTACTCTCACACCCACACAAGGTGAAGCCTCTGATACCTATTCAGGTCATATTTTATCTCTCAGACCCTTTATCCTCCTGACTTTAATTTTCTGAGATAATGACCTTTGGGTTTTCATTAATCATCATCATTAACAGAAGTAGACACTTGAACTAGATCCCTCTGACTTACTCTATCATCAGAGGTCACTTAGATTTCATGTTTAAGCCTATCAGAGGTCATAATCCCCAGGACTGGCATCTCTTAATACATTCAGCGCTGCTCACGCCTGCGGCACCAGGTACAATAATGGAATATACATTCCCCCATAGTGTTTTGCTTACACGTCTTATCTATTTTACCGCAGGCCCCAGACAATTCATCGCCAGAGCTCAGAATATGAAGTTTACACGGGTTTGGATTTCCGTGGACTGTTTGCCTTTCATTTTGATTGTATCTCAGATCGGGAGCAGTGAGTACGAGCTTTCATCTTAATTAATGTATTTTTTATTTTATTCACTTATATAGAGCTATTAATTCCACAGAATGTTACAGACATCATCACTGTCCCCATCAGGGCTCACAATCTGAATTCCCTATCAGTATTTGGAGTGTGGGAAGAAACCAGAGAAAATGGAGGAGGAAACCCACGAGGACTACCGAGCCACCCTATATACAGTACAGTGCTAACCACTGAGCCACCCTATATACAGTACAGTGCTAACCACTGAGCCACCCTATATACAGTACAGTGCTAACCACTGAACCACCCTATATACAGTACAGTGCTAATCACTGAACCACCCTATATACAGTACAGTGCTAACCACAGAGCCACCCTATATACAGTACAGTGCTACCCACTGAACCACCCTATATACTGTACAGTGCTACCCACTGAGCCACCCTATATACAGTACAGTGCTAACCACTGAGCCACCCTATATACAGTACAGTGCTAACCACTGAGACACCCTATATACAGTACAGTGCTAACCACTGAGCCACCCTATATACAGTACAGTGCTAACCACTGAGCCACCCTATATACAGTACAGTGCTAACCACTGAGCCTCCCTATATACAGTACAGTGCTAACCACTGAGCCACCCTATATACAGTACAGTGCTAACCACTGAGCCACTCTATATACAGTACAGTGCTAACCACTGAGCCACCCTATATACAGTACAGTGCTAACCACTGAGCCACCCTATATACAGTACAGTGCTAACCACTGAGCCACCCTATATACAGTACAGTGCTACCCACCGAGCCACCCTATATACAGTACAGTGCTAACCACTGAGCCACCCTATATACAGTACAGTGCTAACCACTGAGCCACCCTATATACAGTACAGTGCTAACCACTGAGCCACCCAATATACAGTACAGTGCTAACCACTGAGCCACCCTATACACAGTACAGTGCTAACCACTGAGCCACCCTATATACAGTACAGTGCTAACCACTGAGCCACCCTATATACAGTACAGTGCTAACCACTGAGCCACCCTATATACAGTACAGTGCTACCACCGAGCCACCCTATATACAGTACAGTGCTAACCACGAGCCACCCTATATACAGTACAGTGCTAACCACTGAGCCACCCTATATACAGTACAGTGCTAACCACTGAGCCACCCAATATACAGTACAGTGCTAACCACTGAGCCACCCTATATACAGTACAGTGCTAATCACTGAACCACCCTATATACAGTACAGCACTAACCACTGAGCCTCCCTATATACAGTACAGCACTAACCACTGAGCCACCCTATATACACTACAGTGCTAACCACTGATCCACCCTATATACAGTACAGTGCTAACCACTGAGCCACCCTATATACAGTACAGTGCTAACCACTGAGCCACCCTAATATACAGTACAGTGCTAACCACTGAGCCACCCAATATACATACAGTGTAACCATGAGCCACCCTATATACAATACAGTGTTAACCACTGAGCCACCCTATATACAGTACAGTGCTAACCACTGAGCCACCCTATATACAGTACAGTGCTAACACTGAGCCACCCTATATACAGTACAGTGCTAACCACTGAGCCACCCTATATACAGTACAGTGCTAACCACTGACCCACCTATATACAGTACAGTGCTAACCCACTGACCACCTATATACAGTACAGTGCTAACCACTGACCACCCTATATACAGTACAGTGCTACCCACTGAGCCACCCTATATACAGTACAGTGCTACCCACTGAGCCACCCTATATACAGTATCAGTGCTAACCACTGATCCACCCTATATACAGTACAGTGCAACCACTGATCCACCCATATGACAGTACAGTGCTAACCACTGAGCCACCCTATATACAGTACAATGCTAACCACTGAGCCACCCTATATACAGTACAGTGCTAACCACTGAAGCCACCCTATACTACAGTACAGTGTAACCACTGAGCCACCCTATATACATACAGTATCAGATTGCTAACCACTGAGCCACCCTATATACAGTACAATGCTAACCACTGAGCCACCGTATATACAGTACAATGCTAACCACTAAGCCACCCTATACACAGTACAGTGATAACCACTGAGCCACCCTTTATATAGAATGGTGCTAACCACTGAGCCACCCTGTGGGGGCGCAGGCTTCTGGGGGGGCACAAGCTGCTGGGTGCACATAGGTTGGAGTTGGGGCACATACGTTGGGGTGGGTGTTCTGACACCCTCACTCTGTACTTAAGAAGAATGAGTTTGCAAAGTATTCACTGATCTCAGGGAGGCCAGTCCTTGGCTGGGTCCTTCCCTGGAGGGATATATGGCTATTCCTGTGTTTGAGACTCCTAACCGAGGCTCCACGGACTCTATTTGCATAAGAAGAATGAGTTGACAGACAGCTAAACTCTTTCCCATCGATGCATTGACTTGGATGCAGGGGGTCCTTTACAACTTTTATTGATAGGATACGTGTAAAATGACAAGAAACAAATGAAAGTACTCAGTACAACATTCAACATATCTGAGACACATAGCATTCCATATGATACAGGACACGCAGTGTAATTGCACAACATGACAAATACACAATAGCTATAACGGCAGAAGACTACTTGATAATAACATGTAGAGCAAAGCAGCCACATTATACAATTTGGTGAGCTCTAGCAAGGGGATCATAACAACTAACTGACTGTGCTATGTTCAGGGAAACAAACAGTAGAGCTGAAATCTGAAGAGATAGATCAGCTTGCAGGATGTCAGCGTCCATGAGGCTGTAATGGCTGCTGCTGAAGAAGAAGAGGCTAGTGCACAGGCTGATGGGAAACTGCAGAAGCCTTGATGAGTAAAATTAGATTGCACAGTAACCAATGAAACAAGAGATCTACAAGTTGTAGTAAGAGAGAACATTGTCAACAGATGGCGTTGTTGGATAAGTTATCTTCACTGGACAATAACATAATGTCAATAACTAAAACTCAACTTTATCACAAGGCAAGGTAAACTAATTACATGAGTTTCTATAAAGGCATGACAGTGGGGCATGGGTTGCTGGGGGGCACATAGGCTAGGGTGGGGACACAGGCTGCTGGGGGGCACATAGGCTATGGTGGGGAAACAGGCTGCTGGGGGGCACATAGGCTGGGGTTTGGGAACAGGTTGCTGGGGGGCACATAGGCTGGGGTGGGGAAACAGGCTGCTGGGGGACACATAGGCTGGGTGGGACACAGGCTGCTTGGGGGCACATAGTCTGGGTGGGACACAGGCTGCTTGGGGGCACATAGTCTGGTGGGACACAGGTTGCTGGGGGGCACATAGTCTGGGTGGGGACACAGGTTGCTGGGGGGCACATAGGCTGGGGTAGGGACACAGGCTGCTGGGGGGCACATAGGCTGGGTAGGGACACAGGCTGCTGGGGGGACATAGGCTGCTAAGGTGTGGCACTTACCTTGCTGTAAACACCTGTGGAGCTAAAGGACCTGTGGTGATGTCACGGTCATGCGATCAGTCATGTGCACTTGTAGGATTTCATTCTGTGGTTTGTGCAACTGGCAGGTTACGGTGGTGGGTTCAGGGGACGAGGTGGGGCGTTTGTGGATAACATTGCTCGTCGCTGTTGGCAGTACTGTTGGCGATCCCATATGTCCATTGGTACAACCAAACGTTGTTCTGTCCTCTGACAGAGGATAGGTGGACGCCCTAACAGCAGAAGTTGATCATGAACAGGACAGGGTAAGTATGTGATAGATATACATACATATAAATTATTATTTTGTTTATTTAGCTTGACTGCACATCTATTTTTTTCTTTGAATACAGATATTAAAGGGAACCTGTCACCAGGTTTTTGCAAATTATTCTGAGAATAGCATAATATAGGACTCAATATCCTGATTCCAGCGATGTGTCACTTACTGGGTTGCTTAGTGTAGTTTTGATAAAAATCACTGTTTAATCATCTGGAGATTATCATTAGCAGTCTAGTTGGCCTGCAGCCAGGTAGTCGGGCATATTCACAGACTGCTAAATCTGCAACAGAGAAAACACTAATTATATCAAGATGACAGCGAGCAGCTCAGTAAGTGACACATTGCTGGAATCAGGGACTCCATTTCTACATTATGCTGCTCTCAGATGGGATGGCAAAAACTGGTGACATCGTCCCTTTAACTCTCATAGTCTTCATGTATATCAAATACTTACGATCCAGTACGGAGTGGTCCATGTGCTCCCGTCTAATGACTAAATTCAACTTTACATTTTTTAATGAAAAAAATAATATTTGTTTTAATTAAACTACATATCTATGTTTTGTATTAACAGATATCAACTGTCAAAAGCCTGGCTATGAAATACACACAAATCAATCTGTCCAAGTACAGAGAGGTCTATGTGCCCATGTCCCCTGCACATTCACTGTGCCCAGAGATATAAGACTCAGCAGAAATGCAAGTGGATCCTGGTATAGGGGACCTGGAGCATTCAGTGCGATTGTGGCTACCCGAAGAGACTCTACACATTACACAAATGGACGTTTCCACCTGATTGGGAATGTGACCAGAGGAGACTGTTCATTCTACATAGAAGACCCACTGATTATAGACAAGGGTTTTTATTTTTTCAGACTTGAGGATCCGCCGGTAATATTCACCTATACAGACATCCTGCCCTCTGTGGACATAATAGGTAACACTAACATGAGTGATGATCTTGCAAAAACCCATAAGCAGTAGGGTCTGGCTGGGATTGGGTAATGTCCGAGTGAACACATCACTGGTCCTTGTTTCTTCTTCAACACCAAAAAGCTACGACTTGGTCTATTCCTTCATAAAACCTTTGCTATCAGTATAAGGCAAGTTCCCCAAACTAATGATCTCCACCCGGCATCTCAGTAGACCCTAATCCCTATTCCAGCTCCCTATTTGCAAATATATACAGTGCCTACAAGTAGTATTCAACCCCCTGCAGATTTAGCTGGTTGACACATGCGGAATTAACTTGGCATTGTGACATTTGGACTGTAGATCAGCCTGGAAGTGGGAAATGCAGTGCAGCCACAAAAGATTTTTTTTATTTATTCATTTTTTTTTTAAAGCGTTAAAAGTTAATTCAGAGGGTCATTTATTATTCAACCCCTCAAACCACCAGCATTCTGTTTGGTCCCCCTAAAGTATTAAGAAGTAGTTCAGGCACAAAGAACAATGAGCTTCACATGTGTGGATTAATTATCTCTTTTGCCAGCCTTTTCTGACTATTTAAGACCCTCCCCAAACTTGTGAACTGCACTCATACATGGTCAACATGGGAAAGACAAAGGAGCATTCCAAGGCCATCAGAGACAAGATCGTGGAGGGTCACAAGGCTGGCAAGGGGTACAAAACCCTTTCCAAGGAGTTGGGCCTACCTGTCTCCACTGTTGGGAGCATCATCCGGAAGTGGAAGGCTTATGAAACTACTGTTAGCCTTCCACGGCCTGGACAGCCTTTGAAAGTTTCCTCCCGTGCCGAGGCCAGGCTTGTCCGAAGAGTCAAGGCTAACCCAAGGACAACAAGGAAGGAGCTCCGGAAGATCTCATGGCAGTGGGGACATTGGTTTCAGTCAATACCATAAGTAACGTACTCCACCGCAATGGTCTCCGTTCCAGACGAGCCCGTAAGGTACCTTTACTTTCAAAGCGTCATGTCAAGGCTCGTCTACAGTTTGCTCATGATCACTTGGAGGACTCTGAGACAGACTGGTTCAAGGTTCTATGGTCTGATGAGACCAAGATCGAGATCTTTGGTGCCAACCACACACGTGACGTTTGGAGACTGGATGGCACTGCATACGACCCCAAGAATACCATCCCTACTGTCAAGCATGGTGGTGGCAGCATCATGCTGTGGGGCTGTTTCTCAGCCAAGGGGCCTGGCCATCTGGTCCGCATCCATGGGAAGATGGATAGCACGGCCTACCTGGAGATTTTGGCCAAGAACCTCCGCTCCTCCATCAAGGATCTTAAGATGGGTCGTAATTTCATCTTCCAACAAGACAACGACCCAAAGCACACAGCCAAGAAAACCAAGGCCTGGTTCAAGAGGGAAAAAATCAAGGTGATGGAGTGGCCTAGTCAGTCTCCTGACCTTAACCCAATTGAAAATTTGTGGAAGGAGCTCAAGATTAAAGTCCACATGAGACACCCAAAGAACCTAGATAACTTGGAGGAGATCTGCATGGAGGAGTGGGCCAAGATAACTCCAGAGACCTGTGCCGGCCTGATCAGGTCTTATAAAAGACGATTATTAGCTGTAATTGCAAGCAAGGGTTATTCCACAAAATATTAAACCTAGGGGTTGAATAATAATTGACCCACACTTTTATGTTTAAAATTTATTAAAATTCAACTGAGCAACATAACTTTTTGGTGTGTAAGATTTATGCTTCTGTTAATAAATCCTACTCTCGTTTGCAGTTTGAAGGCTCTAACTTATTGGCATCTTATCAAACCAGCTAAATCTGCAGGGGGTTGAATACTACTTGTAGGCACTGTATGTTGTTCTCTTCTCATTTGTGTTTCGCCCACTTAGTTAAGTCATCAGGGAGGGGGACTTCATAAAGTATAAAGCAAGCTCCTCGAGATAATTATCTCCACCCAGCATTTCAGTAGACCCTAATCCCTATTCCAGCTCCCTATTTGCAATAACATATGGTCCTCGCTTCTCATATGTGTTTCGCCCGCTTAGTTGAGTCCTCAGGGGGTTCATAAAAGCATAAAGCACGTTACCCAAGATAATACTCTCCACCCCCCACCTCTGTAGACCCTAATCCCTACTCCTGCTCCCTATTTGCAAATACATATGTTCTTCTCTTCTCATATGTGTTAGTTAAATCATCAGGATGAATTCATAAAGTATAAAGCAAGTTTTCCAAGCTAATTATCTCCACCCTGCATCTCAGTAGACCCTAATCCCTATTCCAGCTTCTGATTTGAAATCACATATGTTCCTCTATTCTCATATGTGTTTCGCCCACGTAGTTGAGTCATCAGGGGGAGTTCATAAAAGTTATAAAAATAAGTATAATGTCAGTTATGAAATATATGGCAGATGATACCCCAACTTCACAATGTCTCCAGTAGTTCAATTGAGGTGAACTCATAGACATAACCCAAGTGGACATTTACTTCATATTTCTTGATTTAGTTTTTACCTAGAGAGATTGAACTACCACAGTTACAGTAAGTTATAAAGTCAAAACAATATAAATGTATTGAGCGAGACGACACACACTCTTTGGGTTCTAGCCAAGAATATACGTATCCTGTAACTGCTGTCATGTGACCGAGGTTCCTGGCTTTGAAACTGGCAAATTCTCTTAGCGCATATACAGTGCTAACCACTGAGCCAACCTATTCATAGTACAGTGCTAATCACTGAGACACCCTATACACAGTACAATGCTAACCCCTGAGCCACTCTATATACAGTACAGTGCTAACCACTGAGCCACCCTATATTCAGTACAGTACAGTACAGTGCTAACCACTGAGCCACCCTATATACAGTACAGTGCTAACCACTGAGCCACCCTATATACAGTACAGTGCTAACCACTGAACCACCCTATATACAGTACAATGCTAACCACTGAACCACACTATATACAGTACAGTGCTAACCACTGAGCCACCCTATATACAGTACAGTACAGTACAGTGCTAACCACTGAGCCACCCTATATACAGTACAGTACAGTACAGTGCTAACCACTGAGACACCCTATACACAGTACAATGCTAACCCCTGAGCCACTCTATATACAGTACAGTACAGTACAGTACAGTGCTAACCACTGAGCCACCCTATATACAGTACAATGCTAACCACTGAGCCACCCTATATACAGTACAGTGCTAACCCCTGAGCCACCCTATATACAGTACAGTGCTACCCACTGAGCCACTCTATATACAGTACAGTGCTAACCACTGAGACACCCTATACACAGTACAATGCTAACCCTGAGCCACTCTATATACAGTACAGTGCTATCCACTGAGCCACCCTATATTCAGTACAATGCTAACACCTGAGCCACCCTATAAACAGTACAGTGCTAACCACTGAGCCACCCTATATATAGTACAGTGCTAACCACTGAGCCACCCTATATACAGTACAGTGCTAACCACTGAGCCACACTATATACAGTACAGTGCTAACCACTGAGCCACCCTATATATAGTACAGTGCTAACCACTGAGCCACCCTATATACAGTACAGTGCTAATCACTGAGCCACCCTATATACAGTACAGTGCTAACCACTGAGCCACCCTATATACAGTACAGTGCTAATCACTGAGCCACCCTATATACAGTACAGTGCTAACCACTGAGCCACCCTATATACAGTACAATGCTAATCACTGAGCCCCCCTATATATAGTACAGTGCTAACCACTGAGCCACCCTATATACAGTACAGTGCTAATCACTGAGCCACCCTATATACAGTACAGTATTAACCACTGAGCCACCCTATATACAGTACAGTGCTAATCACTGAGCCACCCTATATACAGTACAGTGCTAACCACTGAGCCACCCTATATACAGTACAGTGCTAATCACTGAGCCACCCTATATACAATACAATGCTAACCACTGAGCCACCCTATATACAGTGCAGTGCTAACCACTGAGCCACCTATATACAGTACAGTGCTAATCACGAGCCACCCTATATACAGTAAAGTGCTAACCACCGAGCCACTGTATATACAGTACAGTGTTAATCACCGAGCCACCCTATATACAGTACAGTGCTAACCACTGAGCCACCCTATATACAGTACAGTGCTAACCACTGATCCACCCTATATACAGTACAGTGCTAACCACTGAGCCACCCTATATACAGTACAGTGCTAACCACTGAGCCACCCTATATACAGTAAAGTGCTAACCACTGAGCCACCCTATATACAGTACAGTGCTAATCACCGAGCCACCCTATATACAGTACAGTGCTAACCACTGAGCCACCCTATATACAGTACAGTGCTAACCACTGAGCCACCCTATATACAGTACAGTGCTAACCACTGAGCCACCCTATATACAGTACAGTGCTAATCACCGAGCCACCCTATATACAGTACAGTGCTAACCACTGAGCCACCCTATATACAGTACAGTGCTAACCACTGAGCCACCGTATATACAGTACAGTGCTAACCACTGAGCCACCCTATATATAGTACAGTGCTAATCACTGAGCCACCCTATATACAGTACAGGGCTAATCACTGAGCCACCCTATATACAGTACAGTGCTAACCACTGAGCCACCCTATATACAGTACAGTGCTAATCACCGAGCCACCCTATACAACGTTCAAGCGATCTAGGTCAAGTCGGATCGTTGGTCGGATCACTAAGCCTTTGAAGCGTATAACGGGCCCTTTAAACTCTTCCTCCAAATAGGATGAGATTATCCTGAATTTAAACCTGTGTCAGCACTATATGACCATATGGATTACTGTAGAACTGCACTTTGAAAGTTTACGTAAACAGCTAAAATGCCAAAACCTCTGTCCCTGTCAATATATTTATGGACATAATTGTATAAACCGGAGGTGGGGAACTCCAGTCCTCAAGGTCCACAAACAGTGCAGGATTTCCGGATTTCTTTAGCATTGCACAAGGGTTAGAATTGTCACCAGTGCAAATGACTAAGGAAATCCTGAAAACTTGCACTGTTGGCGGCCCTTGAAGACTGGAGTTCCCCACCCCCTGGTATAAAATAAACAGAGCTGCAGCCACTATGCAAATGCATGAAATATGCGACATAAAATCTGTACCACTGCCCTCTAGAATATACTTGTACACTCCTCAACATTGAAATTGTAACACCTAAAAAGAAAAGTTATGGAATTATGGAAATGACAGGATGGATCAACATGGTAATGATATGTTTATATTAAAAGAGGAAAAGAGTAGCACTCACCGGATTAGCAAACAATCTTCTTTATTTTTCTTTACTACACATAACAGGAGACATAAAACAGGAGGGAGGATAGGGTACAAACAAAGGCCGTTTCACGGGTTCCCCGTTGAAGCACCAGAGGGCAGTTGTTCGTACCTCATCTTCCCTCCTGTTTTATGTCTCCTGTTATGTTTAATAAAGAAAAATAAGGAAGATTGTCTGCTAAACTGGTGAGTGCTACTCATTCCTCTTTTAATATAAAGATTATATGGACTGACCTGTGAGAATGCACCTGATAGCATGAATATGACTTTGAAGTAGTAAAAGTTGAGACATTTTCAAAATATCTCATCTTATTTAGTCTTAAGTATGAGCCATGTGCAGGAATCCCGGCACTTACAGCCTCGGCTGTTATCACTGAGATTATTAATGATTAATTAATAATGATGGTAGCATTCAGCTACACTATATGGACTTGGGCAAATTATCAAGATCCGCTGCTGGCAGCGTCCTTTGCAATTGCCGACCATTGAATCTGTTCTCATATTTTTTATATCTTTGTATATCTCACAGATAAACCTACAATCTCCCCTACAAGGCTGGTGGATGGGAAGAAGGTCACGATGACTTGTACAAGTCCTGGTAGATGCCGGAACATAGAACAACCACGTATTTCATGGGAAGGATCCATGTCTGGTACAAGAGAGATGATCTATACCATAACCTATGAAGACGGCAGCAGAACCTTCCACTCCAATATCACATTCACTCCGAGGAAGTCACACAACAATTCCTCATTATCCTGTACAGTGACTTTCCAAGAATATTTGACCACACAGGAGACGCGAAGTATGAATGTTGAGTGTAAGTCCAGCTCATTATATACCATCATCATATCATTCATCGTATCATTTCTGAACACGATCATACCAAATATGTGTCATTTTTTTATTGTTTTATTTTTCAATGAACCAAAAGGGGTGTGATTTGAGTTTTTGGGGTTTTTTTTGTTTGTTTTTTCATATTTTTTTTCATATTTTTAAAATCTTATATTTTTACCTTTTATTGTTTTTTACTAGTCCCTTTAGAGGACTTGAAGCTCCCGCTATCCAAATGCTTTTGCTGTAGCCATATATTAGCATCAACATCAGCACCACTCTGTACCGCAAGTTACGTTCACAGAAAGTTTGTCATGATGTTGGCAATGACCGGGGTCATCATCTGAGTCCTGGTTGTCACGACAACCAATCGGCACTCCATGGTCACGTCATGGGCTGCTGATGGGAGCAGGGATTGACACGCTCCCCACCGGTGCATGTTAAATACCGCTGCCAGAGTTTGACAGTGTGATTTAACTAGTTAACAGCAACAGACCGATCTCCGCTCTACCCCCCGCTGTTAGAGGAGCATGTCGGCCGATCAGATCAGCCAACATGTGCGAAGAAAAATGTGGACTCATGCACGTGAGCCACCATCAAAATCAGGGACACGACCAATGACGTATATATGTCATTGGTTGTGAAGGGGTTAAAATTTTTGCCAAGCAATAATTTGAAGTCTGTCTACTGTGTATTCTGTTCAAATGAGAAAATTCTGGTTAAGCTTGCTTAATCACATCATCATCATCATCATAAGATGGATACATTCTTACTCAAGACAACTTAGTAATTAGGAAAAGGAGAATGGTATAGAATATGAATGATAGGAATTAAAGAAGAGTAAATTTAATTTACTTAGAATTTCCCCAAATTCTTCTATTCGTGAAAATCCAAATTTCTGGCCTTTTGTTTTGTTGGAAACCATCAGAATTCTAAAGTTCTGAGAAAAGGTTTAAAACGTATACTCACCTCATCCAGGCTGTATGACTGCCCGCCACTCTCCCTCCCACAGTCCGCTAACAGTCCTAGTCCGTCATCCCCGTTAATGGCTCAGCATCCTTGGCTTTTTTGAGCTCACTAGTCCACAAAACCTCATGACGTTGCACCCAAGATGTCAAGATATGCATTATTATGATGTAGCAGGGTGACATCAAGACATTTTAAGATATAATTAAGACAGAGAACATTGGCCAAATCCAATTGACCTGCTGAATCGAATTTCAACACATTTGCTCATTTCTACCAGATATACATTTTAAGAAGGTAATTTTGATATGTGAGGAGGCAGTACAAGCAGTATAACGTAGGGTTTATCCACCACTCAGACAACCCCTTCTTAAATATTATATTCTGCAATGTAAACTAACTCACCATATGCTCACCTCCCATGTCAACGTTGGGTCTCCTAAGGCTCACATAACATTATTATGCTATGTGAACCCTGCAGACAGTCAGTCGCCACTAATGGGCTGCTGTACTCCAACTTTTGGATGTCCAAAGTTTGCTCAAAAGAAGTGAGAGCACAGCAGCCTAATTTGCAGTCTATTTTGACTGTAGGCGCTCATGGAGCAATAATGTTATGAGAGCCTTCGGAGACCCGGTACCAAAAATACCCAAGTCCGGGAGTGAAGACAGATGGTTGACTTGACGTTTCAAAATTGGTGTGTTGAGATAATAAATGTGTTTTGGGCCTTTAGGATTTATCATGGGAGGGTGAAGGCTTGAGATGAACCAAAATGCTCCTGCTTAATAATTCTTTCCCATTGACCAATATTATACAGAAAGGAGCATATTGTTGAAGATACTTTTCAATTAAGTTTCCAAACATTTTTGATAAGACTTTCTTCTGTTTGTTTTCCCTAGATTCTCCATCTATCGATATAGCCATTGAAGGTAAATTACTGTTGGCATGTGTTAGTAAAAGGTTGATGTCCATGTAGTAGAGACCCAATAAGGAAACGGGGATGTGTAATTGTCAATATATAATCCAAAAAGCTGTAATCTGGAAATTTTGGTTGTCAGTTTACCTTATTAAGAAGAGCATCAAAAAGTTCCATAGGTTTCCAAAAACACAATGATGGAAAAGAAATGTCCTAAATATCTGCATTATGCGGACCCCTAGAACTAGGTCCCATGCTCCGTGCCGGGAATTGAATGATGAGCGCTCATGGCGTTGGCTCCCTTCATTCACATACTGTATATGAGTACTGAAAACTGTAGAGCACATCCGATAGATGTGGATATCAAACAGAGCTCTCCGCAATTTCCCTATTTCCTATGCAAATGAGTTGAGCATGTGTGGCCATCACTCTATTCCCAATAGCATGCACTTGGGTTCCATTCTTAAGATAGATGTACAGGATGGGAAAACCACCTTAGGGTGCTTTCACACTACGATTTATTCATTTCCGATGCTGTCCGATAAAAATCGGAC
Organism: Allobates femoralis; assembly: GCA_033576535.1. NCBI lineage: Eukaryota > Metazoa > Chordata > Amphibia > Anura > Aromobatidae > Allobates > Allobates femoralis. The sequence continues at coordinate 62,483,378 of JARQOC010000009.1, read as the reverse complement.
AACTGGGAGCGCAGGGGTTAAATAAAAAAAAAAAAAGTTCATGCTCACCTGCCCCCGAGCCCCCGCCGTCTCCAGCCATCTTCCTTAAGGCTTCCGGTGGCTCCCGCAGGCTGCCGGTGTCTGCAGAGGTCTTCTGCAGTTCAGGACCTGCGGTGATGTCACAGTCACGTGACCGCGGTTCGCCATGGTAACCCGCGGTCACATGACTGTGACATCACCGCAGGTTCTGTGTACTGCAGTAGAAGACCTCTGCAGACACCGGCAGCCTGCGGGAGCCACCGGAAGCCTTAAGGAAGATGGCTGGAGACGGCGGGGGCTCGGGGGCAGGTGAGCATGAACTTTTTTTTTTTCCTTTTTTCAGCCTCCGGCTACGATTTTATGCCGGAATCGGTGCCTATTTGGCACCCGATTCCAGGCATCAGAAGGGAGCCGATGCTGTCCGATTTATATCGGACAGCATCGGCTCCCTAAAAATCGTAGTCTGAAAGCACCCTCAAAGGGTATATTTGGGATTTTCCAAAAAAATGTGCCTAAGCATTAATAGGCAGGCTGTTGTTACCTACCTGCCTGTTGTGTCTGGTGCTGTTCTTTGCCATCACGAGGCAGTTGAAGACCACTCCTGCTGGTGATACTGCAGCGTCCACCGAAGTTGCGTCAGTAGAGAGGCAGCTTCTCTGCTCAGTTGACAGGTGTCACAGCCAATGTCATGCTTCTTGGCAGCTGGCTCAACCAATCAGCATAATGTTGATTGTCCTACCCCTTCCACAGAGCAGAGTGGAAAAGAAGTCTTTACCCTGTTGACAAAGTCATTGTATCCCCGGCAGGAGCGGTCTGTGACCTCTCTGTGTCGGCGGTGAATGGCGTTGAATATAACAGACAGGTAGGATGCAAGAAAAGAAGGAAGGAAGGAAGCTAGCTTTGTTGTATTTCTCTCTTAGGTGTTGACACCAATGATATGACTGCTGTGACTGTGAAAGATGGAGATTCTGTAACTCTAAAGTGCATTGTAGACAGTAACCCCAATGCTTCCGTCACTTGGTATAAAGAAGACCTGGTGATTCACCGGATAATAACTGACCGGATTGTCAGCATTCAACTCATCAACATTACCGAAAGTGATGTCGGCAGATATCAGTGTTCTGCAATGAATGAACATGGAGTCGCACACCAGAGCATTCAAGTCATGTTTCGAAGTGAGTAGGAAACATTTGCCTTATATATGATCAGGTTGTAAAGAGTCAGTTTTGGATGTGTGGCTTTCATCCTTGAAGAGGTTGTCTGACGTTGTCTCCACTGCATCACCTCTTCCTCTTTGCAGAGCGGTGGCGGCGCTCTACAGTATAATTGACAGTTCGGACAACAGATATCTTCGCTCCTCTGGCTCAAACAATGCCCTCTGATTCTGAAAGTAGGGGAACCTTTTCCTCTGCAGCATCGGTGAAGCGTAGCTAGACTGGAGTTGGTCAATTTTCGCAATTCAACCAACTTCAGAGCAACACTTCTTGGGAACATAGAGCATTTTGCAAAGTTGCCTATTTTTGCAAGCACTTTGCAATTTTACCCATTGAAGAGATTGAGAATATACATTTAACTTCATACCCCACTCAAGGATGGCTCAGTAACTCCCGGCGATCCCGGCGTCACATGACCGCGTCACAGCGGTGACGTTGCGGGCGCGATATTGAAATCGTGCCTGAGCTGTGCATTTGTATAATGATGTCCATTAGGGCGTATTAGAGCAATGAGGCAAGGAAGCACGGCACAGGGGACCTGCCTACCGATCAAAATGGCTTGGAGGAATGCCCCTCTGACAAGAATTTCGTAAGTTTCCTACCTACATTATTGTACTCGTAGATTAGTAAAAAAGGTGAGACAGGGATGTGTTAGAATGTATTGTAAGGCTGCAGGGACAAGTATTAATAGGTTAGAAATGTTATTTGGGGTGACAGATTCCCTTTAAATAGAGACATTCATTTCATCCGTCAATCACAGTGAGTGATCACTTAGTTCTCTGCTCTCCACTCCCCATAGGATGAATATTCATTTTACAAATTCGCACCACCTTACTGCACAGGACATCTATAGTGGATAGGGGTACCTGTATTCTCTCTTCTCTGTTTGCAGCAAAGCAAAAGGTCAAATAAAACACAGGACAGCAGGGATACCTGCTTAGAGAAACAAATGGAGTAGATACGTTATCTAGATCAGGTAAGATGTGTGCCTTCAATGTCTCCCTCCATGTAATAGAAACTGAAACCTGAGAGTGAGAGCAAAGGGAAGAGGGAGGAGAGAGCTGCTGAGAAGGAGTGAATATTTAAATGACAGTGTAACACAGTTGGACTAATCGTCTGTGAATATAATGGACAGGACTAATGTAGCAGCTCCCTGCAGGGTGTGAAAATGCTTATTGCATAGAATCTACAAACGGTATAGTAATGATTTTACTTGTTTTTAAAAGGGCTTCCAGGGCAAGGGTAATATTAGTGTCACACTAAAAAATGACCTGACAGTGTCCCTTTAATAAATGACACATACGAGCAACCTCAATATTCGACCGAATGCTCGTTCAAGAATCAAACAGTGGTGAGCATACTTGGTCATGACTATTAATTTTTACTTTCCAAATCTGTGATCAGGCTCCCATTTTGGCAATTCAGATGAATGACTTTATTCGCGGCACTAACACATAGGTCCCGTTTCATTAACATTGGGATGATTTTGTACACCAGCCTTAATGAGGGGAATGCAGGAATAAGTATTGATTACTTTGTTAAGAGGTGTACTCTACTTATTTAATTAGGTGCTTCTTCTTAGCATGCACCTCAGTGCAACTCCCAAAAATGTTATCCCAGTCAGGGACTGGATTAACAATTTTGGGGTAAGAAATGGTACCACTTTCCATGAATTTGACTTACCAGCATTGTTCTATCTGTTCCCGCCTTGACTTCTCTCCAGTCCTTGGTTGACACTGGTGCAAAACATTTGTGACTATTCAAAATGTTTACACTATTATTGTCGAATCTCTTTCCTGGTTATCGTAATAAAGGATATTGCACATGCAATCCTCTGTGTTAGAAATACATAATAAGAGTACATTTCATCCAATGAAATGGAATTGATCAGCACAAATACTCATCAATGACATAGAATACCTTGGTATAACAAGGAAAGGACTGGCAGTCACTGCCCTGGGGGACCCTAGATCAAGAGCATGTTATGGAGGAAGATGGTCTGGCGTTCTCACAGTACCCATGGCAGTACCTTATAATCCAAACTGTAAGGTTGAGCTGATAATACAAAACACATAAAAGTCCATATTTACAGCTATTTAGATATGATTTCGGTTGTACAGTTCACATTTTAATCTTCTATATGTAACTATTCACATACAGATGAAGGATCGAAATACATTGTTATTATTCTATCAACAATTGGAGCACTCTGCCTACTGCTGCTTGGATTGCTTGTGTATGCCTGTTGGAGGTAATGTATATTATTTCTCAATATTTATTCACAAAATCAAAGTCTGAAGTACCCAACATCATTGTGCTACTGTAACCTCTTTATCCGTCCATTGTGCGGTTCATAAAATCCATTTCTAAATTTCATATTGAGGCATTGTAAGTTTGAGATTAGAGACCAGCTACAAAGAGCGTCACTTGCTCTGGAAGATCAAGAATCTACTTATTGTTACACCCACTGCGGTGTCAGCCCCTCAACGGCAGGGAGACCAGCGGCGGCTGCGTACTGACCACTTCAGTGGTCTCGCAGCGTGTGCCCGGGTTCCATCTAATGCTTACTGCTCCGAGGGCCTGTACATATTATACCGGTCTCCTGACAGCATGTTTAGGCCACTGGCTCCCCACTCCTTAAAAAAACAGCACAACCTACCCAGAAATGCTTCTCAGCCCATGGTTGAGAAGCACAGAGTTTTTAAGACACCTTTACAATTTGGAAGGTGCCTGAGAACTGTAGTTTATGTATTAGAGACATGTTGCTAGTTGTCAGGTGTCATTGCTATACCTGAATCTATGCCTTGCCTGATCAGTGCCTGTTGCCAGTTCTGCTAACCCACAAGTACCTGCGTGGTCCAGTCCTGCAGCCACATCATCTCCATCAGTCCTGATTTTTCTCCATATGCATCAGTCCTGCTGTAGATCCTATCTGCACCAATCCTGATGCCGCACCTTCTGCATCAGTCTTGATACCTTACAGAGAGTCTGCACCTGCTTGCATTCAGCTATCCAGGTTGTACAAGTTTAGAGACTGTGTCTGTCCAAAGGAGCTCGACCGCTGGAGTTAGCTATCATGCTACCGAGACTCCCTGGAGTTGCACCTGGTGGCTACCTACCAACATAGGCCTAACCTTTCCATCTGAGGCTTTAGAAAAGACTCAGTAGCCACTCAGGCCTGCCCCACCAGATGGAGATCAGTGTTTTGGCCCAGTAGGTGAACTCCTGGATGCTCGTCCATCGAGCGTTACACTTACCTTACATAGACAGCCCAATAATTTATTTATAACCATATTGTAATACCTTATTTCCCCAGTGGTGGCGCTGCAGGCAAAGTTATCTCTTGTTGCCAGGATCCTCTGCAGGTTAAAATTCATTGTTGCAAGATTCTGTAAAATGAAACTAATTGCAATTGCAGTAAAATTTCCTTTTTTCTACACATCAGAGTAATTCTGACATATTTATTGTTTTCATAGAAAAAGACTGAAGAACTCTAGAAACATTGAGGTACGTGAGCTGATAAGATAATGAAGAGAAGCCATTACAATGTGACTCGTTGGGGCATATGAGTGTCAAAGAGAGTAGTCTCCTTTACGGTGAAAGTTTGCCAAAAAAGAGCAGTTCTGGCTCTTGTACTTGTCCGATCATCCAACTGTTCCATGATTGGCCATTAGTGATAAGTGAGCCCAGTACTCGAAACCAGCAGGTTGAACGCTTGAAGTGTTTTGACTCAAGTATAATTGAAGTCAATTGGAAACTTAAGCATTTTTACGGAGACTTATTTGGCTCATACAGTCATCCGGCTGGTTGATAGTTAATAGATCACTTACCCGAACTTGTAGCAGTGACGAAATTCTGAAAATGCTGAAAGGACCTGTGTGATGTCACGACCATGTGACTACAATAATAACGATTTAGCTCACTTAGCTTCACACATTACGGTTATAGGGTCGTGACATCACACAGGTCCTTTATACACAGCATTCAGCATTAAAACAAAGTCAGTGACCTATCTGTTAACTATTAACCAGACGGATGACTGGATGACTGTTTGCCATGCTATCTAATGTAAGTATGTAAGTATCTAACATGCTTTTTTAGGAAGAATACTGTGATTAAAGAAAAAAAAAAAGGTTATTAATGAACATTGCATAATCAAAATAACATTGGTGGAGGTTTAATAACAAAAAAAGGACATGACAGGTTCCCTTTAACTCTTTCTGCATTCAGCAGTGTGCATGAAAACAAGGAGCCTTTAAAAGCCAAATGGTGCAACCTTTGTATTGAAACTCATATGCCAACATTTTAACCTAAATATAAGCATTTAAGCAAATAAAATAATTCTTAAAAGTTGTTTCTTTTTTTCTGTGTCTTTAAAATGAAATTCAATCACAACGTTTATTATTCCAGCAGACTGAATCCACATATGTTGATCTGCAGAGATCAGAGATTACAGAGATATACGATGAGTTGAAGGTAATTATGATTCTGCTGTTGTAACTAGTGATGGTCGAACTCACCGAAGTTCGAGTTCAGCGAACTCGCCAGGATTCTTTTTAAAGTTCGGGTTCGGGGTCGAAAGTGGCTTGAAATTGAGTTTGAACCCCAAACTCAGACTGTAAAGTTATGGGATGGGGGCTAGGAGGCTGTGAAAGAAAGAAGATAGTTATTAAACAGCATTATACTTTCCGGCGTTCACCCACTTGTACTTCTGTGGCCGCTCATTAAATTCCTGGATATTCACTGCAGAGGGACCCAACAGCCAATCACAGATGCTGTAACAGAGTATTGGCGCACCAAAACCATGCATTGTATTCAATGTTGTCAGCTGAATCTCCTGGTCCAAAAAAGCACCAAAACTACAAAACAGTTGGGCCCCTTTTTAGAACATTATTCCTTGAAATAATTGTTAAAAAATGACGTGGGCTTCGCCATATTTTTGTATGCCAGCCAAGTACAGAAGGCAGGTACAAGCTGCCTTTCTAACCCCAGCTGCCTATTTTTACCTGGCTGGAAACTCAAAATATAGTGAAGCCCTTTTTTAATTATTTCATGAATTTCATGAAAAGATTTTTTTAAAAATGACATGTTTTTTTTTTGGTTTCAAGACAGGTACAACTAGGCAGCTGGAGGCTAGAATCCTCAACACAGGTTGGCCCAGGCTTTCTGTGCCCCCCTGCTGTGAATTGCAGCCCGCATCTGCCCCAGAACATGGCACATTCATAGAAGTGCCATTTTCTGGTGCTGTACCCCGAGTTTTTCAGTGGCCCTGGTGTGGTGGCACACTGGGTAATTAACCTTCGCCCGGCTGAGTAGGTACAATTGCAACTATTCCGTTTTAAAATTGCAATATCTTTTTTTTTTCGAAAAGCCGTAGAGGGCTGAAATTTCATGACATCTCTGCAGTTTTGGTCCAGAATATATTGGCCAAATTTCAATAAAATATCTCCACCCCTTCCGAGATAAGGGGTCGAGATATTTAATATAAAATTATGCAGCCTGACAAAGGTTAAAGGGTTAATGCCAGCTTTGTATTGCAGCAGGCACTAACCTCGAAATTCATAATGTCAGGCCAATATTAGACCCACCCCTATAAATTTTTAGTAAGCAGCAAAAAATCACAACACCGAAAAAAACATTAGAAATAAAACACAAAACAACCCTGTTTCGCATCTTTAATTAGCAAAAAAAAAAAATTCGCTATGACATAATCCACAGGATTGCAAAGTATTCACTGATCTCAGTGTTTGAGACTCCTAACAGAGGCTCCACAGACTCTATTTGCATAATCCACAGGAAGCATCTTCAGCTCTGCTGCATATCTCTGTGAGCAGACGCCCATTCTCTGTGACAGCGTCTATGATTGGCTGTTAGGCCCCTCTGCAGTGAATATCTAGGAAGTTAATGACCAGTACTGGAAGTAGACGCAGCAGGGCGGTGGAACACGGTATGTATAATGCTATTTAATAACTATTTTCTTTATTTTACAACTCCCCCACCCCGGAACGCAAACCCGAACTGTAACATGGATTCCCAGGAAAGTCTGTGTTCTGGATCTGTGCCCGAACACTAGGTGCCCGGTACGGACCCCGAACTTTACAGTTCGGGTTGGCCCATCACTAGTTGTAACTCTATTATATACTGGGGTTTATGATTCTGCTGTTATTTTATCTCTGGATTTCTTTTCATTTCTATGGTTTATTTTACTTCCGAGTCACAACAAGCTCCCTGACGGGTTCATTGTTAGCTCCTTATGCGTTCAGTGATGTTCACATGTGCAGAAACAAAAAGCCTTTAATAGCCAAATGGGGAAACATTTTTATGGAAACCAATATGCTGACATTTTAGCCTAAAATACAAGCATTTAAGTAAAAAAAATCTTTAAAATATCAAGTCTGGTGGCTCTATACCCAAGCAGACCCCTCCAACTTCTGGATGTAATTCGACTCGCCGTCGGGTCACTCGTCGCCCCTCACTGGCCATGATATGTAGGTGTCACCTCCAATGGGCAGAGCTAGGGCAGGTGCTCGCTCTGGATGTATGTTGCACTCTGGGAGATTTACTTCTGGTGTTGATGGGAAGCGCAACGCCACCACTCCCAAGGATTATGCTGTTTAGGGGTCCCGGAATGCTAAGTCCTCTAGTGTCTGTTGTTGCCAGCGGATATGGGATGCCGTGACTACTGGATCATCTCGGTGGTGGGAGGTTACCTTCACTCTCCTCCTCCTTTGCTTCTTTGGGTTGAGCATGGAGATTGGGAATTGCCTCAGTGATGTTAGATGATCACTAAGATGCAGATTTGAACTCACCATATCCTCTATTTAGTGCTGGTTATTTCAGTTGGGTTTGGGTGGTAGAAGGCAGTAGTTTTGTGCTTCTCAGATGGGTTCTTTGCTCTTGCTTCTAAAGTAGTCTTGGCTTTGTCCCTGGTTTTCGTAACTTGGTCTTGCACTGCTTCTGTTGGTTCACTGGTGTGGTTGATACTACTGCCTGGTCACTAGCCAAACCGCTGCTTGCCACCTGGGAAGGCCTGTGCCAAAGTTCCCCATTTTCAAGATTGCGAGGTGGGTTAAAAGTATCTCGGCTCTTAAGAGTAAGCGGTAGAGTGATGGCTAGCGCAAATTGTGTCCGGCATCCTGCACTTGCTGGTCTGAAGTCCAATCATTCCACCACTACCCGAGCATTACAGAAAGTTTTTTTCCTTTTGCTTTCTCTCATTTTTATGAAATTCAATGACAACGTTTTGCTCCTGCAGACTGAACACACATATACCGATCTGAGGAGGTCACAGATTACAGAAACATACGATCAGTTGTCGTGATTCTATCATTTACTGGTGTTTATGATTCTGTAGTTATTTTTGCTCTACGTTTTCTTTTTATTATTCTATTTCTTATTTTACAGCCTGGGACCGGTGCAGACGCCATTATTGTAGGATCAAATGTGGGTGCAGCGAATAATTATGAGAATGTCGGTGCAGCGAATGATTATGAGAACGTCGAGAAACAACATAAATGACGATGAAACCTTCTGATGTAACCAATGGGGTCTGTTGTGTTACTTTTGCAAGAGAAAAATAGTATTTGCATTGACTGTTGGTGTAACGGAATGATCTCCGGTAAACGTCTCATTGTCATGTGGGCCCTTCTAAAGTGTAAAATGTGTTGAAAATGGACGTTCCATGATGAACAAGAGCAACTCTGACCTAGGAGAGGTAGTTTTTTATTGCCAATATTTTTGACAAACAGGCTCAGATACAATTGTAAAGAAGTAATATTATTAAAAAGTCTAATATAGAATATGAAATTAATTAATTGCATACACTATTTGTATAATCAACATACAAAGGTTATGTATTCACTTACATCACATCACCACAGAGTTATCAATACATCATCTGTCTGAAATATTGGAGTTTCCACGTTGAAGACAAGAGAACTCAGTGGGAAAACTCAACACTCTATTCGGATAGAGATTCCCCAAGGAGCTAGAAACATCATCAACTCCTGGAATATCAGCACTGGATTGTCTGTATCATGATCCTACCAACTTTTAAGTGCTTAGACAATAGAAGCATAAGGCTGGTTAATGTTTATAAATGTGATTCATCAATAATCCAGAATTGGCCAGTTTCTGAAATCTCGAGAAGTTACTCATTAGGAAATATATTGAGACAATAAATCTGTGTATTTCTCGTGGATGAAACGTATAAGTTATCCCTAGTTGTTTGGGCACAGAATTTTGTTACAATAAATGCATAAATGCATTGTCAAAGCAAATATCACAATGGTAACTTGTGTACACATCTAAATCACATATCTCTGAAACAAACAACATCACAGAGCCCAAAACAATGAACATTGTCTACCTGTATAAACACAGAGCAAATACTCACCAGCAGACAAAGGTTCGTGTATGTAGTCAGTAACAATGATGTTAGGCTACGTTCAGACACTGCGCTTTTTTGCGCGCTTTTTTTTTATTCAAAAAAGCGTAAGTGCGTATGTGTCTGCCAGCAAAGTGAATGGAAATTCACTTTTGCTGTTCAGAGACTTCGTAAAAATATGCAGCGCTTTTATGGGAGACAGTGCGGGTGTAAAAAGAATGATCATAGGAGCCCATTATTCCCGCTGGAATTACACATCGCCATTCAGACGATGCGCAATTCCAACCGGCAATACGTCGGCGCTGATTTCACACAGGGGAGGAAGAATCCTGTTCCCCCTCCCCTGTGTGACATCTGTCACAGCCCATTAGGGTTTCGCAGTGTATTAATATACACTGCGAAACCAAAATTAAACTAAGCCAAATGTCTTAAAAATAATAAAAATGTAATACTTACCCTCCGCCGGGTGTTAGGGAGCCGAGAAATCGTCCACAGGTATCGACCTTCCAGGGCCTGTGATCGCTGATTGGCCGCTCATGGTCATTTGATATGCATATCATATCACATGACCGTGAGCGACCAATCAGTGATCTAGACAGGTCCTGGAAGGTCGATACCTTTGGATGTGTCTGCTCCCGACTCCCCGATCACCCGGCAGTGGGTAAGTAATCTATTTATATTATTTTTAAGACATTTGGCTTAGTTTAATTTGGGTTTTGTAGTGTATATTAATAAACTACGAAACCCAAAGGGGCTGTGACAGATGTCCCACAGGGGAGGGTTCTTCCTCCCCTGTGTGACATCATTTTAGAGGGAGAAGTGAAGCCCCGTAAAAAAACGCACTGTGTGAATGCACCGAGTTTTTTCACAAGGCTTTTTTGCGTGGGTGCAAAACACTGCAAGAAGCACCCGCGCAAAAAAGCGCTATATGTGAACATAGCCTTATACTGCAATATACAGTGCATGGCTCCAAACAACCACAATTCATATTTGCAATGCTCTTCACCCTTGGTCAAATGATCACACCATATCAAAGCATATGAATTATATGTTACAATATGTAGGCTTTCAGAATCCTTATTTTTATTTGCAATACAGTACTTAAGTGAAAACTAAAGGCAATGAGGTGAGGGGGTCCTAGGGAAAATCTCAAGAAATAGTAATGTAGTCATGTGACCATGGCCGCCCCTTTATGCGTCACTGCTGTTCAGACAATAATACATTGGAGACAACATCAATGTGGATGTCCAGTTTTGAAAGCTCTTTTTTTAAACTAGATGGTAGCCCGATGCTGTTACATTGGGAGGGCGGTGACATCACGATGAGGGCAGGCATCTCTCCCCCTGTGCTGTTTCTCCTTGTCCACTTTTTTCCCGCTTGCTGTCTGCCCTCCTTGTGGTCACTCATTACACCCTGTGCAAGCACTCTGCCCCCTTGTGGTTGCTCTCTGCCCCCACTGTGTTGCCTCTGAACCCCTTGGGCACACTCTCTGCACCCTCCATGGTCACTCTCTGTCCACCCCTGTGCTGCCTCTTTGCCTCCATTGTCACTCTCAGCCCTCCCTGTGCCGTCTCTCTGCTCCCCCTGCTAACTCCCTCCCCCCCATGTGGTTATTCTGTGTCCCCTGTGCACATTTTTTGCCACCCTGTGCCTTTCGCTACCCCCCTGTGGTCGCTCTCTGCCCCACTGTGCTGCCTCTCTGCCCCCACTGAGGCCACCCTTAGTCCCCCTGTTGTCACTCTATGCCTCCCCCATGCTTGATCGCATGGCGCATTTCCTCATTCGGTGGGCTGTGGGGTGAGTTGGTCTGCCAGGTGACCGGTAAGAGTGGGGTGTGAGAGCAAGTGGGGGTTGTAAGAGCGGGCAGTGTGAACAGGGAGGTGTGAGGATGGGCAGAGCGAGAGTGGTGTGTGAAAGCAGGCAGAGTGTGGGAGGGAGTTCAGAGCACAAAGGGGGAGAGAAGTGCAGGTGGGAGTTCAGAGTATGGAGGGGAAGTGCAGAGCGTGGGGGGAGAGTGGGGAGAGTGGGCAGAGCGTGGGGAGACAGCAAGCAGAGTGAGGAGGGAGAGAGCAGATAGAGTGCAGCAAAGAGAAAACAGGCAGAGTGTGGAAGGAGCGCAGAGCGTGGAAGTGGGGAGTACAGAGCATGGGGGGAGTGAAGAGCATGGGGGTGCAGACCGCGGGGGTGGGGAGTGCACAGAATGAGGCGGAGTACAGAGCCCGGAGGTGCAGAACATGGGGGTGGGAAGGGCAGAGCATGGGAGGGGAGTGCAGAACTCAGGGGTGGGAAGTGCAGAGCATGGGAGTGCAGAGCGTGGGGTTGGGAGTGCAGAGCGTGGGGGTGCAGAGTACATGGGTGGGCTGTGCAGAGCATGGGGGTGCAAAGCACAGGGGTGAAGAGTGCAGAGAATAATGGGATAGCAGAGCATAGGGTGTGCAGAGCATAGGGGAAGTGCAGAGTGCAGAGGTGCAGAGCATGGGGGTGGGGAGTACAGAGCGTGAGGGTGCAGAACGGGTTGGACAGGGGTACAGAGCATGGGGGTTTGGAGTGCAGAGCGTGGGGGTGCAGAACGCGTGGGTGGGGAGTGCAGAGCACAGGGGTGCAGAGCATGGGGGGAGAGTAGAGCGCGGGGTGGGGAGTGTAGATCACGGGAGTGCAGAGTGTATGGGTGCAGAGCGCTGGGGGTGGGGAGTGCAGAGTGCAGACATGGAGAGCGCAGGGAGGGGGAGTGCAGAGTGCAAGGTGCGAAAGTGGGCGGCGGCAGCACTATCTGTTCTGCTCTCTGTGCTCTCTGCCCCTCTTTCTGCAGGCTGTCTCTGACTGCTGTGAAGCAGTACAGGAGCTGTGATGTGACGGTCATGTCACAGATCACATGACCGTGACATCATCACGAGTCCTGTACCTCTGGTAAGCCAGAGGTTATCGGTGGGGAGGCAGAAGGTGGGGGGGCTGCATGCGGGGTGCGGCATTTGGTACAATTGGGATGTTCTGCAGCAGCTGTATGGGTCCTTATAACCTGACCACTCAGGCAGTGATCTCTGGAGTTTGTGAGGGCGGGGACGTCAGTGGAAGGGCGGACTTATAGTGGTATCATTAGGGGGCGGTGTCTGTGATGCTGGCCTCATTCATTATAACAATATAATAATATTTATTAATTTATATAGCGCTATTAATTCCACAGCACTTTACATACATCAGCAACACTGTCCCCATTGGGGCTCACAATCTAAATATCCTATCAGTATGTCTTTGAAGTGTGGAAGAAAACCAGAGTGCCCGGAGGAAACCCACACAAACACAGGGAGAACATGTTGCCACACCTGGGGCCATGGAGCCGGGCCACACCACCGTGGCCATCCCCAGAAGCAGCACGGTCCGGCTCTGGGTAACTCAGTCCCTGCAGATATGTCACAAGGGTAACAACATTGATTGTAACAGAGGAAAGCCTTGAATATAGGGAGATGGATCGCCACCTGACTCTCACCTGAGTTTGTATTCTTTGTTCCTTACTGTCCCTATACGGGTCCTTCCCCCATTGCCATCACGTGCCGAGTTGGCCCTGGACTCACCCTGACTAGTGTGAAGGCAACCAAAAACACTAGTCTCACCACTGCAAAAATACAACACAAGGTAAAGGAGACAGAGAGAGGGGAATAGACACAAAAAAAGGAAACACTGCAACTCCTCCAATGCAGATAAACACCACAGCTGCAATTGCCACGACTCCTCAGCTTCTTTCAGAGACAGGCTCCTTCCAAAATGGTCATCACTTTTGCACACAAGGGTTTGTGTCATTGGCAGGGTATGACACATGTCTTTGCCATATAAGAATCAGCCATTTTACCTCCTCGCCATTTCCTCAGTGTTGGAGTTCAGTGTGCACTACAAAGATAGTTAGATAGCGATTCCATTCCAAGTTAGATAGAGAGATACTTAGTAGGTTTAGGGACTATTTCCAATAACAGCCCTTTTAGGGCTTAAAAGCAGTGTTTGGCAGGCAGGTATGTTCCAGGGCTGTGTTGAAATCTACATAGATCCTGTGCTTTGCAAGTATTTTTTACTGCACCTGGCCAAATCTAGCCAAACAAATCCTTTTTGGCTAGTAGCACTGTGTACCAGGCAGGTGTGTAGCACTGCTGTGTAGAAAGCTACACCTGTGTCTGCAAGTCTCTTTTGACAGCATCTGGCCAAATCTAACCAAGCAAATCCTTTTTGGCTTGTAGCACAGTTTGAAAGACAGGTGTGTAGCACTGCTGTGTAGAAAGCTACACCTGTGTTTGCAAGCCTCTTTTTACTGCATCTGGGCAAATCTAGCCCAGCAAATCCTTTTTGGCTAGTAGAACAGATTGCCAGGCAGATGTGTAGCGCTGCTGTGTAGAAAGCTACACCTGTGATTGAAAGCCTCTTTTTACTGCATGTGGCCAAATCTAGCCAAGCAAATCCTTTTTGGCTTGTAGCACAGTTTGAAAGACAGGTGTGTAGCACTGCTGTGTAGAAAGCTACACCTGTGTTTGCAAGCCTCTTTTTACTGCATCTGGCCAAATCTAGCCCAGCAAATCCTTTTTGGCTAGTAGCACAGTTTGAAAGACAGCTGTGTAGCGCTGCTGTGTAGAAAGCTATACCTGTGTTTGCAAGCCTCTTTTTATTGCGTCTTGCCAAATCTAGCCCAGCAAATCCTTTTTGGCTAGTAGAACAGATTGCCAGGCAGATGTGTAGCACTGCTGTGTAGAAAGCTACACCTGTGTCTGCAAGCATTTTTTACTGAACCTGGCCAAATCTAGCCAAACAAATCCTTTTTGGCTAGTAGCACTGTGTACCAGGCAGGTGTGTAGCACTGCTGTGTAGAAAGCTACACCTGTGTCTGCAAGTCTTTTTTGACAGCATCTGGCCAAATCTAGCCAAGCAAATCCTTTTTGGCTAGTAGCACAGTTTGAAAGACAGCTGTGTAGCGCTGCTTTTTAGAAAGCTATACCTGTGTTTGCAAGCCTCTTTTTATTGCATCTTGCCAAATCTAGCCCAGCAAATCCTTTTTGGCTAGTAGAACAGATTGCCAGACAGACGTGTAGCGCTGCTGTGCAGAAAGCTACACCTGTGATTGCAAGCCTCTTTTTACTGCATCTGGCCGAATCTAGCCCAGCAAATGCTTTTTTGGCTTGTAGCACAGTTTAAAAAATCACCGAAATAGGACATTAAACTCAGAAAAAAAAATCACCAAAAATCAGTCAAGTCAAATATCCATTGCACCAAACAGGAGGCTGCCAGCTCAACTGGGAGGTAATACCGATGCTCAATCCCCTACAACCCAAGCATGGAGGAGGTTGTGGCACCTGCGACCAGCCATGCTGACAGGGAGGAGACTGGTGGTATCTATAGACACCAGGTCACCAAAAGAGCGTCAGTCACACACTGACTCCCTCCCCTCAGGCCTGGATCTTTTATTCAATATAACTAGGAATGTCCCACAAAGGTTTAATAGATTCAGATATTTTCTGTTGAGGGGGGGGGGTCGATTTGCTATAAGCCAGTAAAAGGTGGCTATTGGTGGCCATATTGCTGGATTTCTTTGGGCTGAAAAAGGTTGAAATAAAGAACTATGGTAAAAATATTGTAGTTGCTGTACTCGACCTGTTCTTCGCCCATTCTTTGCCGTTCTCTTTTTCCAGCCTTTTTTGAATGTTGTTTGGACCAAATTGAATTTGCCATAAAAATTCGAGAAATTCTGCCAGAATCAAGATTTTGGAGATATTTTTGATATTTTGATAAATCATAAATGAAAAATGTCTACTAAAAGGGTTGATTGAGATTATTATTTTACCTCCCTGCCGAGGTGTTAAACAATCTGAGAGGATTCAGTGTGTGCTAGGGTTAAAATGATCCACATTTTCAAAATGTCACAACTTTATTTAGAGCGGTAACGTGGCAATAGGACGTATAAATAGCAGCACAATTAATCAGACTGTGACTCAACTCCGAGTCTGAAGGCAAAGTCCTGCACACGTCACTGGAGAAATAAGACGAAGTGTAACCACACAAGTCATCACTTCTATCTTGGTGTATAGGGGTGACTACATCCTCATAATGTACCAGGTCGTGCTCCTGCGACATCTGCTTCTGTCGCCAGGCACCGCCGTGGTCAACCTGTGGGTGGTGCTGGTGAAGAGAAGTCTGTGCAAGACATCCTGGAGACCACAGGGTCCCCTCATCCACTAGGGTAGAGTGGTGCTTCACAGTCTGACAGGGTGAATGTCTGTGCAGTCTAGCTTGTTAGGACTATGGATTTCTATTGACATTCTGTGCGTCTTACCCATTTTTAAAATGGTGTCTGCTGCTGATCATGTGATCATCCCCTCTACCTTTATAAACCTCAGCCTACCGTCTAGCTACGCTTGAGTATTCAGTTTGAATCCCTGGCTTCTAACAGTCTGTTGCACCTCCTGCTGATCTGCTCCGACCTCTCCAGCAATTACCTCTGGACTCTAGCAACTCTCACCTGTCTCCTGCTATGCTCCTGCTTCCAGCTGCCAGTGCTTTGCCCTTCTCCCAGACCGCTGTCTTCGCCTGGTCCTGTGTCACGTGAGCCTTGTGTGCCTTGCCAGCGCTTACTGAGGTATTGTTTGTTGTGCAGCTCTCTGGACATTGGGACTCTTTTAAAGCTGCATTAAATAGTGTTTGGATTGTTTTTTTGGGGACTCCCATTCCCAGGCCTCTGGCGGTTTATTATTTGGGAGAACTATTTCTTGAGACTTTCAGTAGCTGCCTGTTTAATGAACTTACTCTTGCTGCACTTAACTTATCTGTCACGTGTGATAATCATAGATTTGTTCGTCTTTAAATTTGGTTTCACAGTGTGTCTGTGCTCCCATTTGCAAATAGATCCCTGAGTAATCCTACATTACATTATACAGCTGAAGTCATTAACTCCTAGCCTTCAGCCTATTGAAAAGCGCTGCAACCTACATATAACTTCAGCCTTCTGCTGCAAGCTGCCAGAAATAGCTTTTGGTTTCCCTGGCTTGTCACCTGTCTTGTATAGTGGTTTCATGTGTTATATTGGCCTGTTTTTTGACGCTTCTCCTGCCTCACAATTTTGTATCTTGCTGCCATCTTGGTTTTGTCCCAGCTCGTTGACTACTCATCCTGTATTTGTCCTTTTTCTGACCTTCCGGCTTTGACTCTGCTTGACAACTTTCTTGTCTCTGGACTGCAGCCCATGCATAGGCAGAAATCTCCTTGACCCAGTTGTAAATCCAGATCCCTGTGTAGGGTTTAAAGGGTACCAGAGTTTCTCGGAGTGCTGTCTACCGGAGTAGTCTGTCCAAGATACCCTTCTTTGCCTGTAGCCTTGGACGAACGTCTAAATAATGTCCACATCATCAGTTCAAATGAGATGGTCTTTGATTGATCTGTACATTTCGAACTCCACTGCCTTGTCTTTCTCCTTAGAGCTCACATCAGTTTGAAGACACATTTTATCACCAGGCAGGAACTATTCCTCTGCTCCTAGTCTGCCGGCTTTATCCCACTGTCATTTTGATCTCTGCTTCATTTTCTGTCCATCACACACTAATCTCCTTCACAGTTGTGCAATCACACTGCTACAGTTCCTTCAGTTTCTTATGGCTTTCTTTTCCCACCTATGAATACGTATTATTAGCTGTGACGTTCTCTCACTATCCAGATTCAACCCAAAATGCCTACTGCATTCCTGCCTTGGCTTTTATACAGACTATGATAGATCTCTCCTGATCGATTGTGTTTCTCCTGGTTGATTGTACTATTATCTGTGATGTGATCACTGCAAAACTTTACAAGAAAACTCAAATAGTAACGCCCATGTTATGTCATGTGTCATGATTGCTCCTTGCTATGCATCTCAGATGCATATAAGAGTACTGAGCTGAGTTTGATATCTGGTGTGTTGAGCTGTCAGTAGTTGATTGGCAGAGCAGGCTTCCATTCTGGTTCTGGGAGGTGCTGGGCTGCTCAGGTGTTCCATCTTCCCTGTGATTGCTCTGCTATTTTATTGAGCAGCCTCTCCCAGAATTCTGCCGGTCATACATTCTCTTTGAAGTGGTTAGTTTATATGACCCGAACTGTTGCTTGATTTCCCTTTTATTTGCTCCCTGTAGTTGTTGTGATCTTCTAGTATTTTGACCCTTGGACCGTAACCTGAATACGCCTCAGTGCGCTCTTACAAACCTGAATGGTTACTTCTATAGTACAAATTGGTATATAAAAAAATTACAGAAAAGAGACAAAGAGTGAAGGATCTAAGTGTAGATGGAATACAATGCAAGTTCAAAAGGATAGTATTGCACTCACCTAGAAGGTGACTTTGAGTCTTGTTTATCCATCCGGTCCCCTGGTCTGCAGACTTCTGGAGACTATAAAAGTGTAGAATAAGGGCTTTCATAGGTAGTAATATGAAGAAAAAAGATTTCCCAATATGCGGTGCTACCGGGAGGTATAGATGATTAGGGGTGATAAATATATACTTGAAAAAGGCTTATTTATTTAAAAGCCGAACCCCAGTGTATTTTTCATTCCTAATCATCTCTATATCCCGGTAGTGCCCAAATTGGGAAATATTCTTTTTTCTTCATCTGACCACGTCTCTGTCTACTCCCTGAATACTACAAGCACTCTTGGAACTGATTCAGATTACCTGATTTACCTGCTGTCCATACTACCTGTACGCAGTTACTATGTCACACCCTGGCTATTAGTAGGGCCTAGAATCGCATCATTCTTCACTAGTAAATGACGTCTTTTGCATTGTGTAAAATGGTGGTGGCCAATGTAGACATGGGACTCTATGACGACTGATGTCACATGTCACATAGGGTGGAGTTTTAGGGTCTTTCTACTGGAATTATTTATTTCATCCCAAATTTCATGATGGGGTTGTAGAACGAATGTTGAGGGAATGGCTTAAAAGTACACATAGGATAAGTGATATAGGAAACTATAAGAATTGATAAAACATATTTATGCATTTATGTGTCTTTGTGTAGGAAGCCTCTTTTGTAAGAGAATTTGGTCATGCAAATTCCATCTGCTCTGATCAGTCATCTATTGTGCAAGGCTGAACAAGGACATTTGGCGTTACCTAACTTGAATACGTCAAGGAACAATGTACATAAGTTGTGCCATTGTATATTGTGCAAATATTCTTTTATTAACTGTTTGACGTCTTTAACTGGTCCAGTGGCGGACCTTGAGCCCAGAGGGCCCTGGTTGCAGCCATGGTGAGGAGCGGGGGGGTATGCGGGCGGCCGTTGGCAGTGGGGCAGAGGAGAGGAGGGGTGGGATCAGGCAAGGGAAGCAGGAAGCCCCCCTGCAGACTTGAGGGGCCCCCTAGCCGGTTGGGGCCCTGGTGCAGCTGAACCAGCTGCACCACGGTAGGTCCGCCCCTGACAGGTCCATGTGATTCTCAGCAGAGACTTTTCCCAACATCTCATGAAATGGTGCAGTCACTGGTCAAGTCAGAGACAGAGATACTTGAAGAAAGGCAGAGAATAGGAACTTGTGTTGCAGTTATCACTAATAGCCTCTAGAAGGAGAACAGCGCTGTTCTTTTTGCTTTACACGGTTTAACAACTGGATATCAATGGTTTTGATAAAAGCTGATCGTCGATGGTGTCGTGGTGCCGGACATTCACCAGTCCGAAACCGATGACTAGAGATGAGCGGACCCATGGAAGTTTGAGTTCTGAAAGCTTAGTCGGACTTTAGATAAAGTTCAGCTCTAGACCTAAACTTGACCTGAACCTCATTGAAGTCACTGGTTGAGTAGTTCAGATCTCCACGTACGGCCAGAAATAAACTAAAGCACTTCCGGGAGAGGCCGGTGGGGTTGGTTTTGTAATTTCTTTTTTTGTACACTCTACATTCGATAACTCTGATTTTACCTCCAGTGAAGCCGGCTCACACTGGGCCTAGCACTGAGTGTACCCGAGCACAGCAATGCTCACTCAAGGGTTGCCTACGGAAAGCACCCGAATTCTGAACCCAAACACTGACCATTCTTGTAAAGTCTGTTCGGCATGAACACCAAAATTTAAAGTCCAGTTCGCTTATCCCTACTGATGCCAATCGGAAAGGAGGGTCATCAATATCAAGGTAGAGGAGAATGCCTTGTGAATGTTACACAATCTGTAAGGCACCTACCTATACTGAAACAGGAGAAATAGTGGTAAAATCCTGTGCTGCTGCCAAATATAGGTCCAGGGGGTAGTAATAATAAGAAATGGTGATTTATTCAATGCATTTCTAAGCATGTCCCTGCAACTCCTTAAGGAAATTGACCAAATCGGCGGCAGCTGCATGGGATTATTTCCATGATTTCTCCTGGTTACTGTGCCACAACCTCCATCAGGTTTGCACAGGGCTACCAATAGGAATTTCAGGTCCGCTGAGACTCCACCCAGACTCCACCCAAGCTCCGCCTCTTCCCGGCTCTGCCTCCACCCAAACATACATATATATATATATATATATATATACACACACACATACAATTCACACAATTGAGACCGTTTGCAGGGCCTGTGATATTGGAGAGGAATCCTATCACGGTATCTCCGATGGCTCCAACAATCCACCGGTTGGGAGGCAAATTTAAATAAGGAAAGACAACTAGGTGGATCGCAGGGGCAAACCGCACTTGCCGGACCTGACCGCAGGCCCCATAGAGAATGAATGGGGGTTTGCCGCATTCTTGACGCAAGTCGTCCGTTACGTGGCAGATGCGGTAAATCTGCCGGATCTGGCACAATTGAGCGAGAGAGCGCTGGTATGAAAGGGGCCTTACAATACACAACATTATAAAGCAACATATGGCATACTCTAGGTCACTACACCGGCATTGTGTAAACACAAAGGAGACAAGCGAGGCGCAGAATAGTGCCCTATCAATGGTGAAACTGTTAGACACGGTGATATGTGGTGTCCACTCTCCTTGCTCGGTTGTGTATACCCACAACCGGCTTGAGCGCCTTATACAGCTGCCGCTGGACCTCCACTGCCACTGCACGTGGAAATCGATAATCTGTAGTTGGGAAGAGGTGTGCCACGGTCCGCGCTGCTGTGACACAAAAGGATCACAAGGAAGGCAATGCTTCAATAAAACTTCCTTTATTCTTTCTCTCCTACGCGTTTCGGAACCACATCCGAGCTCCTTCCTCAGGGGCAGTTGTCCATATGCTTTCATGTTGGTTGTGTGACGCCACCTTTTATCATTTTGCTATGTTTTTTGGGTAAGACCACATTGCCCTTTTCTATCCACAGTTTATTGTTTATTTACAGCAGGAGCTTTCACCTATCACTTTATTTTTTACAAAAGAAACCAAGAATTCTAAGAATCCACACACTTTCCAAATCTTATAACTTCATTTTTCACCCAGCCAAAAAGGGAAGGGAAGGAATTAGGAGGAAGTGAGCAAAAAGAAAAAAAAAAGAAGCTGCAGAACATCTTGCAGATGGAACTAACGCTGCAGACAACAGCATTTCAGAATCAATTTCTACAGCTTAAGGGCCCGTTACACGCTTCAATGTCCCAGCAATCGCTGGGACATTGAAGGCTAATCCCTGCTGAGCGGCACTTAGTTACCCACAGTTTACCTTGGATACCAGCGTCCAGCGTTGCTGAGCGGCGCTGGGAGCTCACTGATCGTTGGTCTCCTGCTGTCACAACCAGCGATGCAGCGCGTTCAGCGGGCGACCAAAGATGATTTATGAACCCGTTCATAAATCTGCGATCAACGACTCATTGTTGATCGTTGATAGGTGTCGCACGCAACAATGTCATTTAAATATCGCTCCAAACCGGTGACGTTGCAACGATATCGTTACCGATATCGTTGTGTGTGACGGGCCCTTTAGACATACTGATCCATTAATAAGTTTTAAGGCTTTAACTATTTTTCAATGAGTCATTGGGGTAGAACTTGTAGACCTATTTCGAGATTACTTAGAACAATCATTCTAACAGGTGAACTATAAAGAATATTTATGAGCAGCCATGACGCTTATTAGAATCCTTTAAAATATATGACTTGCCCTCAGGGCCATGGGGTACTCGGAACCGGGCAGGTTTGGTCTCTCAAGGGACGTACGGTGACTGAGACCCGGCTTTCATGGCCCTGTGGTGTCACTAAAAATGCGGGGGAAATGTCTTAAAGTATAAAGGTTGAGACACCACCCGTGGTTTGTGGCTATTGGTAGCCGCTGCTGCTGCAGAACCTCTAGGGATGATGTTCAAGCTGTTATGATTGAGTGGCTCCCTATGGGTGGAGCGGGTCCCCAGGGCAGTGGATGTTAAAAGATCGTTGGGGTGCAGGATGGAGGGCGTAAAGTAACAGACAGACTTCCGGTTGTTGGTTCCTCAGGTCCTTTACTGGTGGTACTGGTGCAAGGACAGGTGATGTTATTGGGAATCCGTGCAACTTGGGAGAAACTCGGGGTTTTCCTCACCTGGCAAGTTGTAAGGCCTCTCGGCTGCGCTCTTTCTGCGGGTCCGTTCTGCTTCCTTTAGCTGAGCTGCGGCCCTTTCTATCTCTCCTGCGTTGTGCCGTATGACAGGCAGCTCGAGTCCTTATCCAGTCCCTCTTCTCTGGCAGCTACTCCTGGGCTCTTCACACTGCTTTGCCTGCGGGAACTTTGGTGTGGCTTGAGCACTTGAAATCCCCCAGCCTCCGGTATTGGCTGCCAGGACATTAGGCCCTGCACAGCCTTGGACTCCGGTGTCCGGTTCTTGGCGCTGCTACCTTGGGGTGAATTCGACACCACTCCACTCCTCATGCTCTCCTCGACTGCTTCAGACCCTTGCCTATGGGTCCCTCAAACTAGGCTTCAGCTTTTCTGGGACGAGCTTAGCACTGCTCCAGTCCACAGGATATAATGCAATTACCACGGTCTGGTGGGCGCTCTAAAGTAGATCTACTTTAGAGCGCCCACCAGACCGTGGTAATTGCATTATATTCTACATCTCCCTGGAGGACACGGCAGGCGCTGCTCATTTTAGCTAAAGGACCTTTAAAGGACTGGTCACGTGGACGCGAGGGGGCGGAGTCCGGAAAACTACACGAGGGGAGCGAGGACGCTGCGAGTGTCTGGAGCCGCAGCTCATCGCCGCTGCATCTAATTACTCGGATCAGGAGAGGACGTATAAACCATTAGGCTCACACCAGAGTTGTGCATGGGTAGCACAACTAATATAGGTTAGTAACTACGTTATATAAATCACCCTTGCAATATACTTGTGGATATCGCACCATTGCGCCCCCTATCTACTTTTTGTCTTCACCAGTCCACAGGATGTCTTCCTCAGTCCTCCTAGGAACTGAACTCATTAATTTTGCCCCAGACCAGAATTTATAGGAAAGCTGCCCTGAACCTGGGTTTTAGAGCTCCCCCTTCAGGCCTGGAGGCAGAAAGGTGTTGTTTGCTTTGGTTTGCCTGGTGTGTGGATACCCTTTATTGCTCTCAGGTATGACACTACCCCCTGAGGGAGGCAATAACATTGTGGCAGCCAGACTCTGGAGTGCCACATACAATTTCTTAAATATATATATATATATTTTATTTTTTAGCAAAGGATGGAGACTTTTAATGTTTTTTTTGTGAGAGTAAGAATAGGAATTTGCTGTTCAGGCTCACTACCCTTATTGAGCATTGAGTGACCACTTTTGAGAAAGTAAGCACCTGCCCTCTGCTTCCATGGATCATCACCATGATGGGGTATTCTTTTGAGAATATAGCTATATCTTATCGACAAATTGGTCATTCATGGTAGATTAGTGGTGGGCTGATCGGTTGGTTCCCCTCCCACCATTAACATGGAAATGGCAGCCACAGTGGGTTACAGTTACCGGATTTTTGACAGATAATACATACCCACTTCCCCCAAATGTACAGGAAATCTAGAATCAGTGAAATACGTTGGGACAAATTCTGGAATGGATAATAGAGCAATTTTACCTCTAGAAACTTTATGCAAACAGCTATAATATAAGGAGAGGTAAGATTTGCATAATTCCTTGTGGTCGTGAGAATTAGTTGAATAACAGAGGATGAAGGAAGTTTCGCAAATTCGTACGATTTACTTCTGCATTTTAGATACATGTAACTATCCGGTACCTTAATAGATTCAATAGATATCAGGCTCAAGCGGGGTGTTCACAAGTTCCAAAAAGAAGACGAGGAATGGCATACCGACCATAATATGGAAGTGGGATATTAAAAATAAGAAATTATAAGAGGATATTCCACATAGGATAATTCAAGGTAAGAAAAAAATTTAGGATATCGAGAAACCGTTGATGAGACAGGATCCAATGAGTCACTAAGACGTAATGAATTACCGATATAGACATTAATAGCTAATATATTTGAAATAGGGGTTTGGTAGGAAATGGTCTTGGGTGTTGGGCGTTGAAGAAAAGTCCACAAGAATCGAAAAGAGGATCTAGGATAAGAAGATAAAGGGTCAAGGTGCCAAAGTACGGTAGATCTTTAACTTAATTGAAGGAAATCACAAGTAATTTGAGAATGTTGTAAAGTATTTGAGAATATTTCACCCCAACGGTGCCAATATTGGGTGTGCCCAGTGGCGTAATTCAAGCCCAGGGGCCCTGATGCGAAAGCTCCAACGGGGCCCCCAATTATTGCAAATCTTTCATAGTATTAGTCTTTTTCGATAGGCTAAAGGGACTTTTGGGGCCTCCCAAGGCTGCAGGGCCCGGATGCGATCGCAACCCCTGCACCTATTGTGGTTACGCCCCTGGGTGTGCCTCATCCCTAGTTCCTTGGGGAGAGGTGGTTGCACGTATGTAGTCACTCTTTATACTTCACTTTATACTTATACTTTTTACTGCATATTCAGTAATGCACAGGAGACATGAAGACAGCAAAGTCAAAATGTGTCTACTAAGATATTATGAAAATTAAGGATTATATAACTTTTCCCTGTATTAGCACTTGATGAGCCGTTGATTCCAATAATTTAGAAAATTCCAAGTTCTTTCTCAGCCGATGTTCATGCTTTCGTTCATAATGCCAACAAAAAAATGCCAAAATGCTCATCTGACAGATGTAGTAATTAATTAGTAGTTTAGTTTGAGTTCGGGCTCCATTACATCATGTTTATTGTAGTTTTTGACACTATATGAGGTATGTCTGACAAGAGGGGTGGTTTCAAGTAAAAATGAATTCTATAGCATCTGGATCAGCCCAGTGGTTCAGTGATTAGCACTGTACTGTATATAGGGTGGCTCAGTGGTTAGCACTGTACTGTATATACAGTGGCTTAGTGGTTAGCACTGTACTGTATATAGAGTGGCTCAGTGGTTAGCACTGTACTGTATATAGGGTGTCTCAGTGGTTAGCACTGTACTGTATATAGGGTGTCTCAGTGGTTAGCACTGTACTGTATATAGAGTGGCTCAGTGGGTAGCACTGTACTGTATATAGGGTGGCTCAGTGGTTAGCAGTGTACTGTATATAGGGTGGCTCAGTGGTTAGCACTGTACTGTATATAGGGTGGCTCAGTGGTTAGCACTGTACTGTATATAGGGTGGCTCAGTGGTTAGCACTGTACTGTATATAGGGTGGCTCAGTGGTTAGCAGTGTACTGTATATAGGGTGGCTCAGTGGTTAGCACTGTACTGTATATACAGTGGCTTAGTGGTTAGCACTGTACTGTATATAGGGTGGCTCAGTGGTTAGCACTGTACTGTATATAGGGTGTCTCAGTGGTTAGCACTGTACTGTATATATGATGGCTCAGTGGTTAGCACTGTACTGTATATAGAGTGGCTCAGCAGTTATCACTGTACTGTATATAGAGTGGCTCAGTGGGTAGCACTGTACTGTATATCGGGTGGCTCAGTGGTTAGCACTGTACTGTATATAGGGTGGTTCAGTGGTTAGCACTGTACTGTATATAGAGTGGCTCAGTGGTTAGCACTGTACTGTATATAGGGTGGCTCAGTGGTTAGCACTGTACTGTATATAGGGTGGCTCAGTGGTTAGCACTGTACTGTATATAGGGTGGCTCAGTGGGTAGCACTGTACTGTATATCGGGTGGCTCAGTGGGTATCACTGTACTGTATATAGGGTGGCTCAGTGGTTAGCACTGTACTGTATATAGAGTGGCTCAGCAGTTATCACTGTACTGTATATAGAGTGGCTCAGTGGGTAGCACTGTACTGTATATCGGGTGGCTCAGTGGTTAGCACTGTACTGTATATAGGGTGGCTCAGTGGTTAGCACTGTACTGTATATAGGGTGGCTCAGTGGTTAGCACTGTACTGTATATAGGGTGGCTCAGTGGTTAGCACTGTACTGTATATAGGGTGGTTCAGTGGTTAGCACTGTACTGTATATAGAGTGGCTCAGTGGTTATCACTGTACTGTATATAGGGTGGCTCAGTGGTTAGCACTGTACTGTATATAGGGTGGCTCAGTGGTTAGCACTGTACTGTATATAGGGTGGCTCAGTGGGTAGCACTGTACTGTATATAGGGTGGCTCAGTGGTTAGCACTGTACTGTATATAGGGTGGCTCAGTGGTTAGCATTGTACTGTATATAGCGTGGCTCAGTGGTTAGCACTGTACTGTATATAGGGTGGCTCAGTGGTTAGCACTGTACTGTATATAGGGTGGATCAGTGGGTAGCACTGTACTGTATATAGGGTGGCTCAGTGGTTAGCATTGTACTGTATATAGGGTGGCTCAGCAGTTATCACTGTACTGTATATAGAGTGGCTCAGTGGTTAGCACTGTACTGTATATCGGGTGGCTCAGTGGTTAGCACTGTACTATATATAGGGTGGTTCAGTGGTTAGCACTGTACTGTATATATGGTGGCTCAGTGATTAGCACTGTACTATATATAGGGTGGCTCAGTGGTTAGCACTGTACTGTATATAGGGTGGCTCAGTGGTTAGCACTGTACTGTATATAGGGTGGCTCAGTGGTTAGCACTGTACTGTATATAGGGTGGTTCAGTGGTTAGCACTGTACTGTATATAGGGTGGCTCAGTGATTAGCACTGTACTGTATATAGGGTGGCTCAGTGGGTAGCACTGTACTGTATATAGGGTGGCTCAGTGGTTAGCACTGTACTGTATATAGGGTGGCTCAGTGATTAGCACTGTACTGTATATAGGGTGGCTCAGTGATTAGCACTGTACTGTATATAGGGTGGCTCAGTGGTTAGCATTGTACTGTATATAGGGTGGCTCAGTGGTTAGCACTGTACTGTATATAGGGTGGCTCAGTGGTTAGCACTGCAGCCTTACAGTGCTGTAGTGCTGGGCTCAAATCCCACCAAGGACATCTGCAAGGAGTTTGCATGTTCTCCCCATGCCGGCATTTGGTGCACCTTGGCCCCACATCCCAAAAACACACTGATAGTGAACTTAGATTATGAGCCCTAATGGTACTATGTAAGTGAATAAATATTTTATTATATATATTATTATATTTGTGCCAGTTTCTGCATCAATGGCCAGGCGCTGACGCATTGTTGTCGTTGGTGATGCTTGAGTTAACTGTCCTGTTTTATTCCTGGAACTTGTGGTTCTTTGCAGTCTGGATGCTATAAGGTTAATCTTTGCCTTGGTTTTCTATCAGACACTAGTCTCTGTAGGGTTAAAACAGAAGAGACTGTCGATGCCAATCTAAGACTACCTGATGATATTCAACCAGAGATAAAAGTGCCGAATGTGTGTACTCAACTGGGTTGAAATACTGTAAATTAAAGCCTTGAACATTGTGATCCTGGATGGAAATCCTGTAGAGATGGGTATGCCGTGCACATCAGCAGCTATGATAAGATCATAGTTTGAACTCTCATAGGAAGAAACGTGTATGAAGGTGTGTGCACACGATCAGTGAATGCAGCATTTTGGATGCAACGTCTAGTCGTTGTACATTAGAAGCATAGTTGATGGAATTTCCTGAAATCCCATCCTCACTATGATTCTCCCAGTCACTGCGTTCTGACAGCTGCGGTGCGGGTTGCCGGCATTCTGCTCCTCCACAGCATGTTAATTTCATGCTGCGGAGTCAGAAGCAGCTGCAATTGGGTTTAGGCAGGGAGAATCTGTCCTGCACCCACCGCAGATGGTGAGTACAGAGCGGCTGCGGTCTCCCTGCGGCACCCTTGGGTTCCCGCAGGCCCGGAGCAGCTGAATCCAAAACGCAGCTCCTCCAGACCATGAGTACACAGCTTTAAAAAAATCTAGCATGAAGAGAATAGTGGCACTTCACAAAAGGAGTCCAGATGCCCGAAAGGAGCGCCACTATTTACTTATGCTGGATTTTTTTTAATACATACTAGATTTCTATCAGCTGTCGGCACTGGGTGGGGCTGTTCTTCATAAACCCCACAGCGCCAGCACCCACTATCCTGGTGAGTGTACCTCCGACCTGTGCTCTTCTATTTGCACATGATATTTCACTTATGGACCTCAACTTTGCATTTGACTACCCACTTGTTGTTTGATACTGCTCCCGATGTGACTTCCTTGATCTGACCCGGCTTCCTTACTATCGTCCCCGCCAGCTTGCTCCACCGAACAGCAGCTGACCCTATGACTCCAGCTCAGGGACCAGTGTGTATGTCCTGATCCCTGTATAAGGCTTAAAGGGTGAAGACATAATATAGAAAGAAAGACCAGGCTGCCACTTTTTTCCAAAAATCATAAAATCTTCTGTATTAGGTTCAAAAAGATAAAAATATTTTCTGAGGAACCCTACATTGGCCCTCGCCTGTAGCCAAGTGGATCCAAGGAGGAATAAATTGTTAGCAGCTTTTTTTCCCAATCCCATTCCCTTTTTGAATCTTCAAGGGTGAAGGCCAGGAAAAGCCTTAGGCCCCTTTTACATCTATGCGTTTGCTGCGTTTTGCTTCATTTGCGTTTTTTATGCGTTTTTACCGCAAAAACGCATCAAAACGCATGTGTTTTGTCCCCATTGATTTTAATGGGAACGCATGCAAAAACGCATGTCAAAACGCATGTGTTTTTGCAAATGCAGCTCAAAACGTGGCAAACAACGATTTAGGCCATGTTCACACACATGCGTTTTTTTGACCATCTCTGCGTTTTTGGGCTGTTAAAAAAAACGCAGGTGCGTTAACGCAGGGTACATTTAAGTGTAGCTGCGTTTTTCAGCTCCATTTGCGTTTTTTACCCCTAGTCCAAAAAACGCTGCATGCAGCGTTTTTGGGTGCTGTAAAAAAAAACGCATGTGCGTTTGTTTAACATGGGGCCCTATGGGAAACGCATGCAAAAACGCATGGTACATTAGTACCTTTTAGTGCCATTCAAAAACGCATGCGTTTCCCATAGGGACCCATGTTAAAAAAAACGCATGCGTTTTTTTAACATGGGGGCCCTATGGGAAACACATGCGTTTTTAAAAGGCACATTTATGCACCCTGCGTTAACGCTTGCGTTTTTGCCTGCGTTTTTGGTGAAAAAATGACTAAGTCCAAAAACGTGGCAAATCCTTTCAGACACACAAGGGACATTTTTTAGCACTCTTAAAAAAACGCAAGTGCTTTGAAGAGTGCTAAAAAAAACGCAAATTGTGTGTGAACATAGCCTTTGGCTGCTTTTGCAAAAACGCATGCGTTTTGCGTTTATGCAAACGCACATGCGTTTTGACATGCGTTTTGATGCGTTTTTTCAGTAAAAACGCATAAAAAACGCAAAAGAAGCAAAACGCAGCAAACGCATAGATGTGAAAGGGGCCTTAGGTTCAGAAATAGAGTAGCTAGCACCAAGCCTATTTGTGGTAGCCACCTTCAATTCAATGGATAGGTAGTATAAACAGACACTAGATAGTCTAAAGACCTGCCAAGATGTTGTCCTAAATTTAGAGAATTTTGTAGAGTTTTTAAAAAACAATATATGTCCTACCCAATGTTAAAAACCCAGTGGTCCCAAGCCTGAGTCACCGGGAACCCGAGAAACTGGTTTTGCCGATTTGTCTTGAATAAAGGAAAGCGGAGGTGTACATTCTCAGCCTCCACTCCATTTATTGTCTATGGGAATTACTAAGAGAACGCTGAGCTCTATGCTTGGCTATTTCTATTGGTCCAATTGACTAGGAATGTATCACAGGTGAAGCATGTGTGGTACCCCTATGGTTCGGTTGCCACAGGAACACCTGGTGCAGGGAGGGATTTCCACATCAGGTAAACTTAGTGGCTTGGTCATTGGTGGTGGCAGAGCTGCCTCTTTATGAGTGACAGCAGCCTGTGCACACATGCCCAGATCACACGTCACTCTCCTCTCAGCCCCACCAGTGACGTGCCCTGCCCAGTTGGTCTGAATTTGGTCTCCAGACCGGAGGGTTAATGCAACAACAATACAGATATTTACAAACCTCTTACAGAGATAATCTTAAAGGAGCAGGGTAGGTAACAGAAGTATATTAGGAAAGTGTTAGGAAGAATTAGGACAAAAGAGAAGGGGGAAGTGGTCACTTAAGTAGTGGAAAACCGCTTTAGCTATTAAATAACCATAAGTGTTTAAAAATATACTGTATCATGCCACAGACTTAGTCACACTCTCACAGTAGGTGCCAGTTCCGGTGCGCAGCTGCGCACAGTGCCGCGCTCACCCGGGGGGAAAAGCAGCCTCTTGGGGGGGGCACCTGCCCTCCCCTGCCCCACGCTGGGTACGCCCATGATGCGGCCGCTGGTGATTTTAAAAGGACAAATCACTCCTGCTCCACCATGGCGCAGTCTGCAGATAGGCCCCGCCCACTCCACACCGACCGGCC
The DNA here is from genome assembly GCA_033576535.1 of Allobates femoralis. Lineage (NCBI taxonomy): Eukaryota > Metazoa > Chordata > Amphibia > Anura > Aromobatidae > Allobates > Allobates femoralis. The sequence goes on along the minus strand of JARQOC010000009.1, from coordinate 62,452,960 downwards.
CACCGGGAGAATTCCCGGTGCTCCATGCTGTCAGTCCGGGCCTGACTGTATGTATAACCTTTGATTGACATGTTGGGATGGGAAACTAATGGAGCTTTGTAGCCTTAAATACAATGATGTAGAATTCTTTCCAGCTAAACAAACAACACTTTGTCAGCTCGGTGTCTTTCAACTGGAGTAATAGTAGTGTCTATGAAACGTGATAACTTCTCTTTAGAGTATTTTTTTGCTGTGTGATATTGGACTTTACGGTCTGACCTGAAGGTTAGGTTTGCTGACGGTGAACCAGTTCCCTCTGAACACTTTCTCCTCTAATAGTCACTCTTATTACTTTGCCTTTGCTCTTTTAGTATTGGGATATCAGTGGCTTCCAGCCTCCCGATGTTCATTCTCTGGACGATATCCTCATATTTCAGTGTTCATCTGGCCATTTCGTTTGATCTTCCAAATTTTTTCCAATCTGTGCTACCTTTTTGTCTCTTTCTATGTGGCTCCTACTCCAGAACCACACGCCGACTGCACACTCACCCAATGTGCCATCTCGACTGCACACTCACCCAATGTGCCATCTCGACTGCACACTCACCCAATGTGGCATCGCGACTGCACACTCACCCAATGTGCCATCTCGACTGCACACTCACCCAATGTGCCATCTCGACTGCACACTCACCCAATGTGCCATCTCGACTGCACACTCACCCAATGTGCCATCTCGACTGCACACTCACCCAATGTGCCATCTCGACTGCACACTAACCCAATGTGCCATCTCGACTGCACACTCACCCAATGTGCCATCTCGACTGCACACTCACCCAATGTGCCATCTCGACTGCACACTCACCCAATGTGCCATCTCGACTGCACACTCACCCAATGTGCCATCTCGACTGCAACACTCACCCAATGTGCCATCTCGACTGCACACTCACCCAATGTGCCATCTCAACTGCACACTCACCCAATGTGCCATCTCGACTGCACACTCACCCAATGTGCCATCTCGACTGCACACTCACCCAATGTGCCATCTCGACTGCACACTCACCCAATGTGCCATCTCGACTGCACACTCACCCAATGTGCCATCTCGACTGCACACTCACCCAATGTGCCATCTCGACTGCACACTCACCCAATGTGCCATCTCAACTGCACACTCACCCAATGTGCCATCTCGACTGCAAACTCACCCAATGTGCCATCTCGACTGCACACTCACCCAATGTGCCATCTCGTTAGTGAACAAAGATATGGCTTATCTTAGTTTCCCTCAAAATGTATCTCAGGCTATAAGATACCAATCTCTGTTCTTTCCAATGTTGACTATGTAAAGACTCAACCCTTTTTACAAAACAAAATGGTAACATCCAGTTGTTACTTTCTCCAAACGTTTGAAGGTGGAATTGTACAAGTCTGATAACTGAAATGTCAACCTTGATAAACCACTTTGTGTTTTAAACAGTTTTGGTTACATCTAATATTTATTCTACTACAGGCCCTAGAGAATGCAAATACTGAACACAGAGTATGCGGTTTATAAGAATTTGGATTTTTCTGGACTATTTGCCATTAAGTTTGATTATATTACAGATATGGAGCAGTAAGTACGAGCTTTTATTTTGATCAATAATGGTTTATAGGGGATCAGATATCTTTTTAAAGGGGTTGCCAGATCTTATAATCACAAGTCTGCAGTCACTCTATGTGACTGCAGACTTGTGAATCCTCACAACACGCACACTGTGTGCAATGAGGATTCTCAGGTGTCAGTGCCATGAAATGAGGATTCTCACAGGGGCGGACCTACCGTGGTACAGCTGGTCCAGCTGCACCAGGGCCCCAACCGGCTAGGGGGCCCCTCAAGCCTGCAGGGGGGCCCCCAGCTGACCCCCGTAACCCGATGTCAGAGGAGAGGAGGGTCAGGCAAGGGAAGCAGGAAGCTTTCTGCTTCCCTTGCCTGATCCCACCCCTCCTCTCCTCTGCCCCACCGCCGCCCCGGCTCCCAGGATTTAGGAATGCATGAGCGGCTCAGCGCAGGTAGGAGAGCCGCACCAATGGCCGGCAGCACATACCCCCATCCCCCCCCGATCCTCACCATGGCTGCACCAGGGCCCTCTGGGCTCTAGGTCCGCCACTTGATTCTCAGGTGTCAGAGCCATGAACAGCGGCCAAATGGCTGCAAGTATGTGATACTCCTGACCAGAATCTGACAGAAGGGTTGCAGCCATACTCAACATACTTGCACTGAATGAGGCCACACCCATCTAGTTGAAATGTGGCTGGGAAGTATGCATATGGCATATTTGTAGCTACGTGACTGCCATTCACACCAGAGAATTGTCACAGCACACAGTGTGCATTGTGAGGATTCACAAGTCTGCAGTCACAAAGAACGTATCCAGAGTCAGCAAGAAACCAGTTCTAGTGCACTGACCCAATATGGTTGGCCAATCTATTAGGTGGAATCACTACTGCTGGTGAGCTACTGAGCATGTGCGACCACCTGGATCATAACGTGGGTGTTGTGAGAAGGAATCAAAATAACTCTGGGTCTTGAGAAAACAAATATTTCATAGCAATATATAGTCACAGAATGTAAAAATATGAATTGTCCTATTAAATTAGAATTCCTTGACAACGTTTGGGTCTAGTGGGTGTCTCACCAGAAAAGCATTCCTAAAGTTCCTTTGTGAATGTCACACCTGTAGATTCATAATGTAAATATATGTTTTCTAAGAACCAGTACCTTGATTATAAATGTATGTTTCAACAAATACTTACTTCTCTGCTAATTTTTATAAAGATGATAAAAAAATTGCATGCGGCTATGGGAGAAAGAATGGACAGGGTAAGGGTTGCTTCATAGATGTGTGTAAAAGATGAATGATGTTGGAAGATAATATACATTGCTGGCTGTGGGAGATGTCTTTACAGTATAGTGCTTGTCCAAGGCTCAGAACTATCACAGAAGTTAAGAAGTTGAGATGTGTGGTGCTGTTTGTAGGGTCACTGCAAATGATAGCAGCTAGTGATGAGCGAGCAGTACCATGCTCCAGTGCTCTGTACTCTTAACGAGCAGTCAGCGAGTATGAACAGAGCAATGGGAAACTCAAGCATTTTTGTTGGGTGCTCGGTACTCAAGTGAAGTTCATCCAATTGTCCAACCTCCTCGTTTTGATAATGAGCATGGAAAGAGCAATGGGAAACTCAAGCATTTCTCTAGATGCTCAGTACTCAAGTGGAGTCCATCCAATGAACCAACCTGCTCGTTTTGAGTAAATGAGCATGGAAAGAGCAATGGGAAACTCGAGCATTTCTCTAGATGCTCAGTACTCAAGTGGAGTCCATCCAATCAACCAACTCCTCAAGTTTTGAGTAATGAGCATGGGAAGAGCAATGGAAACTCAAGCATTTCTAGATGCGCAGTACTTAAGTGGAGTCCATGCAATCACCCAACCCCTCGTTTGAGTAATGAGCATGGAAAGAGCAATGGGAAACTCAAGCATTTCTCTAGATGCTCAGTACTCAAGTGGAGTCCATCCAATCATACCAACCTCCTCGTTTTGAGTAATGAGCATGGAAAGAGCAATGGAAACTCAAGCATTTCTCTAGATGCTCAGTACTCAAGTGGAGTCCATCCAATCAACCAACCTCCTCGTTTTGAGTAATGAGCATGGAAAGAGCAATGGGAAACTCAAGCATTTCTCTAGATGCTCAGTACTCAAGTGGAGTCCATCCAATCAACCAACCTCCTCGTTTTGAGTAATGAGCATGGAAAGAGCAATGGGAACTCAAGCATTTCTCTAGATGCTCAGTACTTAAGTGGAGTCCATCCAATCAACCAACCTCCTCGTTTTGAGTAATGAGCATGGAAAGAGCAATGGGAAACTCAAGCATTTCTCTAGATGCTCAGTACTCAAGTGGAGTCCATCCAATCAACCAACCTCCTCGTTTTGAGTAATGAGCATGGGAAGAGCAATGGAAACTCAAGCATTTCTCTAGATGCTCAGTACTCAAGTGGAGTCCATCCAATCAACCAACCTCCTCATTTTGAGTAATGAGCATGGAAAGAGCAATGGGAAACTCAAGCATTTCTCTAGATGCTCAGTACTTAAGTGGAGTCCATCCAATCAACCAACCTCCTCGTTTTGAGTAATGAGCATGGAAAGAGCAATGGGAAACTCAAGCATTTCTCTAGATGCTCGTACTCAAGTGGAGTCCATCCAATCAACCAACCTCCTCGTTTTGAGTAATGAGCATGGAAAGAGCAATGGGAAACTCAAGCATTTCTCTAGATGCTCAGTACTCAAGTGGAGTCCATCCAATCAACCAACCTCCTCGTTTTGAGTAATGAGCAAAGGGAAGAGCAATGGGAAACTCAAGCATTTCTCTAGATGCTCAGTACTCAAGTGGAGTCCATCCAATCAACCAACCTCCTCGTTTTGAGTAATGAGCAAGGGAAGAGCAATGGGAAACTCAAGCATTTCTCTAGATGCTCAGTACTTAAGTGGAGTCCATCCAATCAACAACCTCCTCATTTTGAGTAATGAGCATGGAAAAGCAATGGAAACTCAAGCATTCTTAGATGCTCGTACTCAAGTGGAGTCCATCCAATCAACCAACTCTCGTTTTGAGTAATGAGCATGGAAAAGCAATGGGAAACTCAAGCATTTCTCTAGATGCTCAGTACTCAAGTGGAGTCCATCCAATCAACCAACCTCCTCGTTTTGAGTAATGAGCAAGGGAAGAGCAATGGAAACTCAAGCATTTCTCTAGATGCTCAGTACTCAAGTGGAGTCCATCCAATCAACCAACCTCCTCGTTTTGAGTAATGAGCAAAGGGAAGAGCAATGGAAACTCAAGCATTTCTCTAGATGCTCAGTACTCAAGTTGAGTCCATCCAATAGTTCAACCTGCTCATTTTGAGTACTGAACATGTGAAGTTGACTTGAGCCTATCGTATGGTTACATAGATGATTTCTGACCACAAGGTTCCTCAATGTTTTCCACAAAGATCTGAGATAGGGTGCTTCATAGTAATTGCCTAATAAAATCTAGCAAACGTTTGGCCAGTTGTGATAAATTTGCATGGTTCAGCTGCTGGATCGGTATATAAGATATGAGGTAGAAGGACCTTGCGACCTTCTTCTATACTCCTGTTGGCTAAAATTAATAAATTTAACTTTGCTTTATTAATGAAAAATTGTAACATTTGTTGTAATTAACTACATATTTATGTTTTGTTTTAACAGATATAAACTGTCAAATGCCTGGTTATGAAATACACACAAATCAATCTGTGCGAGTACAGAGAGGTCTATGTGCCCATGTCCCATGCACATTCACTGTGCCCAGAAATATAAGACTCAGTAGAAATGCAAATGGATCCTGGTATGGCGTACGTGAATCATTCAGTGCGATTGTGGCTACCAGAAGAGATTCTACACATTACACAAATGGACGTTTCCACTTGATTGGGAATGTGACCAGAGGAGACTGTTCATTTTACATAGAAGTCCCACGGAGTGTAGACGAGGGTCGGTACGCCTTCAGACTTGAGGACCCTCCGACACTGTTCACCTATACAGATATCTGGCCCTATGTGGCTATAACAGGTGAATGTAACTATAAAAAATAGTGATGACTGTTGATGCCCATGATTCAACCAGAGCTGGGGTGGATGAGGGACTCGGACACCGGGGCTACTGTGTGGGGAGTCACGGATGGTCGAGACCCCGGTGCCGTGCCCTGGTGATCAATTATACCAGATGTTGTTGGTAAACGGTGGGGGTTAAAGGGGTTATTTACAGGGGAACGTGACGCCACCTGTAGAGTCCGGTAAGATGGTACCGGCGCTGCCAGACGGCCATTGAGGTGATGGATGAGGCAGCTAAGTGTGGTACAGCTCCCCACAGGTGGAGCTTTACCTCAGGGCAGCTACTGTGGTGGTGAGACGGTGAGGGAGGACAGTGATGAAAATGGTGGTGCAGTTCTTACCCCTCTGCTGTTGATGATGTTAAGTCCTTTGAGCTGCGGCAGGAAGAATTAACAGAAACCAGTTCTAATTTAACTTTGCTTTACTCGGTACCAGCTGATGACATAACAAAACACGGTACAATTTGGTTTTAGGGTGTTGTTGCCAACTCAGGGTTTTTCTTATGGAGTCATTAGATGTTCTTTCTTAGTCTTCCAGGGTCTATTACTTTCTCTAGATCTTTCAGTCTTTCCCACCTTTGAAGAGCTCACCCGCCAGTCCTGCAGTCTGTATCTAGTAGGCTTAGCTAGACTTATACCGGTCCAAATGGGAACAGCAGGAACGCACAAGTTTCCCACCTGACACCGGGTTTCAGTCTTCCTTCACTAGTGTAGGACCGTCTTTTGGGCTTGAGGGGTGAGGTACCTTTGTGGGGCTGTCAGCAACCCGGTTCTGTTGGGCCTGCAGCTCGTCGGCTTTGCAGTCAGGGTTGAACTCCTGGCTGCCTCGGTTGTCCGTGTCACCGGTGTCCCCTCAACATGACCAGCTGGCTCCTACCAGCCCTGGCCCGTTGCCATCTGTCCTGGGTCCCCACATAAAGATGGGGTACCCTCCACTCAGCTGGGCTGCCAGGCTTGACCACTCTGTCTGCCTTCCCAGCACCGACTGAGGTAAAACTGTCAACTGTCACTCTACTCTATCCTAAGCTCCGCCCCCACCTGTGGAACCTACCATATTACCAGTTCCCCCTACTCTAAATGGTGCGGTCCTAAGTGAGTGCTAAAAATAGACTCCATAAGATTTAAATCCTAACCTAGCAACTTACAATCATATTACATATAAATATTAAATGCAATACTACTCTGTGGCGTATACCCGCAGGGGCGCCACACCCATATCACCAGTTCTTTTCTTTCCAATCCGATTATCATATTCTGTTAAGACGTAGAAGAAAAAACATTTATATTTCCAATTTTGTTAATAAAAAATCCTTTATCGGTATGAAATTGAATCAAATTAAGAGGCAAAAAATAGAAACCAAAACCAATCGGCGGGCAGGCGATTTAAACCGCACTGATGCGGTCATTGGTCGGGTTGCTCCGCCTCTTCCTGGTGAGCTGATTAATGTCCTTAAGCCATTGGAGGTGGATTCCTCGGATCGCGGGACCCTCGGCGGAGAGGTGAGCATTTATTTTTTATTCTTAAGCATTCCTTTATTTGATTTCACTTTAGCAGTATATGTAGATAGTGTATGTAGACAATGTATGTAGATAGTGTATGTAGATAGTGTATGTAGACAGTGTATGTACATAGTGTATGTAGACAGTGTATGTACATAGTGTATGTAGACAGTGTATGTAGATAGTGTATGTAGATAGTGTATGTAGACAGTGTATGTAGACAGTGTATGTAGACAGTGTATGTAGATACACTGCTAAAGTGAAATTACAGGAACAGAGCAGTTTTAGTGTACTAAGTATGCCCAGTACACTAAAACCGGATCCAGGAAACAATCCTGTTTTTTACCAGATCCGGCGCCCATAGACTCCCATGCTATGTGCGCCGGATCGCCCTGGATTCGTTTCTGTCCGGTTTGGTTTTCTTACTGGAGCCCAAAATCGGAGAAGTCTCCAATTTTGGGGCCAAGAAAAAAACAGGACAGAAACGAATCCGGGCCTGAACTGGCAGAATCGGATGGCCAATTTCAGCACCCTAGAGATGCATGGGAGGCAAAACAGGATCCTGTTCTCTCTTTTTCAAAATGGGTAGAACAGGATCCCAAAAAAAAGTGGTGTGAAGCCAGCCTTAGGTTAACTTTACACGTTTGTAATCATCCGTTAGATCGGATCCAGCACAATCTGTTTTGCTAACACATTTTTGTGTGTTTTGAAAAAAATTGCTTTCTGCAGGATCTGTTTTTTTAACATTGGGGTCTATGGAAAATGGATCGGGTAGCCTATTTATTTACTTATTTGTCATTTATTTTTCTGAGTGCTGGGTGAATTCAGGAGGCAGAGGGAAAAGGTAGAAGTGACTCAAAAGTGCATTTCTCTCATAAGATACAATATACTACTAAGGCTAGGGTCACGCATCCATTTTTTAAAAAATCTGATCCGGTTTTGAGCTTTTAAAAAGCTCAAAACCGGAGCAGGAAACGCTCCCCATAGGAGCCCATTATAAAAACTGGATTACTTCACAAGCAATCCGATTACCACCTCCGGCTCTGCAGCCTGCGTGAAAAATCTTGCAGGCTGCAGTTTTCGGAGCAGTTGTAATATCCGCAATGCGGGAACCAGATTGCTCAGGATGTGTAATCCTAAGCAATGCGGTTACCGCATATACTTTGCTTATCCCGGCTGCTGCCGGGATGAGTAAAGTGTTCTGTGTGTGTAAAAACTGTTAATTTTATTACTAAATGTTCCTATAATGTCTCTAGAAGGTGCCCACTCCCCCTAGAGACCTTCCATCCACTTAGGTGGGCATATAATGCTGGAATCGCTTATGTACAGCAGCCGCATCCTGTCAACTACTGTACAATTTTATCAATGAAAGCGCCGGGCTCCTCTGAGAGCAGCGCGCATACTATAGCTATTGCTATAGTATGTGCGCTGTCCGAGGTTCTGAAGCCATTTACAGTAGATCTATGGGCAGCGCTACCCATAGATCTTACTGTATAAGGCTTCAGGACCTCGGACAGCGCACATACTATAGCAATAGCTATAGTATGCGCGCTGCTCTCAGAGGAGCCCGGAGCTTTCATTGATAAAACTGTACAGCAGCTGAGAGGAGTCGGCTGCTGTACATAAGTGCTTAAAGCATTATATGCCCACCTGAGTGGGTGGAAGGTCTCTAGGGGGAGTGGGCACCCTCTAGAGACATTATAGGAACATTTAATAACAAAATTAAAAGGTTTTACACACACAGAACAGTTTGCTCATCCCTGCGGCAGCAGGGATTAGCAAACTATCCGGTAACCGGATTGCTCAGGATTACACATCCTGAGCAATCCTGTTATCGGATTGCAGCTTCAGCAATCCGGTTCCCGGATTGCTGGTTGTTTGAAGACAATTGCGTTCACCGCATCCGGATTTGGATGCGGTGAACGCAATTCGATATTTAAGTGTGACCCTAGTATAAATTTTCTATATTTATTTATACTTTCGATATATGTAAAGATTGTTGAAAGTAGAGGTCCCATTTAAATGGAATCTGACAGCAGGATCCCACTCTCCCAAACTATTTATATGCATATATAGATCTTTCAAAGGCAAGTCCAATAAAGCCTTTACATAGCCGATCCTTTCTTCCTTTACTGAGACATGAGCATGTGAGCTGATTTGCAAATGAAGCTAAAGAGCTATGGTGGATCTTAAAGGCCCTGTTACTCAGGGCAACATCTCCGGCAACATCGCCGGCAACTGAGGGGCGTGGCCAAGTTGCGGCGACATCGCCGGAGAGTTGCCCCGTGTAACAGGGTGATTTCAACGGCTTCAGCAACACTGCCTGATTTCAGGACAATGTCCAGAAACCAGGCGCTGTTGCTCAGGCGATCTGCCTGCATCGCCATGTGTGACGCCGCAACAGCGATGTTGCCGGCAACTTCCCCCATAGACTCCCATGTTAACGATCGCTGCCGGGGTTGAATTTAACCCTGGCAGTAGGGATGGGCGAATCTACTCGCTAGGACTCGTTACTCGGCGAGTAGTAAGGGACTCGCAGGACTCGGTACTCTGCGAGTTTCCCAGTGATTACTCGCACGAGTCCAATGCAAATCAATATCAATCCTAGTTTTGTCAGAAACGCTGACAAAACTAGGATTGCCATTGTTTGCATTAGACTCGGCTACTGTGCCAGTGATAGCAGGGAAACTCGCTACTAACTGCTGTTTCTTTGCGAGCCGAGTCCAGCTGTCTGCTCTGTGCAGCGGGTCCTAGAGCCCGCCTGCTCACAGACAGACGCAGTCCAAAACGCGATGTCCTCTCTGCTACATCCCCTGTGCATAGATATAGATGTCTATGCACAGGGAATGAGCAGACTGAGAACAATCTCAGCTCTGCTACATCATCTCTGTGCACAGACATTCATGTCTGTACACAGGGAATGCAAGATAATGATGGGAGTGCTGGTGTGTCACGGTCCGCGCTGCTGTGGTATGAATAAACCACAGCAGCGCGGACCGTGACACACCAGCACTCCCATCATTATCTTGGATTCAAACCACTATCCAGTGGTCGGTGGAGGTCCTGCAGCAGCTGGAACACTGATTCCAAAACGCCTTCAAACCAGTTGTGGGGATCACAACTGGACCAGGTGAGCAGCTTCATAGCCCACCACCTTACACAAGTGTCACCAGTGATAGGGCACTATTGCGCCTCTTGTCCCCCTCCCTATTTTCTTGAAAACAGCAGAAAAAGACATGACATATAAGAAAGTATGGGAGCACACCTGTAATACTACAAAATATATACAAAATTTTATTGGAACAGTGTACAGACAAAGGGAAGTTAAAACCATTTAAAATTGGTAATGAAACCAGACAAGGGCACCATTATATATGACAAATGTCAAATCAAACAAATTAATTGCAGCAATTTATACATCAGCATAGACAGTCAAAAATAAATGAATAAATCAGGACCCAGCGGGGCTCAGAATTTAATATATAGGGAGCATAGGAGGTCACTCCATAGGTCAGGGGATCAAACAATCTGGAAGTGAGAGTGTATCACTCCAGTTAGCAGTATAGTCTCTCTGAGCTTTACAATGAAATACCACTATCTATGAGGATTCACAGACCTCTTACATGAATCTAACACTATATAGTCAGAGAAACAACTCAAGGTTAAAGCACCCTGTTGAATAATCACGTATATATTATAGTGAGAGTATACCCTGTTGTGGACCCCTCAGTAGGGTAAATATTAACAAATAAACAATATTACCAAAGGTTCATGGTGGTACCGGGGTCTACAGTGTATACGCCTGTTAATGGGTGACCAATAAGTCCCTGATACAGTCAGTATAAGCTGTCTAATATATCTGTGAGGCTGCAATTAACAACTGGCATCACTGGTATCTGTCACTTCAATATCCCCACACACAGCATATTATTGTTGCACCAGCCCTGATCATAGTATTACAAATTGCATATCACTGCACATCAATCTACCAGGGCTGTGCTTCCCTGCTACACATGAATGCCATAACAAGGGCTTGCATTCAGTAAGCATGTGCTGTGCACTGACTAGTTGGTCAGAAGGACAGGGGGAGAAGGGAATGAGAAGGAGAGAGATTACCAGTCTGTGATACAGGTGCCCGAGTGGGAAAGGACCCCACCGGTATCGCTGCCTCCTGTGCAGCTTCGTCAGGGGATGTCTGCACACTCCACCGTCCAAATCTTATATAAAGGAGAGTAAGCTCCTTGCAGCATGGTTCCTGTGTTCCGTAGGACAGGAAGCAGGTGCAGTCATATGATTGCATTGCTTAGTTACAGAGTAAACACCAGGCAGGCTGAGAAGTGAGTCACAGCTAAGTGCCCACCCCACAGTGTTAACCCACGGAGCTGAAATCTGCACAGAGCTGCTTGTACATATATCCAGGGGAGACAAATATTGGTATCAAATCCAGGAAAGTAGTACACAATGCACCAGATAGTGCCATATGTAAGGAATAAATCATGTTTTTAGGATTAATAAGAGGATCTTGTGGGATCAAATCATGATATGAGGCAGTATTAAATACATGGTCTGGGGGACATAAATTAGTGCACCATGTTATTTTGGTGGATCACATTTAACAGGGATCTATCCAGACTCGTGCTATATATACACTATGCATAAAAATGAAGGAAAGTGCACATTGTGGCACATTTCCTACTTAGTAGTATATGGTATCAATAAACGAATTCTTAAGAACCCTGGGAAGTATATAAAGAGAGTGGATCTGAAGGCACACTCGATAGTATAGTCTCATGAGGAAAACATGGAAAAGCACTATTCACTACCCATATTATATGGGGTTAGATAGAGAGTATTAGACTGTACATATTGGAGGTGCTCACAGGAGCTGCCCTTCAATGCAATCCCCCCTTGATCTTAGTTACCACCTATATCATAAGTCGCCGATTCATGTCCCTAGGCACACTGGCAGAGTAATTACCAACAGGTGCCCCATACCTAGAGATAGCCTGTTATTACTAGTCCCAAATCTCATGACAGAATCATATGGGAACCAAGTCACAATGTGAGGCAGAGTTGAATACAAGATCATGGGGAACACAGATTAGTTCACTATGTTATTTTAGGGTTATCATATCTAGTAGGGATCTATCCAGACTCGTGCTGTATATATTATTGTCAAAAATGCACATTATGGCACATTTCCTACTGAGTAGTATCTGGTACCAATAAGAGTGTTCCAAGATCCCAGAAAATTATATAAAGAATGGATCCAAAGGGACACTCAAAGGAGTAATCCCAAAAGGAAACCATAAAGACAGCACTGTTAGTTACCCATGTATATTGGGGTTAGGTAGAGAGTACTGGACAGTATATCACAGTGGGATAAGATGGAGGAGCTCACCAGGGCTACCCTCCAAGATAATCCCCTCTTAATATTAGTTATCACCCATATCATAGGTCACCGATCCATGTCCCTAGGTACACTAGTAAAATAATTACCGGCAGGTGCCCCATATCTAAAGATAGCTTGCTATTATAAATCCAAGAACTCTATTCTCCAGTTCTAATTCGTATCAAATTCCAACAGGACACCAAATGGAGCCATGTATACCAGGGTTTTTCCTAAGATTTGTGAAGAGCCCCCCCAGGAGAATTATACATATATCCAAGCATGGCAGACCTCCCGCCCGTCAATCAGATAGCATGGTGCGAGCTCTACTATGAGAGGAATATCAATTATCCCGACAAGGACCTTGAATAAAAGATATTAGAGATAGGGATGTACAAAGATCTAGTTGCATAGATTTTAATGAGTATTATTGGAGTCCCTAAGAGGGGTCCACGAGGTGAAGGGACAACATTCTCCTGTATGAACACATCTATATGTTCATGTTACTCAATGACGGAACTATCATGATCATGGCAGTTTAAAAAAACCAAATGAGGCATGAGAATAAATGTCCATCTCAAATCCTTTTGTTAGCAAGAACAGAAGTCCAGACAGCTGTGGGGGCTGCAAAGGTCAGCAAGGTATCAAGTATCCGATATGTGGAGAGTCCAGAACCAAGGATCGGAGGCGACAAATCATGTTTCTTTCATAGTCCTGTATTCTTCTTCTTATTTTTCATTGCCAGATTAGAAGGTGTTCCATCATTTACTTCTTTTAACCGGTATCATCATGACCACTGGAGAACAGAATTAGCCCAGAAAGCCAGTAAATAGGAACTCCTCATTTAGACCTGTGGGAGACATTGAATTTAGTGTATAGATCCACCTTGTTTCCATGCGCAGTAGGAGTTTAGTGATATCGCCTCCCCTAATATTTAGGGTAGCGTGGTCCAATCCCACGAAGTACAAGCCCCGTGGTCTACCCTGGTGCACAGTAAGGAAGTGTGAGGCAATGGTTGTGAGTTTTTTACCTTTTTCCAGATATTCCGCTGCTAAGTTGATGGTTGAGATATGTTTCTGTGCACGTTTTCTGAGCTCCTGAGTTGTTTCTCCTACGTAGACCTTATTACAAGGACATACAAGGGCATAGATAACATCAGCGGTCTTACAGTTTATATAATGTCGTAAGGTATGTTCAGTAGCGTCAGGTGGATTTATAAAGACTAGATTTGTTGGTATCATGTACTGACATATGTTACATCCTCCACAGGGAAAGGAGCCCTTAAGTCTTACGCCCCCTGTTGTTGATCTAAAAGGTCTTACAAAATGGCTTGATGTCAATCGGTCACTTAAGTTGGGCGCCCTCCGGGCTGTCAAGAGTGGTCTGTCCTCTAATAGAGGTTTAATCTTGGGGTCACCTGTCAAGAGACCCCAATGTTTTTTAAGAAGATTACGCACCTCAGGCCATTGATTGTTGTAGTTCGTGATTATTCTTAGTTTGTTGTCTGCTGTCTTTTCTTTCTTTTCCAAAAGTTCAATTTGGTTCTGTGATTTTGCTCGCTGGAAAGCCATTGATACCACTTTTTTCGGATATCCTCTGTTCACGAATCTCCCGTTAAGATCTTTGCTTGGTTCTTGAATTCGCTATCCAACGTGCAGTTTCGTCTTGTCCGGAGGAATTGTCCAACGGGTATTCCTCTTCTATTTTCTTTTCACAGTACACAGGGAATGAGCAGACTGAGAACAATCTCAGCACTGCTACATCAGGCAGCAGGCAGGCTCTAGGACCCTGGAGCTGGCAGCCTGTACAGAGCAGGACTCTTATCTGTGCGAGTTTCCCAGCGATTACTTACAAAGTAAACGAGTCCAATGCAAATAAATGGCAAGACTAGGATTGCTTCAGGCTGAAGCTTCCGAGACACATCTGCGATTTGTAAATCTCACACTACTTGCTATTACTCGCTTCCCCATTCATTAACATTGGACTCGCTAGACTCGCAACGAGTAGCGAGTCCTGTGCTCGGACTCGCTAGAGTCAAGCGATTCCGAGTAATTTAGGATTCGCCCATCACTACCTGGCAGCGATAGTTGCCGACAACATCGCTAATGCGTTGCTGGCAATATCGCTGCGTTTGACATCGCCACCGCAACCGTGGCAGCGCGCCAAAAATGTGTGCGCTCCCGTAAGTTGCCGGCGATGTCGGCAACGATATTGCCACTTGTAACGGGGCCATAAGACTCTGTCACTCAAGCTCTATTGCCCACCCAGCACCGCCTCCTCTTGTTTGACTGACAGCCTTTATACAGTATAACTGTCAGTGAAGGAGGCTTTGATGGGTGAGGAATAGAGCTTGAGTGACTGAGGCTTCAGATCTACCATAGCCATTAGCATATCAATTCAATGCTCAAAGACAGGATGTTTTGAAAGAGCTATATACACATATAAATCCTACTCACAGATTCCCTTTAAAATCAATCACATCTAACAAGGAAGATTGAGCTATACTTAGGAGTGAATGATGAATTAAGGCTATAGAGACAGAGAAGAGGTGGTAATTACATAGAGAAAGAAGTGTTTATTATATGCCTTTGGACTATTGCAAATCTCTATGCATTTAAACCCAGGCGCCCCTTCTTATTATATCAGAAATTATATTATTTTGTATTTTTGTAGATCTCACAGAGAAACCTACAATCTCCTCTCCAAGGCTTGTGGATGGCAAGGAGGTGACGATGACTTGTACAAGTCCTGGTAGATGCCGGAATACAGCACAACCACTTATTTCATGGGTAGGAGGCGCCTTGACTCGGGCAAGACAGATGATCTATACCATAACCTATGAAGACGGCAGCAGAACCTTCCACTCCAACATCACATTCACTCCGAGGAAGTCACACAACAATTTCCCATTATTCTGCATAGTGACTGCCCCGCTATATTGGATCACACAGGAGACGCGGAGAATGAATGTAGAATGTAAGTCAAACTCGTAATCTATATAGATAATTGCCTTGTGGCTCATCCACTTCCGTCCCGATGTCTGCCTATGTCACTTCCGGTCACCATATTAGCACATACAAGTGATGGGTATGCTAATATGGCAGTCGCTGCTCCCCCTGATGCTCCCAGCAGTCCGCCCAGTGAGCCCCCGCCCAATCACCCCCACCACCCCCACAGTCCCCCCCCACTTACGTGATGCCGCACTTCCCCCGCCAGCCAACACCCCAGCTGCCGCCGATAACATGGGGCTAACAGGACCTGAGGTGATGTCAGGATCATGGGCAGAGCCAGGTCCCATGATCCTGACATCACCACAGTATCTTCAGCACTGCAGAGATAAACAGATGTAAGAGCAGAGTGGAGGCAGGTAATGTTGCAGCAGTTCACACCAAACTCGCCATGCACTCACACACCCTGCACTCACACTAACCCTGCACTCACACTCACCTTGCACTCACACACCCGGAACTCACACCCTGCACTGACACTCACCCTGCACTCACACACCCTGCACTCACACTCACCCTGCACTCACACTCACCTTGCACTCACACACCCGGAACTCACACCCTGCACTGACACTCACCCTGCACTCACACACCCTGCACTCACACTCACCCTGCACTCACTCACCCTGCACTCACAAACCATGCACTCACACACCCAGCACTCACACCCACCCTGCACTCACCCTGCACTCACACTCACCCTGCCCTCATTCACTTACCCTGCCCTCACTCACTTAGCCTGCCCTCACTCTGCCCCTGCACTCACACACCCTTCACTCACTCACCTTGCATTCACCCTGCCCGCTCAACCTGCACTCACTCCATTCAACCCGCAGTCCACTGAAAAAGGCCAGTTCCTCATGTCACCATCCGCTGGTGCCACATGAGAGGGAGCACAGGGCAGGGAGGCAGAGAGCGAGCACAGGGGGATGAGACAAGGCAGCACAGGCGGAGCAGAGAGCGAGGGGGAAAAACCAGTGGACAGGGGAGAGACAGCACAGGGGAGCATGATGGTTGCTGCCCCCAGCACAATAGAGCCCACCCCCATAGTGATGTCACCACCCAACCGATGTGATAGCATCCGGCTCCTATCTAGTAATATCATATTGTCAAATATTTGATGGTGAAGTGATGGCCTTGGGGTCACTACAGAAGACCTGCTACCTGCAGGGCTATGGAGTCGGGGTCAGAGTTGTGGAGTCGGAGTGGGAGTCGGTGTCCATTTTGGGTGGACTCAGATTCAAAGTAGGATTCAGGGAAATTGAGAAGTCTGATTTGGAGTCGGAGTCGGATCTTTAGCTTAGTGACTTCACAGCCATGGTTGTGGAGTCTGAGTCGGTGTCCATTTGATGGAGTTGGAGTCGGATTCAGGGAAATTGAAGAGTCGTAGTTGGAGTTGGATGTTTGGCTTAATGACTCCACAGCCCTGGTTACCTGAGGCTCATCAACACCGCTGAATAATTACATCAAGTAAAGATCATACACACAGAAGAGATGGGAAAAGGGTACTTCATAGATTTTATTTGTCAACATGTTTTGTGGTTATCCTGCTACTTCTTCAGGACAATTCACATGATTGTTAGATTGTTTCCTTCTAGTCCATACAATTAGCAATAGAGATCATCAAACCTGTTCAGGTATGGAGTTTGGGTGCTTTATATATCTCAAGCACTTGAGCAAGCATCACTGTGCTTGGGAACACTAGACGCTTGGCCCAGTGCAAGCCGCTTGCAGTGTTTGATTGCTTGCACTGGGGGTAAAAGAAGAGTTATTGGCCATCGTGTGTGTAAAATAAAAAAAAAGAAACATTTCCGCCGCCCAAAGGAAGTGGTTTCCTTACGTCTGGCTGTATGTGGGTGGAGAGTCGGACTGCCCAATCAGTGTCTTCAATTCATGTTTGGGTAAAGTTTTGGCCCTGGATTGTCCGTTTTTAAAAGTCTTATTCCACCACCAGAACCCGAACTTCCACAGGGTCCGCTCATCTCTAATTAGCAACTATTTTTAAATGTATATTTGCCAACTTTGCCAAATATTCCCAGGAGTTTAAATTCACTGCAACTGGAAAGTACTCCAAAGCCTACAATTGCCCCTTTAAACATCAGTGTATTCCCTCTTAAGTTTCCTAGAACTTTAAGGAACCCATAATGTTTCTATTACTAGTTGCACTTGAGAAAAAAGAGGAATCAACTTCATTGAAATGTGTTGCTGGAAAAGGATGTTATCAATAGAGATGAGCGAACCTTTTGAAGTTCGGGTTCTGCAATGTTCCCTGACGGGCATATGTTCAGTTCACAGAACATCTGAACCCCATTCATATCAATGGGAGGTAAAATCTAGGGCATAGAAAACACCTTCAAAGGGGCTCAAAAGCTGCCAAACACAGACCAAACCATTTTACAGTGTAGCACTGCTGTTTTGGCACAGACTTTATCTTCCTACATTATCAAGATCAGTGATTAAATCTGCCAAATGGTGGGACAGCAGGTACTGCACAGCTCACAGCAGTGTGACTTCACTGAGGCTAACTCAGGTTACACAGCAGGTATCACACAGCAGGGAATCCCACTTTGTGAACTGAGATAAGCTCAGTGGTGTCAGCACTCGTGACACTAGCTGTCTTGTGACAGTCATGATATTGAGCAAGACTTAGTGGGTATATCTCACCGGTATCATGTTATGAGCAGTGACGTCAGGGACTGCAGTGCAGTTTAAACTTGTGTGATAGCCCCTGTGTGACCCCTCCAGTCTGAACTGCACTAATTTGAAAGTTGAAAAGAATCCTGATGAAGTTGTATATACACAACAAAACACCTAGGAAAGTGGTTAAATAAACAGAGTATACACCATTACTCTGTTTGTCATCATTGGAGGTCAGCGCAGTGATTCTTTTCAACTCAGTGCTTTCTGTTTGTTCATCTTACCTTCTCTCAAAACATATAGGGAATGCTTTCTGTTAACATGTCCCCACCATATTTTTGTAAGGCTCTGTGTCCACGGTACATTGTTTGATGCTTCTTTTGAAGCAGATATTCAGAACCTGCATTGAAATCTTCCTGTCTATCCTGAAGCCAGCAAAGTCTATGAAAGCTCAGAAGTGTGTGGCGCCCCTGCGAAAGGGAGGCTACAGGGTGAACTGCAGCTGGATGAGGTAAGACAGTAAACTCACACAACACCCACACACAGACACACTCCGACCCTAAGCCAAGTAACCCTATGTTGGGCAAGGGGTGGCAGAGGTTTAGAGACATGTGGGTGGGAAGTAGAAATGACCATGGACAAGTGGGTGGAGGAATAGTGGTAAGACGCTGGAACACAAAGTTGGGCGAGGCAATCGATCGAGGATTCCCTGGAGGTAGCATGCCCAGGAGGTAGGGCAACAGCCAATCTCCCAGATATTCCCTGGAGGTAATTTGCCCAGGAGGGAGCTTGCCCTGGAGGGTGGAAAAGGGAACGATCCCAAAGCTGATACACCCTAAAGCTAAAACCGGAGAGATACTGAAGGAACCTGGTGAGCCCAACTAACATGGGTCACTGGTGGCTAGGCCAGGACAGCCAGAGAGCCGGCTCTGTAGATGTGACTGGGGAAACTACACGACCCTAATCACAAGACATCCCTGCGGGGTGCGGGGACTCTATGACCTGTGACCTAACTACCACTACGGAGTAGGATAAAGCCATCGTACTAGGGCTAGTGACCTGCAAAGGGGGACTAATCACTACAGAGCACGTGACAGCCAGACCAAACCCATAGGTAAGGACAGGTACAGAACTGGAAGGCCTGGAAGGTACATTAAGGAGAGTGATGCAGAGGAACAGTCTAAGCTGCAGTGAGAGCCCGAGCCTGGTGCAGTGTTGTGAATGTGTCTGTAAAGCGTGAAAAGGACTGTGTTTGTTGTACAAACTACTGCAGTGTTCCCAGTAAAGCACCGAGTCAGCTCAAGAGTGCCTGAGACTGTTATTCTTAACCCGCCATATAACCACCACCTGTGGAGCTGCCTACGAGTTGTCCCTGCGTGCTGGCTGGGAGAGCTGCAGGGGAGAGACAAGTGCAGCGCCCATAGCACATCAAACCCTATTACACCTGCCCTGGGGACATCCAGCCCTACCTGTGGAGGGCTCTCCATCCAGGCTGCCCCTCACCATCATCCCCAGCAGAAACACGGCAGCGGTGGTTCCCACTGACCACACACCATGGGTGGCGTCACGAAAAATCCATAAACTTTATTGCCCTTTTTATTGCCGCACCACGGGCCACAGAGCTGGGCCACAGCACCGTGGCACTCCTCAGAGACAGCACGGTCCGGCTCTGAGTACCCCGGTCCCTCTGGGTGCGTCAAAGTGCTGTGCCAATGTGTATTTTTTCCTTGCAGATTTGGTGCAGACTTTGGGGTAGACAAAAGAAAACTGAACCACATGTGCAAGGAAAAAAAATCAACGTGAGCACAGCACTTATGACCTGTCGTAGAGTTTGCTGGCCTCAGGATAGACATTCAGATTGTGATGCAGATTCTCAAAATCTGAGTAAAAAAAACATCAAACAACACACCGTGGGCAAAGGGCCTAAGAGCATTCAGGGAGGGCCGCAGATGTGGTTGAAGGGATTGGGGATTCTTGTCCCCTGGCTACCTCCACAGAGACTGTTAGGGCAGGGGTGAGAAGCTACAGTCCTCAAATTCAGAAAATAGTGCAAGTTTTCAGGATTTCCTTAGCATTGAATAGGAGATTGTTTCATCACCTGCAGAGATGATGGATAATTCCAGCACCTTATGCAATGATAATACATTTCTGAAGAACTTCAGTGTTTGTGGCCCTTGAGCAGTGCATTTGGCCAGCCCTGTTCTACAGGAGTGTGGGTAGTGTCTTGCATTTCCATACCTCAGACCATCAAGGGAGAGGCCTGTTCACCAGTTTCTGTAAGAAAGTATCAAAGCACCTCTTTGCAGAAACAGGCTAGCACACAAGAAAAAAACTTTACTGTAGCAACTTAGGAAATTATGCCATAGTGTTACATGATGTAATTTCAAACATTTATCACACCCAAAGCCTATACAGGGATGATTAGGAATGTACTAGGAAGCTGCAGGGAGATGATTCTAGGATACCGGTTTTGTGGTAGGGGGGCTTTGCACCCAACAAATAACAGTTGCGCTGTTTTGGTTTTTTGATTATTTGCAGGGAGAGGTAGTGATAGCTTAGGGGGTCTAAAGTACCTGACAGGTTCCCTTTAAGCTAATAAAACAGGTGTGCAAAATCAGTACTCTGTTTGACACGCACGCTTCCCATTTTCCTATTGTAACATGTGATAGGTGTTTAATAAAGTTTACAAACATCTTTAATTAATACTTCTTGTTTATTTTTTTCAGATTCTCCATCTATAATGATTACCGCTGAAGGTAAATGATTGCTGAAATATCCTATACAGTCTAGAATTATCTGTCTAGTTTATCGCAATAAACTAGATGGGGTGATAGATAGATAGATAGATAGATAGATAGATATAGAGGTATAAATAATGATAGATAGATAGATAGATAGATAGATAGATAGATAGATAGATAGATACAGTTGAAAGGAGGGTCACAGCACTTCTTTCTTTAGCAAGGGTTGTTTATTCCAGCTCAGGCATACATGGCGACGTTTCGAGCTTAGATATTGCTTAGATAGATAGATAGATAGATAGATAGATAGATAGATGATAGAGCTAGAATAGTTAGATCAGGCTTACCAGTCTCCCCCTGCTGCTTTCGGAGCTGCTTAATAAACTTAATGCATATTCACTGCATTGATCAGAAACAGCCAATCACAGATGCTCACACTCTGTGAGAGCGTCTGTGATTGGCTGTTGCAATCAGACTGCATTTCCTCAATCTGGACGGTGATTGTGCTTGGTTGTCATAGTGTACAGCTTTGCAGTATTTTTCAGTTGAGCTTAGAAAAAGGAGACAGCTGCGAGCTGCCACCTCAGCTGCTCAATCTTACTTTGGCTGGCAAAAAAAAATGCAAAAGGGCTCCACTCAATTTTTAATTGCCAGCCAAGGTAAAACTAGGCAGCTGGGAACAAAGATAGCAAGAGAGATATGGAAAGATATTTAGAAGATTAGATAGATAGATAGATAGATATAGATAGATAGATTAATAGAGATAGTTACGGAGTTTATTCAAGTTATTCTGATTCCATTACACATTGCTTTTGTTAAGTGATTGAACTATCATTTCTTCTTATATTTATGTGAACCACATACTCACATGTGCAGATTCCTCAGATAGCTTTGATCTCAGCTACAAAGGCATGTATGAAGAATCCAGAAGATGTAGTTGTTTTTAATTGAATATCTTGTATTTATGCACATTACAGCATGTAAAAAGGATGAGTATAACTCAGCAGACAGAAATGTGGCTTCATGTGTTGAGGATGGAGAGACATGAAATGTCTCTATAGGGTTAAAAGTATCACAACTTTTCCCTAAAATATATAAATTGTGACTTAGAGATGTCATGTCGTCTGTTATACACAAGATGGCGCCCACGTTCCATAATACACCTGAGACCTAAGCCAACCCAATAAGGGAGGAATTTAGATATTAGAATAATTTGATAAGAATTGACCAATTAGGAGATGATCACTTTGTAGAAAGTTCTAGAATTCTAACACTCCTTTGCTTTCTGTGTAAAAATGTGTGTTTCAATAAACACTTGCGCAATGCTTATTCTCCTTGGAACGGATTATGTGTCCGTATCATTACTTGCGGCATGCATGCTTGCCTGTATGATTAGGAGTGGTTGGCGGACTTGAGAAACATAGCTGAGACCCTCATCACATGTAAGATAGCTGACAGCAACATAACATGGGGAAGAAGGGGTGGGGTTACTGACATCATAGGAGCTACAGAGAGAGGGAAGGAACAAAATACTGAAGAAGGCAAACCTATAGCATAGCATACAGTGAAATAGAACTTAGCAATATAACACTGAATAATTCCCAAGCCATGGAACATGTCATATATCTGTCTTTTAGATGTTGACACCAATGATACGACCACTGTGTTTGTGGAGGACGGAGATTCTGTAACTCTGAAGTGCATTGTAGACAGTAACCCGAAAGCTTCCATCACTTGGTATAAAGAAGATCTGGTGATTCACCGGAACATGAGTGACCAGATTGTCACCATACAACTCATCAACATTACCGAAAGTGATGCCGGGAGATATCATTGTTATGCTATGAATGACCATGGGCTCACCCACCGGAGCATTCAGATCATATATCAAGGTGAGTAGAAAACATCCTTATTGTGCTATGAGGGACCTCATGGTTTGTAGACACAGGAATAGCAAAGCTGCAGGGTAATAAACCTTCATGGTGTTTAAACATTTTTGAAAACTTCAGAATTTTCCATATTTCGGCATAAATTTGACCTGAAAATACATCACATTTTCACACAAGTCTAATTATAGATAAAGAGAGGCAAAATCAAAGAAATGAGTCAAAAACCTTAAACTTTGTCATTTTTTACATTCGGAATGTCAATCCAATATCACATCTGTGAAATTTGCTCCCAGTGTCTGGTGTCACCCAATGTGCAGAATAACTGCATCTAAATGTTTCCATTGATTGTCCATTATTTCCGTACATTGGTTTGGAGGAATTTTAGCCCATTCCTCTCTATAAAACAACTTCACCCCTATTACATTGAAGGGTTTTCTCGCATGATCTGTTCGTTGTTCGCTTCACACATACATGCACTCAGCTTTATATATTAGATAGAGGTAACATTTTGACCAAGTAAAAATCCAGACCTTAATTTTATAGATATATTATGTACGTCCTTATGCAAGATTAAGGTCTGGATTTTGACTTGGTCAAAACTTTACCTGTATCTAATATATAAAGCTGAGTGTATGTATGTCTGTATGTGTGTGTATGTATGTATGTACGTATGTATATATCATAGCTCCTCCGCTCCAGTAGCCCCTCCAGATAGCCCTGCCCACTTCATACATCCACCCTTCCAGATAACCCACCGCCTCCAGTTTGACCATCCCACTTCATAGCCCCCTTTTTTTGCTCCACCCACTTCATAGCTCCCCCTCTGGCTAACCCCACCCCTCCAGTTAGCCCCACCCACTTCACAGCCCCACAGTTAGTTAACCTACCAGCATTGCCAGGTTCTACAGTTGGGTTTGTATAACCTTTATTTAGTAGAATGACATGTGCTCTGCATCATTGTTTTGCTGCTTAACCTAAGTTCTCATGAGATTCAGCTCATGGACCGATGTCCTGACATTTTCCTTTAGAATTTGCTTGTATAATTCATAACTAATTGTTCTCACAATGATGGCGGCCATCCTTGCCCAGACGCAGCAAAAAAGCCCAGACCATGATACAGCCAATACCATGTGTCACAGATGGTATGAAGTTTTATGCTGTAACGTTGGGTTTTCTTTCTCCAAACAATACTTCTCCATTTGGTCTTCTCTATCTAGAAAACATTGTTCCAGTATCCTTCCAGCTTGTCCAGGTAACCCTTAGCAAACTAGAGATGGTCTGCAGAGCTCTTTTTGGAAACCAGTGGCTTTCTCCCTCTAATTTCATCATCTACCTCATTCTTAGTTTAGTGTCCTCCAGATAGTGGACTCATTAACTGTCATGAGTATCACCCGTTACTTGGTGACTTGTGACAGCTCTGGATTTTAAGTGTGATTAATTTCTATTGGACCAGCAAGAGTTAATGACATTTTTCTTGCTGGTAGCTTCTCGTTAGTAATCACATGATCCATCACCTGATGTTGGTAATGGAATCATTTCTATGCTGACCACCATGAAGCGAGGAGACCTCTTGTGGCTGCTGGAAATCTGTTGCCTGGAGCCATGTTATCTGCACCCTCTTGTGTTTGGCTACAGCTATTAATCTTGTGTTGCATCTTATATTGTCTATGTTCCCTTGTCTATCTACCTTCCCCAGTGTTTCATTACTACAGTGGTGGCCTCTGCATCGCCAGGGTGAATGGGGGGGTCATATAAAGAATAGGCACATGACACCAAAGGGGAAGGACCCACTTATGGATGTTACGGTAGCTCAGGGGCCAGACATAGGCTAGTGTCAGAAGGTATCATCATGGTCTTCGTCTCTCTTTCCATCCCATTGTATGTTTTTGTTAACATACCCTAGTCCGAGCGATACATTAACCTAAGCTAATATGAAAGAGGCCTTTAGTTGTTTAGAAGTTGCCTTGGGTTCCTTTGTGACATCAAGGACCATTATATGCATTGCTCTTGGAATGTTTTTTGTTGTTTGACCACTCTTATATAGGGTAACACTGGGCTTGAATGTCCCCCATTTGTAGACAATCTGTCTGACTATAATTGACTATTTTTAGAGATTATTTCATAACTTTTGTTAACCTGATCAGCAGGAACTACTCCTGTGAGGTTCTCAGAAATCTCCTTAGGTCATGCCATGATTCACAACCACAAACGTATGTTGTGAAGGTCAGACTCTGACAAATCCAAATTCTTTACATGAAACAGGACACCCACTCATAGCTAATTGTCATCACATTGATTGACTCTAGATTGACCTTTAAATTAACCCTGACTCCTAAGGGTTCACATACATGTGATATTGGATCATCTTCCTAATTTAGAAATGAGGACATCTCAAATATTTTTTTAATGGATTTCTTGAATTTTGTTCTCTTAATCTACAATAGAACTTTTTGCAAAAATCCAATTTAGCTTTAGGTTAAATAAGAAGTATGGAAAATTCGGATAAGCGGATCTCAACCGAAATTGTGTCAAATTATTTTAGGAAATCGTTAAATCGGGCAAAGTCAAACACAACGTGATTCACTAAAGCAAATTGCCTAAGATGGCCTCTGCTAATTTACACTTAGAAAAAGATTTTAGAAGCGTGAGGATGATCACTTGGATAGGCTTCCCCATAATTCCTTGCACGGAGCATCTTTCATAGCCTCTATAAAAGCTGGGGAAGAGAATGCAACAGACATTTCATAGTGAATCTGAGTATTTAAAAAAAAATGTACCATATTTTTCGGATTATAAAATGCCCTTACCCCCACAAAATTGGGAGGAAAATGAGGGTTAATCTTGCAATCCAAATTTCAGATTTTTTTGCTTACCTATGTTGGTTGCGATGGTGGCGGTGGTGTTGTGGAGTTACAGGAGGCAATGTTGCCGGTGGATGTTGGCAGTGAGGCAATACTGCGGACCTAGAGCTGAAGGTGTCTCAGTGAAGTGTGGTGGTGTACTGCATCTGCTATGCATTTTTGGCCTTCCGCAGGCAGTCTGTGCCTGCCACTATTGCAATTGATTTCAAGAAAATGGCTGCAGAAGTAGCGCATGCGCAGATTGAGATTTCACAGAGCCAAGATCTTGATTTGAACATGCACCACCTAGCACCCATTTTCTTGAAGTCCATCATGGTAGAGGCAGGTGCAAATTGCCTACCAGAACTTGGAAAAGCAATGGCGGCAACCGTATGTGACCATACACCACTATGACAGCTCCGGGTCCGCAGCATTGCCCTGCTGCTGACATCCACTGGCGACCCTGCCTCCTGTATCTCAACTCCACCACCGTCGCTGTTGCAACCCCCCCTTGGTCAATAATAGTGGGGGCTATGTGCCAGGATGGGGCCATATAGCAGGGTGGGGACTGTTTACCAGGATGGGGCCATTCATACCAGGTTGGTGATCATACATACTAGGGTGGGGGGCTATGTAACAGGATGGGGGATCATATATACTGATTGTAAGATGGACCCTGGCAGTATAAGATGGATGCCATTTATCATTGAAAAAAATTCTCTCTTCCTTTTCTAAATTTGGGGGTGCGTCTTATAATCTGATGCATCTTATAAAGTGAAAAATACGGTACTTATTTTTTCATAAATTACTGGAATTGTTTGAAAAAGTTAAAAAGTAACAGGTAGAACTATTTTATAAAATATTATGCAATATATATGGTAATAAATGTGACATCATTCTCTGTAACAGACAGCTGCACCAATAAAAACTGAACATTAAAAATACTAATGTTTTAACTTTTATATTTTAAGGTACAAAGTCACAATTTAACCCTATGACTGCGGCTGCGATTGGTGGAGTCATGTTCCTCCTTCTCATAATTTTAATAGGAGTTTTACTATTTATATACTTAAGAAAGTAAGTTTTTGACTTTAATGTTTCCATCCAAACCCAAAATTAACCATACAACATCGGTGCTGTTTGGGTTAAGAAAAATTATTGGCTCAAAAATAAAATTAAAAAATACAAATTAATCTCAGAAATGTAGCTTTTTCAGCTAAAATGGAAATCGCTGGTCACAGGCAACAAGTAAACTACCATAGTTGTTTTTGAATGTATTTGCCAACTCTACAGCTATTGTTGTAGATTTAGTGGTCTTGAGAAGTGATTGGCAAACCCGTGGATGTTCGAGTTCGTCAGACCCGGCTGGACTTCTTTTAAGGTTCGAGACCGGACTTGACCCGAACTTGAGTCCAAACCCCAAACTCGGACTTTGAAATGGTGTTGGGGGCTGTAAAATTAAAGAAAACATTGACTAAATGTCCACCCACTTGTACTTCTGTGGCCGCTCATTAACTTCTTGATTATTCACTGGTGAGGAGTGCACCAGCCAATCACAGATGCTGTCACATAGAGTAAGCATCTGTGATTGGTTGTTGGAGTAACCTGGAAGCAGCCCATACATTCTATCATATATGTGCTGTTTCCAGGTTATTCCAACTGCGAATCACAGATGCTCACTCTCTGTGACAGCATCTGTGATTGGCTGTTGCGCCCCTCACCCATTGAGCCGTCATCTCTGATTGGTTGCCATAAGCAATGAACCTGACATCAAAGTAGTGTAAAAATAAATAAATAATAAAAAAAAAAAATACGTAGAGCTTCACTGTATTTTTGATTGTCAGCACAAATAAGATGGACAGCTACAGGCTGCCACCCCCAGCTGCCTGGCTTTACCTTGGCTGACAATAAAAATAAAGGGAAGCCCACTATTTTTTTTAAATAATTTAAATAAATGATAAGAAAAAGAAATGCATGGGCTTCTCCCTATTTTTTATTGCCAGCCAAGATAAAGCTGAAGGAGCTGGGGTGGCAGCCACCCCCAGCTGCCTAGCTTTACTTTGGTTGGCAATAACAATATAGGGAAGCCCACTATTTTTTTTTAATAATTTAAATAAATAATAAGAAAAAGAAATGCATGGGCTTCTCCCTATTTTTTATTGCCAGCCAAGGTAAAGCTGAAGCAGCTGGGGGTTGGTATTCTCAGCATGGAGAAGCCCATAGGTATTAGGTCCCCCCAAGCTGAAGAATAGCAGCCAGCAGACACCCCAAAAACTGGCACATTCATTAGAAGCACCAATTCCTGTTGCTTTATCCAGTTCTTCCTGATGACCTGGTGTGGTGGCATAAGATTAATAAAAGGGGTTAATGACAGCTGATGACTACCAGCTTGTCATTAAGCCCAGATTGGTAATGTTCAGTTCTCTATGAGACACACACTTTAGCAATCCTGTGAGGAAATAGTTAAAAAACACAGACACAGAGCAAAATCCTACATTTGAAGTAAAACACAGAGAAAAATCATTTATTTGAAATAAATCATAAAAACAACAATCATTTTTCAATTTATTATGATTATCCCACACTTACCTCTCCGATGAAAATCCACAAGTATGGTCCCACGAAGCTCAGTCGCCTCTACTACATCTAGATTCTGCAGAGATGGAACAAAAACGTCCTCTCTCTGTAGAGTCTATGATCACACTGACTGCTGCGAGCAGCAGTGATGTCATTCACTGAGTCATTCAAGGGGTTCCCTTTGGCAGTGAACTCAAGTGACCCTGCTGCTGGCACTCAGATCACCTGAGTTCACTGCCAAGGGGCCTCAGTCACTCAGTGGATGATGTCACCGCCCTGCAGAGTCTGCAGGGAGATGGACGTTTTTATTCCCTTTCTACAGAATCTGAATGTAGCAGAGGCAGGTGAGCTTCGTGGGATCATCCTTTTAGATAATCGTCGGAGGGGTATGTGTGGGATAATAATAAATTGGAGAATTAGGGTTGTCTGATTAATTTCAAATAAAGGATTTTTCTCTGTGTCTGTGACTTTTAAATATTTCCTCACAGGATTCATAATGTGCGGATCTCATAGAGGTCTGACATTATCCATCTAGGCTTATTAATAAGCAGTCATTCATCGGCTGTCATTAAACCCTTCTATCACCCCAATGCCACCACACCAGGGCATCAGGAAGAGCCAGGTAAAGCCCCAGGTATTGTTGCTTCTAATGAATGCATGAATCTGCCAACCTCTGGGGCAGCTGCGGGCTGCTATTTTTTAGCCTGGGGGCCCAATACCTATGGGTCTCACCACACTGAGAATACCAGCACCCAGCTGCCTGGGTTTTACCTTGGTTGGCAATCAAAAATAGGGATAAGCCTACATATTTTTTTAATTATGTATTTAAATAATACAAAAAATAATGGGCTCTCCTGTATTTTGATTGTCATACAAGGTAAAGCCAGTCATCTGGGGATGGCAGCCAACAGCTGCCTGCTTTATCTGCACTAACAATCAAAAATACATTGAAGCCCCACGTCATTTTATTTTAATTATTCATATTTTTACACTACTATGATGTCAGTCAATGTGTGAAGGGCGCAACAGCCTATCACAGATGCTATCACAGAGAAAGGGTATCTGTGATTGGCTGTTGGAGTAACCTGAAAACAGCCCATACATTCCAGCATCTTCCGTGGTAGATGGTAGTAACAGTAACACTAGGTGTTCGATACGGACCCCAAACTTTACAATTCGGGTTCGCCCATAAGTAGTCTTGAACATTGCTAATTTCTTGTATTACAAGGGCTGAAATCTGTGATGTTGGTAAAATATTGTCATATCTCAGCCATGAGTTTCTATAAATTTTTAATCTTTGACAAAAGTATCTAAAAACAAAACTTTATGCAATAAAACAGCATAAACATTGTAATTTACTAATATTTTATACATCAATATTGTTGATTGTTTTCTATATTTTCCCTTACCCTTATATATTATATTGTATAGGTAGGTATGTAATTACTCATATACGGTATTTCCTTTTTCAGGAAAAGACGACAAAATGCTGATGACAGCGAAAAAGACACAAAAGTGAATTGTACAAATGATATATACAGCTATGCAGAATTTACTAGAACAGTAAGTCACTGACAAAATAAGTGAGGAAAGAGACATGCCATGTAATTCTATCTAGAAAAGTATGTGCAACTGGTATATACTGCGAATGGCAATAAGTAATTACTACAACTCTGCTACCTACAGTACCTGAAAGAAAACAACTAATATAAACACTGCCCCCATATACTAAAATACAACTACTATAATACTGCCCCTATATACAATAATATAACTACTATAATACTGCTCCCATGTACAAGAATATAACTACTATAATACTGCCCCTATATACAAGAATATAACTACTATAATACTGCCCCTATATACCAGAATATAATTACTATAATACTGCTCCTATGTACAAGAATATAACTACTATAATACTGCCCCTATGTACAAGAATATAACTACTATAATACCGCTCCTATGTACAAGAATATAACTACTATAATACTGCTCCTATATACAAGAATATAACTACTATAATACTGCTCCTATGTACAAGAATATAACTACTATAATACTGCACCTATGTACAAGAATATAACTACTATAATACTGCTCCTATATACAAGAATATAACTACTATAATACTGCCCCTATATTTATACAAGAATATAACTACTATAATACTGCCCCTATATACAAGAATATAACTACTATAATACTGCTCCTATGTACAAGAATATAACTACTATAATACTGCCCCTATGTACAAGAATATAACTACTATAATACTGCTCCTATGCACAAGAATATAACTACTATAATACTGCTCCTATATACAAGAATATAACTACTATAATACTGCACCTATGTACAAGAATATAACTACTATAATACTGCTCCTATATACAAGAATATAACTACTATAATACTGCTCCTATATACAAGAATATAACTACTATAATACTGCTCCTCTGTACAAGAATATAACTACTATAATACTGCCCCTATATACAAGAATATAATTACTATAATACTGCCCCTATGTACAAGAATATAACTACTATAATACTACTCCTATATACAAGAATATAACTACTATAATACTGCTCCTATATACAAGAATATAACTACTATAATACTGCTCCTCTGTACAAGAATATAACTACTATAATACTGCCCCTATATACAAGAATATAACTACTATAATACTGCCCCTATATACAAGAATATAACTACTATAATACTGCCCCTATGTACAAGAATATAACTACTATAATACTACTCCTATATACAAGAATATAACTACTATAATACTGCCCCTATATACAAGAATATAACTACTATAATACTGCCCCTATATACAAGAATATAACTACTATAATACTGCCCCTATATACAAGAATATAACTACTATAATACTACTCCTATATACAAGAATATAACTACTATAATACTACTCCTATATACAAGAATATAACCACTATAATACTGCCCCTATGTACAAGAATATAACTACTATAATACTGCCCCTATATACAAGAATATAACTACTATAAGACTGTCCCTATATACAAGAATATAACTACTATAATACTGCTCCCTATATGCAAGAATATAACTACTATAATACTGCCCCTATATACAAGAATATAACTACTATAATACTGCTCCTATATACAAGAATATAACTACTATAATACTGCTCCTATGTACAAGAATATAACCACTATAATACTGCCCCTATGTACAAGAATATAACTACTATAATACTGCTCCTATGTACAAGAATATAACTACTATAATACTGCTCCTATATACAAGAATATAACTACTATAATACTGCTCCTATGTACAAGAATATAACTACTATAATACTGCCCCTATGTATGAAAATGTTCTTACATGATATAATAACTGGCATAATGTCATGTAAAAATATCTGAATCTATTTAACGAGGGTTTTTACTACTGATTTCACTCCCTTTCTCATCTTCATTCTTCCTAACTAACATTTTCCTTATATACTTCTATTACCTGCCCTCCTAACTAACACTATCCTTATATACTTCTACTACCTGCCATGCTCCTGTTAGTTGATCCCTCTATAGCTTCGATATCTCTCTGTTGTGATTTTACATTTGCTACTTCCAATCTGGGAACCGGATATGGACAAACTGAACTGGGCACATCACTGCTGGGAGTGGGGCTGCCTCTCTGTGAGGGACAGCAGTCTAGGTATGCATGCCCAGATCACACTTCACTCTTCTCTAAGCCTGGTTTATAGTACTGTGCTTACGTTTGACAAGCGCTCCAATCTGCCAATCGTTAGATTGTGTATCACAGGTTCTGTAATTTACTATCTAATGATCAGAACATTGCAATGCTTGTTAAATGAAAGCACCACACTGGAAACCAGGCTAAGAAGAGAGTGAGGTCTGATCCGGGCATGCATACCCAGACTGCTGTATATCACAGAGAGGAAGCCCCACCCCCAGCAGTGATGTGCCCAGCTCAGTGTGTCCTATTCCGGTCCCCAGATTGGTAGTAACAGAGCCAGAATCATAACAGAGGGATATAGGAGCTGTAAAGAGATCAACTTACAAGAGCAGGGCAGGTAGTAGAGGTATATAAGGAAAGTGTTAGTTAGGAGAGCAGGTAGTAGAAGTATATACAGTAAGGAAAGTATTAGGAAGAGTTAGGAAATGGAAAGGGGGTGAAATTAGTAGTAGAAAGCCTCTTTAATAATTTTTGTATATATCATAATAATGTTAACAGTTGGATCTTTTGCTTTCCAGCAGGATGTTTCTCCACCAGAAAAGACTGTAAATAATGAAGTGCCTGCAGGAGGTGACTCCATATATGTGAATTCGGATGAGGTGCAATATTCAAGCATTGCGTTCTCCAAGGTCAAACATAAAGTTATCCAAGAACAAGAACACATTGAGATGGAATACTCAGAAATAAAGAAAGCTCCACATAAATGAAATAAACAGACTTATTTACTTGTTATGGACTCCAAAATGGCTACTGCACTGCAATATTGCCAACTAATCAGAATGGAACATGAATTAAACCTATAATATAGACTTTTGGCGGTAGATGTGATCATCATAATCTCCGATTATTGAATACTATCAAATACTAGGTGTGGACCCGATGCTATCGCATCAGGAGGGCGGTCTCTGTGCAGTCTCTCCCCTCCCAGTGCTTGTCTCTCCCCTCTATGTGCTGTCTTTCCCCTTTGTGTGCTATTACTCCCCTGCACCTATTTCTCCTCTCTATGGCTGTCTGTCCCCTCTGTGACTGTCTGTCTCCTCTGTGGCTGTCTCCCCTCTCTGTGCGCTGACTCTTCTATGCACCTGTCTCTCCCCTCTGCATTAGTCTCTCCCTCCTGTGACTGTCTGTCCCCTTTGTGGCTGTCTCTCCTCTCTGTGGCTGTTTCTCATCTCCGTGGCTGTCTGTCCCCTCTGTGGCTGTCTCTCCTGTCTGTGCGCCTGTCTCTCCCCTCTGTGGCTGTTTAGATCTTCTTTTTCCGTTTTTGGCTGTCTTTCTTCCCTCTGTGGCTGTCTCTTCCCCCACTCCCCCTCCTACACTGTGCAGCACTGAGCGCAGTGTGACTGTCACATTGTGATCAGTCACTTGAATCTGGCTCTGGCCGGTCCCGTGACTGATCACATGATAGTGATATCACACAGGTCCTTCATCCCTCGGGAATCTGGTAAGTCAAGGTGCGGTTGCATGGAAATTCTGGGCGAGAACACAAACTGCGGCGATGTGTGCGGCAGGCGGCATTAGCGACAATGTGTGTGTCGGTGTTGTTTGATGTGGTATGCAGCGTGTGGGTGTTTTTTTTGATCATGCCACTGGCGGTAGTGTGTGCCAGGGACCACTATATCCTTACACCCATGACTTGGGTGTATGGCACGGCGGAAGTGACGTAGCGGGCGAAGTGACATAGGCTGACAACCGGACGGAAGTGGAAGCCACTTGGCTATTATGTAAGTAGATTCGTCTGTAAGTCACTGTGAGGACAGGGATGAAAAAAATTGAAACTTTTGACTCTGATCGTGATGTTTTCAACTTGGGACCCAAAGATCTAATTGTTGAAAGAAAAAACTAAAATAATGAAAAATATAGATAATAACGGTTAGATATTGCTTTCTGAATACATCAAGGCAAATTCTGTCTACATATTTATTTGGATCAATATTTATAACTATTTTCTATAAAAATGCATTTTATGTTCTGCAAGTTAGAATATAATTTTTTTTTTTGCAAAGTTTAAAAAAGGCTTTTTTTTTTTACATTCTAATAAATAATTTTCCTAATTTTTATTCCAACTTGTTAAATGAAGTTTAGTATACTGTAAACAAATAATAGTGTATTAGAAGTCTTTAAGAGAATCTGACTTGGGCCTTTTATTATTGGAGATATCTGTAGGATGGTAGTGGGACAGATCTCTCCCTCCAATCCGGGACTTGCAATTGTCCTCTGGCCATGATTCCTTTTGAAACCTGCAGGATGTGTCTCAGTTGCAATTAAAGTAGCTTAATGTCACTTACATCGATATAATAAGGCCGGCCACTTTATTACCTATTCTGTTCCGAATGAGAAAAAAAACATGCATTATTTAGGAATTAAAAAAAAAAAAAAGCACTTAAAAAATTGTAGAAAATAGAAAAATAAACTTCCAGCCATAAATGTAATTGGTCTCTGCATTTTAATACAAGTTAATGTAATTTAATGGAGTGTGACAGGTCATTATTTTTTCTTATCAGTGGAGGCAGGGTTTTATCTCATTACAGAAAGTGGGGGCAGTTTTTTTGTTGCCTGACAATAAGTGGGGGTGGGTCTTTATCTCTTTAGAATAAGTGGGGGTGGGTCTTTATCTCTATAGAGTAAGTGGGGGTGGGTCTTTATCTCTATAGAGTAAGTGGGGGTGGGTCTTTATCTCTATAGAGTAAGTGGGGTGGGTCTTTATCTCTATAGAGTAAGTGGGGTGGGTCTTTATCTCTTTAGAGTAAGTGGGGGTGGGTCTTTTTCTCTTTAGAGTAAGTGGGGGTGGGTCTTTATCTCTATAGAGTAAGTGGGGTGGGTCTTTATCTCTATAGAGTAAGTGGGGTGGGTCTTTATCTCTTTAGAGTAAGTGGGGGTGGGTCTTTTTCTCTTTAGAGTAAGTGGGGGTGGGTCTTTATTGATCTATAGTACGTGGGGGTGGATCTTTATCTCTCTACAGTAAATGGGGTTGTGTCTTTATATAGAGTAAGTGGGGGTCTCTATCTGTCTACAGTAAGCAGGAGAAGGTCTTTATTCACAGTAAGTGGGGTGGGGTCTTTATTGATCTATAGTACGTGGGGGTGGATCTTTATCTCTCTACAGTAAATGGGGTTGTGTCTTTATATAGAGTAAGTGGGGGTCTCTATCTGTCTACAGTAAGCAGGAGAAGGTCTTTATTCACAGTAAGTGGGGTGGGGTCTTTATCTATCTACAGTAAGTGGGACAGGTCTCTATTTCTCTACAGTAAGTGAGGATGTTTCTTTATCTACGGTAAGCAGGAGTGGGTCTTTGTTTACAGTAAGTGGGGGTGGGTCTATATCTATCTAGAGTAAGTGGGGGTGGGTCTATAATTCTCCACAATAAGAGGGGGTGGATCTTTATCTATAGTAATTGGGGGTGGGTCTTAATTGATCTATAGTAAGTGGGGGTGGATCCTTAACTATATTAATTGGGGGTGGGTCTTCATTGATCCACAGTAAGTGGGGTGGATCTTTATCTACAGTTAGCGACGGTGGGTCGTTATCTATCAACAGTACATGCAGGAGAGATTTATCTATCTAGAATAAGTGGTTCTGTGTCTCTATCTGTCTACAGTAAGCGGGAGAAGGTCTTTATTCACAGTAAGTGGGGGGAGGTCTTTATCTATCTACAGTAAGTGGGACAAGTCTCTCTCTCGCTACAGTAAGTGGGAATGTGTCTTTATCTACAGTAAACAGGAGTGGGTCTTTGTTGACAGTAAGTGGGGGTAGGTCTATATCTATCT
The DNA here is from genome assembly GCA_033576535.1 of Allobates femoralis. NCBI lineage: Eukaryota > Metazoa > Chordata > Amphibia > Anura > Aromobatidae > Allobates > Allobates femoralis. Next base: position 62,417,187 of record JARQOC010000009.1, on the reverse strand, counting down.
AGAGTAAGTGGGGGTGGATCTATAACTCTCCACAGTAAGTGGGGGTGGATCTTTATCTATAGTAATTGGGGGTGGGTCTTAATTGATCTATAGTAAGTGGGGGTGGATCCTTAACTATAGTAATTGGGGGTGGGTCTTTATTGATCCACAGTAAGTGGGGGTGGATCTTTATCTACAGTTAGCGGGGGTGGGTCTTTATCTATCAACAGTACATGCAGAAAGGTTTTAGCTATCTAGAATAAGTGGTGCCTGGTCTCTGTCTACAGTAAGTGGAGGGTGGGTCTTTATATATAGTAAATATAGGTGGGTCTTTATCTATGTAGAGTAAGTAGGGGTATGTCTCTCTCTCTACAGTAAGTGTGGGTGGGTCTTTATCTACAGTAAGCGGGGGTGGGTTTTTATCTATGCAGTGTAAGTGGGGATGGGTCTCTATCTTTAGGAAGTGGTGATGGGTCTCTTTATCTCTACAGTACCCCCACTGGGGAAGTAGGTCTTTATCTATCAACAGTAAGTGGGGGTGGATTTTTATCTACAGTAAATGGGGGTTTGTGTTTATTTACAGTAATATTTTTGAAAAAAAGCTCATGCAGGAATTATTAATGCACACCCGCTGATAAATACATCATTTTTATTGTAGTATCACAAAGGCAAAAACAAAACCACACAGATAAAAACATTTAAAACCAGGTAGGTCCCATAAACCAGCTTGAACATTTAAAATATATACATCATGTACAAATAGCGTGCCATGACATGTACAGCATGTACAAATAGCGTGCCATGACAAGGTGCATCGGAGAGCTAGCATGATACAACATAGAACCCACATTATAATCCAGTATCAATATAGTGTCAAAAAGAATACTTAGACCTTATATATAAGTCATCTGTCTAGTGTTCCTGTATAAACACCTGTTCTCCAACTAGCTATGCCTCTAATTATATAATATTGGTATTGCCTATACCAAGTGAGGCTACAACCTGGGTGTCTGGGGGCCCCACAGCAGCTTCCTCAGGGGAATCTGAATGAGGCTGTGGATGTTAAGCCTTATATGTCCCAATAATCTTAATTGAGATGAGATCTGGTGAGAGTGGGCGTACTCACCAGAAGTGGGGGTCTGGGCCAGGGCACGCTAAAGTAAATGGCAACCGTGCACGTGTTCATTTGCAGGCTGGTGCCATTGTGACCGGTAATGTGCGTAGGCGTGTGCATCCAAAGCGACGCCAGGTGCACGCGTGAGCGTCCACATCAATAGACAGCGGCCGGTATCCTAGTAACAGATAGTATGCATCCGGCCGCGCACGGAAGTGACGCCGGGTGCGCACGTGAGTGTGTGCATCACTACAAAGCGGCCGGTATCAAAGTAACCAATAATATACATCCGGCCACGGGCAAGAAGTGACGCGGTAGTTAAGGATACGGAACTCTGTTGCCGGAGGAAATAGGAGGCGGAACCTGGTCCTCCTGTGGCACTCCAAGGGTTAATGTGCCACAGAAACATCAACACAGGTTTACTCCACCAGTCACACAAGGAGAAAAGAGGACATTTTTTCAGATCAACGTACAATAGCTGTGTATTCCATACGAAAGCTATGACACCCGCATGGTGGAAATGTATAAAGTTGAAAAAATTATTATTATTATTATTCTATGATTAATCTTCAAGTATAAATTGCGGTCTCAGTCTGGATGTTGCAGGTCCAACGTAGGGATCATGTTAGAGAAAAGGAAATGTATAAGATATAAGGTTAACCGACCTGTGGAGAAAATCTGGGAGAAAGGTGATGTTAAACTGGACACAAAAATGTACCGGTATTAGTAAAAATATAAAGTAAGTCCCCTTCACAATCATATGGAAATTAGAACAAAACTAACATTATGAGAAGAAGGACAACCTAAGGCAAACATCTAAAAAGGAAAAAATCCAACGTATACAAGGGTCATCCGATTGTGGGAAAAGTTAGATTTATATGTGATAAACCTACACCAGTAAATGGGGTACTTTAAACATTTGAGGAGGTGATCAGGCCCCTAATATCACATTTGGGCTAGGAATATTATCCCCCGATAGTTAAGCCAGATAACCCTGTGGGTCTATCTTGTAGGCACCCTTAATTAAAGAGAACCTGGGCTAAATGTAGGGACTTATTATTAGTTAAGGGCCCCAAGTTGTAGCCAAATAGACCAGAAAGGAGTGAAGATCTCCATTGGGGCATCCAAGGATAAATTATTGTGCTGAACCTGAATGAGTTTCAGTTAGAAAGCCGTACGCAGTGGGGACCCCCAGGGGCAACCGGTATGGGCTAACCAAAATTAATATGATGCTCATGATAGAAATAAAACTTCATCTAACACTTAGTTTTCTATGGGTTCCGGAAGTCCAAACCTCAGAACTAACCAAATGGTAATCTGTGAACCATCTCAAAATCTCCGTATATGCAATCCAAAGGGGGGCCATCTTGTACTTGATCCCGTTCACCTGGAAATAACCAAATAACCTGAATGAAAATCATATATCATATACACTTCCCTTAATATAGGTATCCAACTGTCTTATCCCGAAAAAAACAGTAAAAGTAATTCTTCATTTAATCCATAAGGAGCGACCAATCGCAGTGTGTAGAGCCACCACGTCCAGTACTAAAATACTTCTGTAGACCTAGTGCCCGGAGGCCGGTGGTATTGCCTCTATGTGTGATTTCTGCACCCCATCTTACTTATGCTGTGCATCACCATTCCTCTTAATTTATTTACAGTAAGTGGGGGTGGGTCTCTATCTCTCTACAGTAAGTGGAGGAGGGTCTTTATCTATCTACAATAAGTGGGGGCTGTCTTTATCAATTTACAGTAAGTGGTGGTGGGTCTCTATCTTTAGGAAGAGGTGATGGGTCTCTATCTCCCCATAGTAAGTAGTGGTGAGTCTTTATCTATCTACAGTAAGTGGGGGTGGATCTTTATCTGCAGTAAGTGAGGGTGGGTCTTCATCTACAGTAAGTGTGGGTGGGTCTTTATCTACAGTAAGTGGGGGTGGGTCTTTATCTACAGTAAGTGTGGGTGGGTCTTTATCTACAGTAAGTGGGGGTGGGTCTTTATCTGCAGTAAGTGTGGGTGGATCTTTATCTACAGTAAGTGAGGGTGGGTCTTTATCTACAGTAAGTGTGGGTGGGTCTTTATCTGCAGTAAGTGTGGGTGGGTATTTATGTACAGTAAGTGGGGGTGGGTCTTTATCTGCAGTAAGTGTGGGTGGGTCTTTATCTAAAGTAAGTGGTGGTGGGTCTTTATCTACAGTAAGTGGGGGTGGGTCTTTATCTGCAGTAAGTGTGGGTGGGTCTTTATGTACAGTAAGTGGGGGTGGGTCTTTATCTGCAGTAAGTGTGGGTGGGTCTTTATGTACAGTAAGTGTGGGTGGATCTTTATCTACAGTAAGTGGGGGTGGGTCTTTATCTACAGTAAGTGGGGGTGGGTCTTTATCTGCAGTAAGTGGGGGTGGGTCTTTATCTGCAGTAAGTGGGGGTGTCTTTATCTACATAAGTGTGGGTGGTCTTTATCTACAGTAAGTGGGTGGTCTTATCTCAGTAGTGTGGGGGGTCTTTATCTACAGTAAGTGGGGGTGGTCTTTATCTGCATAAGTGTGGGTGGGTCTTTATTACAGTAAGTGTGGGTGGGTCTTTATCTCAGTAAGTGGGGTGGGTCTTATCTACAGTAAGTGTGGTGGTCTTATCTCAGTAAGTGGGGGGTCTTTATCTCAGTAAGTGTGGGTGTCTTTATCTACAGTAAGTGGGTGGGTCTTTATCTACATAAGTGTGGGTGGTCTTATCTCAGTAAGTGGGTGGGTTTTATACAGAAGTGGGGGGGTTTTATCTGCAGTAAGTGTGGGTGGGTTTATTACGTAAGTGGTGGTGGGTCTTTATCTACAGTAAGTGGGTGGTCTTTATCTCATAAGTGGGTGGTCTTATTACGTAGTGGGGTGGGTCTTATCTCGTAAGTTGGGTGGGTCTTTTTACAGTAAGTGGGGTGGATCTTTATCTACATAAGTGGGGGTGGGTTTTATCTACAGTAAGTGGGTGGTCTTTATCTCGTAAGTGGGTGGGTTTTATTCAGTAAGTGGGTGGGTCTTTATCTCAGTAAGGGGGTGGTCTTTATCTCAGTAAGTGGGGTGGGTTTTATCTAAGTAAGTGGGGTGGGTTTTATCTCAGTAGTGGGGTGGGTCTTTACAGTAAGTGGGGTGGTCTTTATCTCAGTAAGTGGGGTGTGTCTTTATCTCAGTAAGTGGGGGGTTTTATATCTCAGTAAGTGGGGTGGTCTTTATCTCAGTAAGTGGGTGGTCTTATCTACAGTAAGTGGGGGTGGGTCTTTATCTACAGTAAGTGTGGGTGGTCTTTTTCAGTAAGTGGGGTGGTCTTTATCTAAGTAAGTGGGGTGGTCTTTATCTACAGTAAGTGGGGTGGATCTTTATCTACAGTAGTGGGGGTGGTCTTTATCTACAGTAAGTGGGGTGGTCTTTATCTCAGTAAGTGTGGGGGGGTCTTTATCTACATAGTGGGTGGTCTTTATCTACAGTAAGTGGGGTGTCTTTATCTCAGTAAGTGTGGGTGGGTCTTTATCACATATGTGTGGGTGGATTTATCTACAGTAAGTGGGTGGGTCTTTATCTCAGTAAGTGTGGGTGGTCTTTATCTACAGTAAGTGGGTGGGTCTTATCTACAGTAAGTGTGGGTGGATTTTATCTCAGTAAGTGGGGTGGGTCTTTATCTCGTAAGTGTGGGTGGGTCTTTATCTACAGTAAGTGGGGGGGTCTTTATCTCAGTAAGTGTGGGTGGATCTTTATTACAGTAAGTGAGGGTGGGTCTTTATCTGCAGTAAGTGTGGGTGGGTCTTTATCTACAGTAAGTGGGGGTGGGTCTTTATCTCAGTAAGTGTGGGGGTCTTTATTACAGTAAGTGGGGTGGGTCTTTACGAGTAAGTGTGGGTGGTCTTTATCTACAGTAAGTGAGGGTGGTCTTTATCTACAGTAAGTGGGGTGGTCTTATCTACAGTAAGTGGGGTGGGTCTTATCTACAGTAAGTGGGTGGTCTTATCACATTAAGTGTGGGTGGATCTTTATCTCAGTAAGTGGGGTGGGTCTTTATCTGCAGTAAGTGTGGGTGGTCTTATCTACAGTAAGTGGGGTGGGTCTTTATTGCAGTAAGTGTGGGTTTTGTTTGGGGGTCTTTATCTACAGTAAGTTGGGTGGTTTTATCTGCAGTAAGTGGGGTGGTCTTTATCTCAGTAAGTGGGTGGGTCTTTTCTACAGTAATTGGGTGGGTCTTACTCAGTAAGTGTGGGTGGATCTTATCTCAGTAAGTGTGGTGGTCTTTATCTACAGTAAGTGGGTGGTCTTTATCTCAGTAAGTGGGTGGTTTTATTACAGTAGTGGGGTGGTCTTTATCTCAGTAAGTGTGGGTGGTTTTATCACAGTAAGTGTGGTGGGTCTTTTTACAGTAAGTGGGGGTGGTCTTTATCTCAGTAAGTGGGGTGGTCTTTTTACAGTAAGTGGGGTGGGTCTTTTCTGCGTAGTGGGGTGGTTTTATTACAGTAAGTGTGGGTGGTCTTTATCTACAGTAAGTGGGGGGTCTTATCTACATAGTGGGGTGGTCTTTATCTCATAAGTGGGTGTCTTTATCTCAGTAAGTGGGTGGGTCTTTATCTCAGTAGTGGGGTGGTCTTATCTACAGTAAGTGGGGTGGGTCTTTATCTACAGTAAGTGGGGTGGGTCTTTATCTACAGTAAGTGTGGGTGGTCTTTATCTCAGTAAGTGGTGGGTGGGTCTTTATCTACAGTAAGTGGGGGTGGGTCTTTATCTACAGTAAGTGGGGGTGGGTCTTTATCTACAGTAAGTGGGGTGGGATCTTTATCTACAGTAAGTGGGGGTGGGTCTTTATCTACAGTAAGTGGGGTGGTCTTTATCTACAGTAAGTGTGGGTGGATCTTTATCTGCAGTAAGTGGGGGTGGGTCTTTATCTACAGTAAGGGGGGTGGGTCTTTATCTACAGTAAGTGGGGGTGGATCTTTATCTACAGTAAGTGGGGTGGATCTTTTTTTTTTTTTTTTTTTTTTTTTGGGGGGGGGGGGGGGGGGGGGGGGGGGGGGGGTGGGTCTTTATCTACAGTAAGTGTGGGTGGGTCTTTATCTACATTAAGTGTGGGTGGATCTTTATCTACAGTAAGTGGGGGTGGGTCTTTATCTGCAGTAATGTGGGTGGTCTTTATCTACAGTAAGTGGGGGTGGGTCTTTATCTACAGTAAGTGTGGGTGGATATTTATCTACAGTAAGTGAGGTGGGTCTTTATTACAGTAGTGGGGTGGTCTTTATCTACAGTAAGTGGGGGTGGGTCTTTATCTACAGTAAGTGTGGGTGATCTTTATCTACAGTAAGTGAGGGTGGGTCTTTATCTGCAGTAAGTGTGGGTGGGTCTTTATCTACAGTAAGTGGGGTGGGTCTTTATCTGCAGTAAGTGTGGGTGGGTCTTTATGTACAGTAAGTGGGGGGTCTTTATCTGCAGTAAGTGTGGTGGATCTTTATCTACAGTAAGTGAGGGTGGGTCTTTATCTACAGTAAGTGGGGGGTCTTTATCTACAGTAGTGGGGGTGGGTCTTTATCTACAGTAAGTGGGGGTGGATCTTTATCTACATTAAGTGTGGGTGGATCTTTATCTACAGTAAGTGTGGGTGGATCTTTATCTACAGTAAGTGTGGGTGGATCTTTATCTACAGTAAGTGGGGGTGGGTCTTTATCTACAGTAAGTGGGGGTGGGTCTTTATCTACAGTAAGTGTGGGTGGGTCTTTATCTACAGTAAGTGGGGGTGGATCTTTATCTGCAGTAAGTGTGGGTGGATCTTTATCTGCAGTAAATGTGGGTGGATCTTTATCTACAGTAAGTGGGGGTGGGTCTTTATCTACAGTAAGTGGGGGTGGGTCTTTATCTACAGTAAGTGTGGGTGGATCTTTATCTACAGTAAGTGGGGTCAGGTTTTATCTATCGACAGTGAGATCATGAGAATTGTGACTGATCCTTTACACATTAGAATGAGCAACAAATTCTGTTTTTACATTGTTGTGGGGGATGAGAACATTAAAAATGTTGTCCACTACATTCAACTTGATGTCCTAGCTGTAGGATAGGTTATCAATGTTTGATCATCCGGGGTCCAGCACCCGGCACCAGCACTGGTCTGCTTTTCTCGGTGTCAGCGGCAATAGTAAGGGACCAGAAATTCTGGCGCTGCCCTGTCTTCTAATACTTGCTGCCTCTGGGTACTGCATATCCGCGTACTATTCAAATCAATAGGCGACACATGAGCAGCACCCTGCCATGGCCATTATCAGGAGATGGAATCGCTTCAGAACTGAGCATTTCCAGCGACTTACTGCCACCACCTGCATCAAGAACAGTTGATCAATGGGGGTGCAGGGTGTGGGACCAGGACCAAACAGATATTGATGACCTATCCTACAGATAAGTCATCAATGTGAAAGCAGCGGACACCCTTATAAAGTGAACCTGTCATCTGTTTTGAGCATTATAAACTGTGCCCACCACCTTTAACATGATTTAATTGGAGTTCCTGTAACCCTTTTATAACTCCAGACGTCGCCCTGAATACCTCAGAAAACAACTTTTAATGTGCCCTGCGCTGTATGTAAATGAGTTCTTGGGAGCTGATGGGGTGCGGCACACTTCAATCAGAGCCGCCCCGCTGCCTGGAAAACCCCGCCCCTCCTGTGTATGTATGTGAATGACATACAACATAATACACAACTCTTCCACCTGGCCCCTGCGTTGTGGCGCGGGTCACTGTGCTCTATTGAAGCTGCACAGTGCCTGAAGTCTCAGGCCTGTGTAGTGGCGTGGATCACTGTACTTTATTGAAGACGCACAATGCCTGAAGTCTCACCCCTGCATAGTGGGCGGGTCACTGTACTCTAATGAAGCCGCACAGTGCCTGAAGTCTCACGCCTGTGTAGTGGCGCAGGTCACTGTACTCTATTGAAGCCGCACAGTGCCTGAAGTCTCACACCTGTGTAGTGGCGCGGGTCACTGTATTCTATTGAAGCCGCACAGTGCCTGAAGTCTCACACCTGTGTAGTGGCACGGGTCACTGTACTCTATTGAAGCCACTCAGTGCCTGAAGTCTCACCACTGCATTGTGGCGTGGGTCACTGTGCTCTATTGAAGCTGCACAGTGCCTGAAGTCTCACCGCTGCGTAGTGGCGCGGGTCACTGTACTCTATTGAAGCCGCACAGTGCCTGAAGTCTCACGCCTGTGCAGTGGCATGGGTCACTGTACCCTATTGAAGCCGCACAATGCCTGAAGTCTCACCCCTGCGTAGTGGCACGGGTCACTGTACTCTAATGAAGCCGCACAGTGCCTGAAGTCTCACGCCTGTGTAGTGGCGCAGGTCACTGTACTCTATTGAAGCCGCTCAGTGCCTGAAGTCTCACCACTGCGTAGTGGCGTGGGTCACTGTACTCTATTGAAGCCACTCAGTGCCTGAAGTCTCACCACTGCATTGTGGCGCGGGTCACTGTACTCTATTGAAGTTGCACAGTACCTGAAGTCTCACCACTGCGTAGTGGCGTGGGTCACTGTACTCTATTGAAGCCGCTTAGTGCCTGAAGTCTCACGACATTCTACTGCGCAGATGTGAGACTTCACAAATCTCGCGAGACTTTGGGCACTGTGCGGCTTCAATAGAGAACAGTGACCAGTGTCACTGCGCAGGCGCGAGACGTGTGAATGACGTTGTATGTCATTTACATACATACACGGGAGGGGGTGGCATGTTCAATAGAGCGGGGTGGGTTTTCTATAGAGCGAGGCAGCTCTGACTGCAATGTACTGCACCCCATCAGACCCTTAAGCACTCATTTACATACTACATGGGACACAATAACATTTGTTTTATGAGGTATGCAGGGGTATATCGGGAGATATAAAGAGATTACCGGAACCCCAATTACATCATGTTAAAGGTGGTGGGCAGGGTTTAGAACCCTTAAAACAGGTGACAGGTGCACTTTGAGTACATTTCTGGCTTTACGTTACCTTTTACTATTTTCATAAATGAATGCAATCATGTCGACCAATATTTACCACTAACATGAAGTATAAAGAGTCTTAAAATACCAGTCTCAGAATCACTGGGAGATATTGAAGTGTTCTGGAGTTATTACCTTATAAAATGACACTGCTCAGAATTGCAAAATCTGGCCCAATCAGAAAGGTGAATACAGGCTTGTGCATGAAGGGGTTAATGCAATGCAGCACCAAGGATTTACTTATAGAGGCAAAAAATGTGATTGCAATCAGGAGGTGTGAACCTCAGATGGAGAAGTGATACGTTAAGTAACTGGGGCAAGGGAAGGATAAAGGGTGAGGAGGCCAACATCGCGCCCTTCTATCTTGGCCACTATTACGGGCTTGCTCTTGGCCATGAGGACTCCTATCTTTTATACATGTCACTGTCCAGCACTAAAGATTTCTGAGCCCCTCATACAAATCTTATTGACATATTTCTTTATTTCTTCTTCGGCCATAACACCTCTAGACCTTTTGGTGTGATTATGACACCTCTCTTATCTCACACAAGTTGGGTCTTCAGATCTACTGCAACTAACCAGTGGCTTCCTGTGCCATTTCCTCAAAATATTACAATGGTTTCTAAGTTTAGATAGATGTCGATAACAAAGATGTCAAAAGTCAGACACGTAAATGCCTAGCCGGCTTCACGAGTGGAGAGTTGTATTTCCTACCCATATTAGAATGTATGGTGAGAACTGAGAAGAAACTGTGCAATGGTTAGTTCCTATGAACTCATCAAGTGTAGGCTGGACCACACTAAGAATATGTGATGGCGTTAGGGTGGAGCTGGTGACTGGACTTGAGCAAGGTCTGGGTGGTGACTTAGTTTTGCACTAGAGTGGACATGGCTTTAGAATGGTGATACAAGAACTTCGACTCGGCAGAAGACAATTGAGTTCTGTTCATCTGCATTCTGCTTGCCTGAGGTCAGCACTGAAGGTAAGTGACTGTAACTGCCATAGAATTGATCATCAACTTAGCTTTCTAGTGGCCAAACTAATAAATCCTATTGGAGATAGCTGCGCCAAAGGTCAAAGATTGATCCTTTAAAGAGACTTAATTACAACTTGACTTGGGATATGATGGGCATCAGGGTTGGTTTATATTTCTCATTAATTGGCAAGGCTCCCCACTTCCCAGAGATCCCGGTTTAAAACAGTAACCATGACATACAAAGCCATCCACAACCTGTCCTGTTCTTATATCTATGACATGGTCTCCCGATACCTACCCTCTCGCAACCTGTAATCCTCCTAAGAGCTCCTCCTCTACTCCCCTTACATCTCTTTTTCTCCCAACCGCATACAAGATTTCTCCCGTGTATCTGCTATACTCTGGAACTCTCTGCCCCAACACATCAGACACTCTCCCACCCCTGGAAACCTTCAAAAGAAACTTGAAGACCCACCTCTTCCACCAAGCCAACAACCTGCAATGAGACCCGATCCACCGCACCATCTCATGATCGGCACTGCCCTCTCCTACTGTATCCCACACATCCCTCGTAGACTGTGAGCCCTTGCGGACAGGGTCCTCTCTCCTCCTGTACCTGTATGACTTATTGTCCACATTGATTGTACTTGTCCTCGTCTGCCCTTTCCATATGTGAAGCTCCATTGAATCTAATTGTGCTATATAAATAAATAATAATTATATTGAGTAACTCTGATATTAACTATTGCCCAGTGGAGATATACACTGGTGGTTGTAAAGAGAATAAGGGACATTGTTGGATTGTTGTAAGTGAAGTAATTATGATTGTTGAGTAAAGATAATCTCTCGAGAATTACAAGAGTCTTCAATCTTGTGAGTTAGGCATTATATAATGTTGTACCCCACCACTTATCAGGGTCTTCCACTTAGAAATTGTCTTACAGCCGTGGTCCCCATCTTGTGGCTCTGGAGCTCACGGGTCCATGATGTGTGGCTCACAGTTTTCTACCAACTTTATACTTAAACACCAGCTCTAGCAAACAACTATGAAGAAGAGGTCTCAAGGTGGTGACTTTTGTAAGTAGGCCAAGGTAAAAGAGCATGGGGGTAAGGTAAGAAACCCTGGATCTTGGATATACTACCTCTATGATTTAAATTGAAAAACCTTTACTGACATTTTACCATTAATGGGGGCTCATGGTGTCACTGTGAGGGGGCGAGAGCTGGATGTAGCTCGCGAACCTCTCTCAGTGCTGAATTTGGCTCATGACCCTCTCTTAGAGCTGGATGTGGCTCGTAACCTTCTCTTAAGGTACCTTTACACGCCGCTACTGGAGGATGGATACAACCCGCTACAGGCTACGGTTGTAGCTTGCGTCGTCAATATTGCCCGTAGTAGCGGCGTGTGAAGACGGTAGGAGGCAGCCGGCAACAGATACATCTGTTTCCGAGCACTGCTCTGAAACAGGTGGCTACAAAGCCGATTGTAGCGAGCTGTATCGGCGTGTAAAGAAGGAACAGAAGGGATGTTTCTACACCAGGCAATGTACCTGGTATGTAGCTGGGGCGTGACACAGGCTCTGGGTTACCGCGCCCCCTTCAGCGATCATTGGAGGAAGCTCCTGCGTTGCAATTGGTTGTCGCTGCACAGGGCGGCATATTTAAGGAGCTGCCCAGTCACACTACACAATTGCTCGGGCGTCATGTATTAATCAGCCTCCTGCGCTGCCTGGCCAATCATGGGTTTCTTGCTTTGTCCTATCAGCGTACGGACGTCTCGTACTCCACAATTGTGGCACGCCTATGTGCTGTCCCTGCTGCACCAGGTCCGCCCATATTAGCTGGTTGTAGCGGTGTGTAAATGAGGTAAGATGAGCTACAGATGGCTACTTGAGACACCCGCCGATGTATCTAGCTGTAGATGTAGCGTAGCGTAGCGCACCTTGTGGCGGCGTGTAAAGGAGGTGCGTTTACCGTTTGTAACCGTTTGAGCGTGCTCGTGCACGTGAAGTAGCGGGTTGTATCCATCCTCCAGTAGCGGCGTGTAAAGGTACCTTTAGAGCTGAATGTGGGTCACGACCCATCTCCGAGCTTAATTTGGCTCACGACCCCTCTTTTAGAGCTTGATGTGTCTCTCAAGGTCAGAAAGTTTTGGAGCCTCTGCCTTACAGGGTAACTGCCTCCTGTATTTGACTCTAGTAAGATGGTTTTCTTTTTTTATGCCCGATTTCAATTACACAAACTCAAAGACTCTTAAAATACCAGAGAAATCACCTTTACTTGGAAGATCATAATCTTTACTAGTGATGAGCGAGCATGCTCGGGGCTACTCATTACTCGCACGAGTATCCCGGGACTCAGGATGCTCGGCGAACACCGAGTACCGCCGAGATGCTCGGACTCTTCACTAATAATTATCGCTCTGACACAAATACACTGCTCCCTTCAGTGCACACAGTGAGCTGCACCTCACAGAGAGCAGATTGATTATTCGGGTCCCTCTGGGGGGCACAGCAAGGTGTTGCATGCTGTGATGATATGAACAAGCCCCCCCTTCCCGCCCTTTCCCAGAAATACTCGTTTTATAGCCGGAAGTCTGTGGGCGAAGCCTGTCACTAATTGACTTACTTTGGGCTCGGTGCTCGGTCGAGCCCCCGAGCATCTAGAGATGCTCGACCCGAGCATCGAGCACCTGACCATTTTAGTGCTCGCTCATCACTAATCTTTACACTTACCGCAATCATACAATTTTCCCAATTCTGTTTATAACCATCATTGAACATTTCCTATCACAAAGGAATATTAAATTAGTTTTCTCAAGACTTACTGCATGACCCAGAGAAGAGAACCATTCCCACTTTGGCATACCCAACCAACACTTGTATTAGATGGTGGAAGGAGTCAACCGGATGTTTCCCAATGTTGGTGTGGGAACTTCCGGGACGACACATCACCTTAGGTTGAGGGCGCAATATCGGCGTGTATATGCGCCTTTGGAGGCAACCGTGAAAAATGTGCACACGCACATTCGGTTGCCTCCGATTGCCGCCAAAAGTTGCAGCGTGTAAAGGTACCTTTAAAGGGTTTTTCCACTACTTGGAAAACCCTTTCTCAATCACTATGTTTTCACCTAGTAAAATAATAAGACTCATAATCATCTGATTCCAGCCTTTGCACCGGTATTGGCTTTACCTCTGTCATGTGATCCCTGTGGCTAATTAGTGTTGGCTTCACTCTCCCCTCCTATGACATCCAGAGGAAATGAGAGAGCAGCCACAGCTGTCACTTTCTCTGGATGCATCTGATTTTTACAAAGGAGTAGAGGGTGAACCCAGAGCTTAACATGACAGAGGCAGGGTTAACACCGCTGGAACAGGACTGTCACCGCTGGAACAGGACTGTCATCGCTGGAACAGCACTATCACCGCTGGAACGGCACTGTTACCGCTGGAACGGCACTGTCACCGCTGGAACAGCACTGTCACCGCTGGAACAGCACTGTCACCGCTGGAAGCGCACCTGCATAAGAGTTGATTATAATGGTTATTATTTTACTTGGGGCCAACATAGGGATTGAGTAGGAGATATTTGAAAAAACTCTTTCATGTTCTAATAGTTGTTAATGGCCCAGATTCAGATCCCAGCCATAATATTACATCCTTGGGCACTCAGAGTACTTTGTGGAATTATAAACAACCAGTAATAAAAAATAAATAGATAATAGCAATAATAATAATAATAATAATAATAATAATAATATATTATAAATTAAAGATATATACCAAAAAAGAAAGTTCATGAAGATATTTTAACAAACCATGAAAGGGTAACGAGAATTTTAATTCAAGAAGTGGATTAAATAAATATAAATATGATTAATCAGCTGATTTACTTCCATGGGTACTCTTACAGTGAGATCATGACTTCTGCTTTTCCGATGACCGTCAATAAATTCTAAAATATGAGATAGTGTCAGATACGATACAGAAACAAAGCGACCAGCGCAGGGTGAGATTCTGTAATATTACAGGAGATTGTTTTATAGAGCAAAATTCCATGTTTACATTTTTGTTTCAGGGTATTATTAATTAGGGTCTCCGAGGCTTATCTCATCCCCTACCTTTCTCCTTGCTTCTCCTTCATACTGGGCAGACACATCTGATTTTATTGTTTTTTTGGTAGTAGAATTGATTACTATTTTTTAACCTCCTACATTACACCAGTGATGTCCCAATGTTGGGCCATGGGTGTTAATATTGTGGCGCCACGCTCCTCTATTTTATCTATGTGCTACATTTCATATCTGGCTTTGACGTGAAATATCTCTCATCTATGATAACGTGGTTATTGACTTAAAGGTCACCTGTCACCAGATTTGGGGGTTGTAAACCCTGCCCACCCCCTTTAACATGATCTAATTGGGGTTCCTGTAACCCTTTTATATCCCCAGATGTCCCCCAGCACTTCGTAAAATGTGTTTTATTCTATCCCGCGCCATATGCTAATTTCTTTTATGGGTCATAGGGGAATCTGGACATAGCGGTCATCGCCACCCCTTCTGACTTTGTGCAAGTGAATTGCATAGCGACGTCATCCTCACAATTCCCATGTCTTGCACCTCCACAGTGGCCCTACACTGTGTCCTATTGAAGAGCCAGTGATTCCACTACACAGGCACGAGACGTCGAGCACTGGACAGCTGATGCTAGGCCGAAGTCTTGCTCCTGTGCCGTGGAATCACTGGCTCTTCCATAGGACATAGTGAGGCGCCACTGTATAGGTGCGAGAGTTGGGAGTTGTGTGGATGACGTCACTATGTCATCCACTTGCGCAGTCAGGAGGGGCGGTGTTGCCATGGAGCAAGGCGCCGTTGGCGTGGAGCCTGGCGGTTTTGGCATGGAGCGGGGTGACACTGACCACAATCTTCCCACCCCATATGACACATCAATGAAATTAGCATACGGCGCGGGACAGAATTAAACTCATTTTTGAGGACTGCAGGGGGACATCTAGGGATATAAGAAAGTTACAGGAACCCCAATTACATCATGTTAAAGGTGGTGGGCAGGGTTTAGAACCCCCAAACTGGTGACAAGTTCACTTTAAGGCTTGATATTACTGCTGGGACCCTGACCAATTATGAGAACAAGAGTCCAGTTCTCCTTTGCAATTAGTAGATGGTCAGCCTTCCTTATAGTTATTATTTTTGCAAATAAAATAAATACCTAACTGTAAATATGGGTCAAGAGACTTTTTGTGTAACGTCTAAACCAGGGGTACCCCACCTTTAGCTAGAGGAGCCACATGTGGCGCATGGGCCAGTGATGTGTGAGTCGCAGCTGTCTTCCAGTCTGGTGCATAAGCACCAGGTCTAGCAGCTATGAAGAGCAGGTCTTCAGATGGTGACTTTTGTGAGTAAACCCACATAATAGAGCAAGTCTAGATGGGGTAATGAGGGAACCCTTGGATCTTGGTATACTAGTAATGTGTACTCTGGGTGTCACTACCGGTACTTGGGCCAGATCTGCATGTGGCTCATGAGCCTCTTATAGAGATAGATGTGGCTTGTGACCCTCTCTAAGATCCGAAAGTGGCTCTCAAGGTCAGAAAGGTTGGGGACCTCTGCTCTAATGTTTCTCATTGACCATGACCAGCACTTTTATAATCCATGGTCTACCCCTTTTTTTTGTTGGTGTTTTAAAGCCTCCGAAATCTGTAAACCATGCAAAGGGATAGGGCCAATTTTCCATTAATTATAGGACTATACGAAGGTCTCGGTTTAAAGTCTCCAGTAATATTATCTTCCAATATTTCTTGATGACTATTCGGAAAGGTGGAGTTTCCCTTCACAGATTATTTGGACTATCTGATCTTTCTTAGTGACATTTCAGAATGTGCAATTGGTCATCATATGAGTTTAAGGACCCTGTACACATCACTCAAGATGCATCAACAATACTGGAAGTCAATAGGACGATAGCTATGGGAAAATCAACAATTCACTGGACAAGGTCTTCACATCAAGGCACATTTCACTGGTGATGAAGACACGGCTCGTACATAGTCTGGTCTATTCTGTAGTAACATTTCACTGGTGATGAAGACACGGCTCGTACATAGTCTGGTCTATTCTGTAGTAACATATGGATGTGAAAACTGGATGGTAAAGGAACAAGACAGAAGAAGAATCAATGCCTTCGATATGTGGAGCTGGAGAAGAATGTTATCAATACCATGGATGGCAAGAAGAACAAGAATCAAGCCAGACATGACACTGGAAGAAAGGATCACCAAGCTATGACTTGTCTACACATCATAGGAAGAGAGCGATCACTGGAGAAGGACATCATGGTCGGAAGAATAGAAGGAACCAGGTGAAGAGGAAGAACAGAAACCCGATGGCTTGATACTATCAACTATACTGGTTAACCTATTTTGGCTCAGAGAAGACCATAGTGGGACTATCTAGGCTTGGAGAAGACTGTGTTGGACATATCTACAGTTGTGGCCAAAAGTGTTGACACCCCTGCAATTCTGTCAGATAATATCAGTTTCTTCCTGAAAATGATTGCAATCACAAATTCTTTGGTATTATTATCTTCATTTAATTTGTCTTCAATGAAAAAAACACAAAAAGAATTGTCCTAAAGCCAAATTGGATATAATTCCACCAAACATAAAAAGGGGGTAGACAAAAGTATTGGCACTGTTAGAAAAATCATGTGATGCTTCTGTAATTTGTGTAATTAACAGCACCTGTAACTTACCTGTGGCACCTAACAGGTGTTGGCAATAACTAAATCACACTTGCAGCCAGTTGACATGGATTAAAGTTGACTCAACCTCTGTCCTGTGTCCTTGTGTGTACCACATTGAGCATGGAGAAAAGAAAGAAGACCAAAGAACTGTCTGAGGACTTGAGAAACCAAATTGTGAGGAAGCATGAGCAATCTCAAGGCCACAAGTCCATCTCCAAAGACCTGAATGTTCCTGTGTCTACCGTGCGCAGTGTCATCAAGAAGTGTAAAGCCCATGGCACTGTGGCTAACCTCCCTAGATGTGGACGGAAAAGAAAAATTGACAAGAGATTTCAGCACAAGATTGTGCGGATGGTGGATAAAGAACCTCGACTAACATCCAAACAAGTTCAAGCTGCCCTGCAGTCCGAGGGTGCAACAGTGTCAACCCGTACTATCCGTCAGCATCTGAATGAAAAGGGACTGTATGGTAGGAGACCCAGGAAGACCCCACTTCTTACCCCGAGACATAAAAAAGCCAGGCTGGAGTTTGCCAAAACTTACCTGAGAAAGCCTAAAACGTTTTGGAAGAATGTTCTCTGGTCAGATGAGACAAAAGTAGAGATTTATGGGCAAAGGCATCAACATAGAGTTTACAGGAGAAAAAAAGAGGCAAAGAAAAGAACACGGTCCCTACAGTCAGACATGGCGGAGGTTCCCTGATGTTTTGGGGTTGCTTTGCTGCCTCTGGCACTGGACTGCTTGACCGTGTGCATGGCATTATGAAGTTTGAAGACTACCAACACATTGTGCAGCATAATTTAGGGCCCAGTGTGAGAAAGCTGGGTCTCCCTCAGAGGTCATGGGTCTTCCAGCAGGACAATGACCCAAAACACACTTCAAATTGCACTAGAAAATGGTGTGAGAGAAAGCACTGGAGACTTCTAAGGTGGCCAGCAATGAGTCCAGACCTGAATCCCATAGAACACCTGTGGAGAGATCTAACAATGGCAGTTTGGAGAAGGCAACCTGCAAACATCAGGGACCTGGAGCAGTTTGCCAAAGAAGAATGGTGTAAAATTCCAGCAGAGCATTGTAAGAAACTCATTGATGGTTACCGGAAGCGGTTGATCGCAGTTACTTTGGCTAAAAGGTTGTGCAACCAAGTATTAGGCTGAGGGTGCTAATACTTTTGTCCGGCCCATTTTTGGAGTTTTGTGTGAAATGATCAATGTTTTGCTTTTTGCTTCATTTTCTTTTGTGTTTTTTCATTGAAGACAAAGCAAATGAAGATAATAATACCAAAGAATTTGTGATTGCAATCATTTTCAGGAAGACACTGAGTATTATCTGACAGAATTACAGGGGTGTCAATACTTTTGGCCACAACTGTATGTGATACATTTATAGTTATTTGCATGTTAATAACACATCTATGTTTCCTTCTTAGCTCTACCATGGACCAGAGACACACTTTATTGATCGCCTTCTTATTGAAAGGTATGCATTTTTATATTTTGTACCTACTTAAAGCGACTCTGTCACCAGCTTTTTGCCACCTAATATAAGAGTAGTATTATGTAGAGAGAGATATCCTGATTCCAGCGATGTGTCATTTACTGGGCTGCTCAGTGTAGTTTTGCTAAAATCACTGTTTTATCAGCTGGA
The DNA here is from genome assembly GCA_033576535.1 of Allobates femoralis. Lineage (NCBI taxonomy): Eukaryota > Metazoa > Chordata > Amphibia > Anura > Aromobatidae > Allobates > Allobates femoralis. Next base: position 62,398,726 of record JARQOC010000009.1, on the reverse strand, counting down.
GATTATTATTAGAGGACTACTGGGTCTGCTGAAAGGTAATCCAGCATGTTCATGAGCTCTGTGTAACCCCGCTCCATCACTGATTACAGCATACAGAAAATGCTGCAAATCAGTGGTGTGGGTGGGGTTACACGGCAAAAGCTACCAATCAGTTATGCGGGCAGGGTTATACAGAGAAAGCCAATTAGTGGTGTGGGCGGGGTTACACAGAGAAAGTGGACAATCAGTGGTGTGCGTGGAGTTATACAGAGAAGTCTGTCAACCAGTGGTTTGGGCAGGTTATGCAGAGAAATATGCCAATCAGTGGTGTGGGTGGAATTATAGAGAGAAATTTGTCAATCAAGTGATGTGGGCGAGGTTATACAGAGGAAGCTGCCAATCAGTGGTGTTGGTGAGGTTATACAGAGGAAGCTGCCAGTAGTGTGGGTGGGTTTATACAGAGAAAGCTGCCAATCAGTAGTGTGAAAACGGTGACACAGAGAAAGAGGACAATCAGTGGTGTGTGTGGAGTTATACAGAGAAGTCTGTCAACCAGTCGTTTGGGCAGGTTATGCAGAGAAATATGCCAATCAGTGGTGTGGGTGGGGTTATACAGAGAAAGCTGCTAATCAGTGGCATGGGTGGAGTTATACAGAGAAATCTGTCAAGCAGTGATGTGGGCGAGGTTATACAGAGAAAGCTGCCAATCAGTGGTGTTGGTGAGGTTATACAGAGAAAGCTGCCAATCAGTAGTGTGAGCACGGTTATACAGAGAAAGCTGCCAATCAGTAGTGTGAGCACGGTTATACAGAGAAAGCTGCCAATCAGTTGTGTGGGTGGGCTTACACAGAGAAAGAGGACAATCAGTGATGTGGGCGGGATTACACAGAGAAAGCGGACAATCAGTGGTGGGGGCGGGGTTATACAGAGAAAGCTGCCAGTCAGTGGTGTGGGCAGGGTTATACAGAGAAAGCTGCCAATCAGTGGTGTGGGCGGGGTTATACAGAGAAAGCTGCCAGTCAGTGGTGTGGGCAGGGTTATACAGAGAAAGCTGCCAATCAGTGGTGTGTACGGGTTTATAGAGCTCAACTTTCAAATAACTGCTAAATCTGCAACAGAGTAAATAGTAATTATATTAAAATGACAGCAAGCAGCTCAGTAAGTGACACATTGTTGGAATCAGGGTCTCTGTTGCTACATTATGCTGCTCTCAGATAGGATAGCAAAAACTTGTTGACAGATTCCCTTTAAAGAAAGTGAAATTCCTTAAAGAGCATGTCTCATCTTTTTAAAGGCAATCTGTCACCTGTTTGAGGTTTTTGAGTTAATAATGTTGGCATACAGTTTGTATAAAACTGAAATAAAGTCATACCTGTGTACGTCCTGGATGATGGTTGTGCTGTAAAAATCCTCTTTTGTAGCTCCAGGCTTTGGGGCATACGTTGCCAGGAAGATTAGACTTCCTCCAGTCTATTTTGATGTACAAAAGAGAGACGGCAGGTAGAATGCGAAGATATGGAATTTCCAGCAATGCACCTGATGTTAAACATGCACAGAATAGGAGGGGAGGAAACATCTTACATAATGAAAACTGGAGGCAGGCTTACCTTCCGGGCAATGTACGCCCCATAGCCTGGAAGATCAAAGATATACAAGATTTTTTTTGAGAATAAGCCGTCATCCAGGAGACATACAGGTGTGACTGGTGTCAGCTGTGCACAGCCTGTGTGCCCATATTAATAACTCATAAGGGTGACAGACTCACTTTAAATGGGTAAAATTGCAAAGTTTGCTTGAAAAACTAAAGTAACTGTGCTATGTACTTCTTATTAAAAAAGAAGGGAGGGATTTTTAATTACCTAGGTTGCCAGCCACCACCACATTCCATCAGCAGTGGCTGGCGTGTTAGGTGAGATGTGCAGCGCTTACAAGCACTTTTCTATAGAGATTGCAAGTGCTGCTCTGAGTCTGGATGAGGACAGCTTCAGTAACATTGCTCTACTCCAATACTAAGAACTATTGACTCTGCTTGCAACATGGGAGAGACCACAGTGTGGATCCGCTCCTGTACCTTGGCAAGCAGAAGCCAGGAGATAGATGAGTAGAGCGCTCCTAAAGATAGAAGATGGGACAGGTCATGTTTTCAGGATTTCCTTAGCAATACTAAGGAAATTCTGAAAACATGACCTGTTGGTGGCCCTTGAGCCCTGAGTTCCCCACCCCTGGACTAGACCTTCATCAATCTAATCCGGCATGTTTGTGTTACTTAAGAATCCTTTTATTACTAACTTGATGATTAGTTAATGGCGGTCACTACCATACTCGGGTGCTCGGTACTCATAGCAAGAAGGTCAGATGCTCAGATGGGCGCGAGTCGGGTACCAAGTATAATGGAAGTCAACAGGAAATGCTCGATCATCCCCGTTGACTTCCATATCCTCGGTACATAATTTGAGCCCGTCCGAGTGTCCAACTGCTCATTACGACTCGAGGACCGATCGCGCGGCCATGGTATCGCCCGGTGGCGTAACTACAGAGCTGTGGGCCCTGGTGCAAGATGCACTCCGGGGGCCCCTTCAGTGAGAAGCGGGGGGGAGGGGGGGGTAGGGTGCTAGTGGAGCTGGAGAAGCGGGAGGGTGTGGGTGTTAGCAGTGCCGGCTGCCGCGAATACCTGCTCTACCCCCCGGCTTGTAGAGGAATCAAGGGGCGGGCACTGTTGCGCGGCTGCAGGAAGTGACTTCTTCCGGCGCTGTCGCGGTCGCGGTGGGTGGCTGGAGGCCACCCGGGAGCTCGGGGCTCCCCCCAGGGGGCGGGCCCGGTCTCAGCCGCGACCGCTGCGACCGCGGTAGTTACGCCACTGGTATCGCCAACTCATCACTATTGATGATAAGAGAAAATGAACAATGATATAAGGTAAGCAAATGTAAATGTTCTTTGATTTTGTGATGTTTTTACACTATTTTTGTCTTCTTTTCAAGGCCTCCAGTACAGCGCCGCACAGTACTACCTGGACGTTCCCATAGAACTTTGGGCATTGAAGCACTCGTGTGTGGTTTTCCCCTGCAGTTACAACTACTCAGATCCAAAAGTATCAAGTGAAAGAATTAAAGGAATATGGTACAGCTCCACTGCTGAAAACCCCAAAAATATAGAATTTATGAATAGTCTCTCTCCTGTCAGTCATGCGTCTTTCATCGGACATTTAGGAGGTGGTAACTGCTCCATAAAAATCCATAAGGTCCTGCCGGAAAACTCAAAGATCTACAAGTTCCGGGTAGACATGGAGCATTTTAAGTACTCATACTGGCCTTTTGTCAATCTGACTGTTTCAGGTAAATCATAGTAATTATGGGATTTCCAAGATGCAAGGGAATCTGTCAGCAGGTTTTTGCTATTTAATCTGAGAGAGGCATGATGTATGGGCTTAGAGCCTGATTCCAGCGATGTGTCACTTAATGGACTGTTTGGTGCAGATTTGATAGAATCCCTGTTTTCTCTGTCTGTTGTGTATGTAGCAGTTGTAAGAATGCACATCACATTACTGTTCTGTATCACATGTGACAAGATATATCATGCCCAGATTCATGAGGGTTAATCCACAAGGGGAGCTACTTGTAAAGGAATATGCTGAGTTTCACACTACAGACAGACAGAAAGAGTGGAATCTGTGACTTGATGGACCTTTGACTTTGAAGCTTCTAACCGTCTTCGTCTCCCGCTGCTCCATCATACAGTCCATTTTACATCTCTTTTACTTAAAGGCCTTGTCCGGGCTTTTTTTTTTAAAAAATCTCTTTGTATATCGAGGCTGCAAAATGCTAATAGTTTGTAATTTACACCCTGTCAGCATTTTGCATTGTTACCATAGATATCAGCATTCAGTGAGTGGAGGAGCAGCTCCGCCCTCGAGCAGAGCCGTGTTTGCTTTGGAGCCTGGTTGTAAACATCACAATTGGACATTTACGCCCAGTCTACACCTTGCCCGACCCAGTGTACAGTATACTTGCCCAGTGAGCAGCATGTCCAACCCAGTGTACAGAATGCTCGACCCAGTGTACACCATGCCTGACCCAGTGTACCGAATGCCTGACCCAGTGTACAGCATACCTGCCCCAGTGTACAGCATACCTGCCCCACTGTACAGCATGCCCGGCCCAGTGTACAGTATGCCCGACCAGTGTACAGCATGCCCGACCAGTGTACAGCATGCCCGACCAGTGTACAGCATGCCTGTCCCAGTGTACAGCATACCTGTCCCAGTGTACAGCATACCTGTCCCAGTGTACAGCATGCACAACCCAGTGTACAGCATGCCCGACCCATTGTACAGCATACCTGCCCCAGTGTACAGCACGCCCGACCCAGTGTACAGCATACCTGTCGCAGTGTACAGTATGTCTGACGCAGTGTACAGAATGCCTGACCCAGTGTACAGCATGCGTGCCCCAGTGTACAGCATACCTGCCCCAGTGTACACCATGCCCGACCCAGTGTACAGAATGACTGACCTAGTGTACAGCATGCCCGACGCAGTGTACAGCATACCTGCCCCAGTGTACAGCATACCTGCCCCAGTGTACAGCATGCACAACCCAGTGTACAGTATACTTCCCCATTGAGCAGCATGTCCAACCCAGTGTACAGCATACCTGCCCCAGTGTACACCATGCCTGACCCAGTGTACAGCATGCCTGACCCAGTGTACAGCATACCTGTCGCAGTGTACAGTATGTCCGACCCAGTGTACAGCATGCCTGCCCCAGTTACAGTATGCCCGACCCAGTGTACAGCATACCTGCCCCACTGTACAGCATACCTGCCCCACTGTACAGCATGCACAACCCAGTGTACAGCATACCTGCCCCAGTGTACAGCATGCCCGACCCATTGTACAGGTATGCTGTACACTGGGTCAGGCATGCTGTACACTGGGTCACTGGGACCTGTACTGGAAGCGCTTCAATTCAAACCAGAAAATTTTTTTTCCTGCACTTTAACACAAGCCTCCCTCTGGGCGACTTGCTTCTCTGGGAACAAGCAGCAGGCCAGGAGATCCAGGAAATATCCCTCTGTAGGATTATATGCTAACTGCACAAGACACCAGAAAGATCTGCGCCTTCTCTTTTCTCCTCTATCCCCAGTCTCGCTGACCTCACAGTCTCTGAAGACACTATTTGACTGTACACTGGGTCAGGCATTCTGTACACTGGGTCAGACATACTGTACACTGCGACAGGTATGCTGTACACTGGGGCAGGTATGCTGTACACTGGGTCGGGCGTGCTGTACACTGAGGCAGTTATGCTGTACAATGGGTCGGGCATGCTGTACACTGAGGCAGGTATGCTGTACAATGGGTCGGGCATGCTGTACACTGGGGCAGGTATTCTGTACACTGGGTTGTGCATGCTGTACAGTGGGGCAGGTATGCTGTACACTGGGGCAGGTATGCTGTACACTGGGTCGGGCATACTGTAACTGGGGCAGGCATGCTGTACACTGGGTCGGACATACTGTACACTGCGACAGGTATGCTGTACACTGGGTCAGGCATGCTGTACACTGGGTCAGGCATTCTGTACACTGGGTCGGACATACTGTACACTGCGACAGGTATGCTGTACACTGGGTCGGGCGTGCTGTAAACTGGGGCAGGTATGCTGTACAATGGGTCGGGCATGCTGTACACTGAGGCAGTTATGCTGTACAATGGGTCGGGCATGCTGTACACTGGGGCAGGTATGCTGTACACTGGATTGTGCATGCTGTACACTGGGACAGGTATGCTGTACACTTGGTCGGGCATGCTGTACAGTGGGGCAGGTATGCTGTACACTGGGGCAGGTGTGCTGTACACTGGGGCAGATATGCTGTACACTGGGTCGGGCATGCTGTACAGTGGGGCAGGTATGCTGTACACTGGGTCGGGCATGCTGTACAGTGGGGCAGGTATGCTGTACACTGGGGCAGGTATGCTGTACACTGGGTCGGGCATACTGTAACTGGGGCAGGCATGCTGTACACTGGGTCGGACATACTGTACAGTGCGACAGGTATGCTGTACACTGGGTCAGGCATGCTGTACACTGGGTCAGGCATTCTGTACACTGGGTCAGACATACTGTACACTGCGACAGGTATGCTGTACACTGGGTCGGGCGTGCTGTACACTGAGGCAGTTATGCTGTACAATGGGTCGGGCATGCTGTACACTGAGGCAGGTATGCTGTACAATGGGTTTCAGCTTAAAATATAACAAGCCTTCATCAGATAAAAATCTTTTTTATCTGATGAAGGCTTGTTATATTTTAAGCTGAAACGCGTAATAAAAGAAGAACTTATTTTGGAATAATTTGCCATCCCTGTGATCCCTCTGGAAGCGCTTCAATTCAAACCAGAAAATTTTTTTTCCTGCACTGACCCAGTGTACAGAATGCCTGACCCAGTGTACAGCATACCTGCCCCAGTGTACAGCATGCCCGACCAGTGTACAGCATACCTGTCGCAGTGTACAGTATGTCCGACCCAGTGTACAGAATGCCTGACCCAGTGTAAAGCATGCCTGACCCAGTGTACAGCATGCCCAACCCAGTGTACAGCATGCCTGCCCCAGTGTAGAGCATGCCTGACCCAGTGTACAGTATACCTACCCCGGTGTACAGCATGCCTGACCCAGTGTACAGCATGCCTGACCCAGTGTACAGCATACCTGTCCCAGTTACAGTGTGCCCGACCCAGTGTACAGCATACCTGCCCCAGTGTACAGCATACCTGCCCCACTGTACAGCATGCCCGACCCAGTGTACAGCATACCTGTCCCAGTGTACAGCATGCACAACCCAGTGTACAGCATGCCCGGCCCAGTGTACAGCATACCTGCCCCACTGTACAGCATGCCCGACCCAGTGTACAGCATACCTGCCCCACTGTACAGCATGCCCGACCCAGTGTACAGCATATCTGCCCCAGTGTACAGCATACCTGCCCCAGTGTACAGCATACCTACCCCACTGTACAGCATGCCCGACCAAGTGTACAGCATACCTGTCCCAGTGTACAGCATGCACAATCCAGTGTACAGCATACTTGCCCAGTGTACAGCATGCCCGACCCATTGTACAGCATAACTGCCTCAGTGTACAGCATGCCCGACCCATTGTACAGCATACCTGCCCCAGTGTACAGCACGCCCGACCCAGTGTACAGCATACCTGTCGCAGTGTACAGTATGTCCGACCCAGTGTACAGAATGCCTGACCCAGTGTACAGCATGCCTGACCCAGTGTACAGCATACCTGCCCCAGTGTACAGCATGCCTGACCCATTGTACAGCATAACTGCCTCAGTGTACAGCATGCCCGACCCAGTGTACAGCATGCCCGACCCAGTGTACAGGATACCTGTCGCTTTGTACAGTATGCCCGACCCAGTGTACAGCATACCTGTCGCAGTGTACAGTATGCCCGACCCATTGTACAGGATACCTGTCACAGTGTACAGCATGCCTGACCCAGTGTACAGCATACCTGTCGCAGTGTACAGCATGCTTGTCCCAGTCTCTAATATGAACAGCTTCACCAAGGTTCACTCTCCCTGCATGCCTGCGCTCAGCTCTGTTTATGAAGCTATCCTCCTTGCTTTGCTTATCCAAAGTGAGTTGCTTTGCTTATCCTGGTCCCTGGATGAAGGTGAAGGGTGTTAGCCTAAGACTGGATAATAGCAGAGCAAGGGTAGCGGCCCAGACATAGCCACCTTCAGAGGAACGTCTGGGAACGGGGTCAGAAAGGGACCCCTAGTCTAAGTGTCAGACTAGTTCCCCTGATTGCCCTTGCCCATCACTGCCATCCTGCTACCTTACCCCTTTGTCCATCATAACCACCCCGTGACACCTGTGGGTGTGATAACATGATTTACACAAGCCGGATCTTTGTCTAGCACTGTACAAAGCCGTGCCTTTTTCTAAATATCTGTTTATATATGCTACTACAAGAAGGGACTGTTAGGCAAATAATTTTAATATGTGCTTCTGGATGTACGGAGAACCGGACAGGTTCCCTTTAACTACACCAAGATCCTATCTGTGCTTACTTACTGTATATTCACCTCCTACTCCCACACAATGATATATTCTACCTCCATAGCAGGAAGTCTCACAAAGCTTCAAAATAGTCAGACGGTGGAGAGCCATCTTTAGTCTCCCATTCCCAAAGGGTCAGATCTTTCATCACAAAGTCAAATAGGCTTTTCCCTATCCATTTTCTCACTTATAATCACTTAAAATAGTTTAATATTGTTGTATCCTTCTTATTTCATGAAGATTTCAAAGAATTTATAGCTTTTTTTTTATCTTTTTCCTTCTTTTCCATTATATAACTTACATCATAGATGATATTTTGTGCTTTGAAGGACATTAATTGGAATAGGTTTCTTTTTTGTTTGTTTTTTTTACCAAAAAGCTAATGATCATTTTTTTTTGTTATTTGACTGCAGATAACCCTCCACATCCCATTTTGATCTTCCCCAATCAGACCATCCCAGAGGATACAGAAGCTATTCTGGAATGTTCCACAGTCTACACATGTCCATCAGATGCTCCGGATCTGGTGTGGACTTCTCAGGTTGGGAAAATCAATGTAACACACAGTTATGGGTCTGCGGGAGTGTGGAAAGTGGAATCTAAGCAAATCATTACCATGACCAGAAGACACGATGGGATGTCCATCAGCTGCTATGCCAACTATTCTTCAGGAGCAAGGTCGCAAGTCATGACTGGGACCCTGAGCATCATCTGTAAGTATACATTGTAAGACATGTTGAAGTGATTTGCACTCTCTGTAATAAAGAGGCAAATTCCCTCTTCCACCAGCAGATGTCGCTGATAGAGTTTTAGTCTCTGCAAGACCGTCAGTTGGGAAGACGTGTGTGCACTCTGTACTGAGGCCTTTTTGGTGCTTTCCTTATTTTATGGGAGTTTCTGCGCTTCCTCGTCCATGAGTGGAGATGAAGGGGGTCTTAGCCTAGGGCTGATCAGGAGCAAAGGGCAAGGGTGGCGGACCAGACATCCTCACCTCAGAGGTAATTTCGGGAACAGGGTGAACCAGGACAGTCAAAGGTCAGTCTAATTCCCCTGATTGCCTTTTGCCCATCTTACCATCCTGCTTCCTTATTTCCTTTACTGTTATACCACCCAGTGACACAATGTTGAGTGAATCCCCTTTTTTTTCAAAGAGCAAAGAGAACCCGTGCATTCTCTCTGTGGGCTTCATAGTATTATCAAACATCAGGATCCTTGAAAGTAAATTGGCCAAAAGACCTCCAGCTCTTTACGTAGTTATTTATTGTACATTGCCTATATAGCACTCTCATATTCCATACTGATTTGAACTTCTGTGGTTTTTTCTATTTTTACATATTTTCTAAAGTCTTCTTTTCACTTTTTATTGTATTTACCAGGCCACTTGAAGCTGCAATCATCCGATTGCTTGTGCTATACATAGGAGTGCATCAGCACTACTATGTATAGCACAAATCACGATAGGTCTGCAGTAGTCAGTTAATAAATAGGACCACCCACTTCAATAAATAAAACCCAATTATTTAAAAAAAAAATCATAAAACTGTATGGAAATCTACTCTGCTCCTCTTGTTCTCCCTTAGATTAGATTGAAAGTATAACTTGACTTTTTGTATGAAAACTGGTAGATCTCGATTAGTGGTCCAGGTGTTTGTGGAACTATTGGTCAGCCAGACAATGCCCCAATTGTGGCCACTGCTAATGAATTTAAGAAATGTTCAGTGTGATTAGTCCCAGGTGGTGTACCAAAGACAGGGAGCGCAGTGCACAAGATCACCCCTGACCCTCATATTCTCACAGTCACTTCAGCATTGGGGTGCCACACATGAAGGTGGCTCGGGAGCTGAGCATTCTCCACAAGCTGAAGAGGCAGGAGTGTCCAGAGCTGAGTTTTGATTGCTGCTGTCAACCATTTACATGCTGCTGTCAACTATTCACCTGCTGCTGTCAATATCGTACATTTGTGCTTATATGATACTTGCACGCACTAAATCCCATCAGCCCTCCGATTGGTACCTACGAACTACCAAATAATTGCTAAATACATTTGTCAAAGGAAAATAAAAAAAACACACGGCTTTTTAAAGAAGGAGAAAGGAATATGCAAATGTTAAAACAGAAATTGGCTGCAAATGTTAAAGGGATTGTCTATGATATAAAGTGGATGTCCACAAGGCACCTCAAGCCTATAACGCTGCTATCTGTATGATTTTAGATAAACCAGAAATCCTCCAGAAATCGCACTGCAAAAGGAACCTAAGTGCAATAGACTGTGAATGTGCCGCAGTGGCAAATCCTCCAGCAGCTATTGCTTGGCACAGCCGAGATATGAACATCACTCAGACCACTGGATTCTCCATAGGTTCATCATCTAATAGCTCCAGCACGGTGTCCAGACTGGAAGGAACAATGGCGCCATCAGGAGGTCTGTGGTGCACGGCCAGCAATGTGATGGGATCCGAGACCCACATCCTACTACTTCATGGTAATAGGCAATATGGGGCAATTAATATCTGCATTATGGGGGATTTGTTTTTTCTGGATCAACATGTTGGGTTAAAAGGAACCTGTCATGTCCTTATTTGTGATTAACCGTCCCCAATGTTATGTAGACCATGTACAGTACTGTTCATTAGCAACCTGTTGTTGTTTTTTATGTCGCTGTATTTTTCCCCACAAAAAACACTTAAGATACTTAGTTGTTTCCATTACTTCTTGCCCAAACAGTCAAACAGTAATCTGGGTGGTTAGCAGAAATGTCAATCAACTGCAAACATGCCTAAAGTCATCTAAGGCTATAGGCCCTGTGGTGATGTCACAACTATGTGACTATAATGAATGGAGCTAAGTACCCCCAATGTGCTCTCTGTGCCCCCCCATTTGCTTTCTGTGCCTCCCCATGTGCTCTGTGCCCCACCTGTGTGCTCTCTGTGCCCCCTGTGTGCTCTCTGTGCCCCCCAATGTGCTCTCTGTGCCCTCAATTTGCTTTCTGTGCCTCCCCATGTGCTCTGTGCCCCACCTGTGTAATCTCTGTGCCCCCCCTGTGTGCTCTCTATGCCTTCCAATGTGCTCTCTGTGCCCTCCATTTGCTTTCTGTGCCTCCCCATGTGCTCTGTGCCCCACCTGTGTGCTCTCTGTGCCCCCCCGTGTGCCCTCTGTGCCCCCCCAATATGCTCTCTGTGCCTCTCCGTGTGTTCTCTGTGCCCCCCATTTGCTTTCTGTGCCTCCCCGTGTGCTCTCTGTGCCCCCCATTTGCTTTCTGTGCCTGTCTGTGCCCCCCCAATGTGCTCTATGTGCCCCCCATTTGCTTTGTATTCCTCACTGTGTGTTCTCTGTGCCCCCCATTTGCTTTCTGTGCCTCCCGTGTGCTCTCTGTGCCCCCCATTTGCTCTCTGTGCCCCCATTTGATTTCTATTCTTCACTGTGTGTTCTCTGTGCCCCCCATTTCCTTTCTGTGCCTCCCTGTGTGTTCTCTGTGCCACCCGTGTGTTCTCTGTGACCCCCATTTGCTTTCTGTGCCCCCCTGTGTGCTCTCTGTGCCCCCCTGTGTGCTTTCTGTGCCCCCCATGTGCTCCCTGTGTCCCCCCTGTGTGCTCTCTATGCCCCCCTGTGCATTCTCTGTGCCCCCCAATGCATTCTCTCTGGCCCCATGTGCAGTCTCTCTGGCCTCCTGTGCATTATCTATGCCCCCTGTGGGGGCTGTCTCTGCCCCCCTGAGTTGCATGCCAGGTATGCAGGGTGCTGCCATGTTTATGCACCTATGTGTCAAAAGTTGGCAGCCACCTCAGTAACTGGTCATGCGCGTTGGGTACGCACATGCGCAATTACTGACGCAGCATTGTGTGTGGTGAGGAGGTGTATTGATTGTGCCGGGTGACAAAGAGCAGCGGGAGTAGCACGGTCGTTGCGTCCGTCGGTTTCGGGCTGTGTCTGTCAGGTGACAGCAGCACCACTATTGCTGCTGCGCAACGGGCCAATACCGCCAGCGGGCGCCATATTTGCCCAGCCATCATGTGGGTGTGCGAATATGGCTGCCGCCCGCGTGTGTTAGGAGGACGCTATGACAGCAGCAGTGGAGGACAGATGCTATAAGACTATAAGGTAAATATATAAGATGTAATTACCAAGTAGATACTTTGTGTATTACATTATTTACTGTAAATATATACCCTAATGTGACAAAGGATAATTTAGTACATAAGCAAAGACAGCGCCTCACAAGGTGGTGTTAATTTCCAAACTTCTTTATTTTCCGTCCATTACCAGCGACGTTTCGACCACAAACATATAGTCTTTATCAAGCTCACAAATACCATCAAATGTCACCCCCCCCTATTATACCAACCAATTACAAGTTGTAATATATAACCAGACTAATACATACACATAGCTGACTTTAAAATGATCCCAGTATAGTACCTCCCACAGAGAGTCCCCCTGTATATAGATAGCACCCATCAGAACATTGAATACGCTTACAAACACAATAAAAAGTCGTGTTCCATAATTTGTAAACAAAGGCCATCAGCCAATCAGTAAAGTGCGTTCAGCAGTTACCAGGGATACTCTCCCGAACGTCCCATGTCAGCACGCACTTAGGAACACTTTCACCAATCATCGATTGTCCTCCTCTGCGCATGCGCCGCTTTCTTGTTCTCCATTGGTGCTTATCATCTGTCCATATGCGCACGCGTCGGCGTCCTTCTCGCATAGCATGTCCGTTGTCAAGGCACTCGCACGACGTACACTGCTCACAGGGCAGCGCGCATGCGTCAGAACGCACCAGCCAATGTGTTACTCAAGTGCTCTCCCATCTGTTACTCACAAGATTGAGCGCATGTGTCCAAAAACTCCTATTTCTTAGTATCTCGGGTGCATTCAGAAACAAAGATCTTGCTATAGACAAAGTATCCTTAGTGTATTATAACAAAAAAACTCCATCTGATAACCTAAACACCACGTCGTACCTACAAAAAAACGCTCAATTCCATACTTATTCCCAATTAAGAGCATCGAATGAACAAACATTCTATAGGGAACAAGGCAAGTATGTAAATTATTCTTAACCATCAAACTAAACTTCATCCGGATTATCAATATCAGATAAATCCATAACATAATTCAAATTCCATTTTTACTCCTTTGCATGATGGGAATGATGCCTTGAATAAAGTAAACAAGCAAAGATAGAGAGAGGGACAAAAAGGGAGGGGAAGTCAAGATGGAATATTCATCATCAACCCAATCCCTAAAGATACCCCCATTTTTTTATATGGACATATTTATAATCATATTTTGGGAAAAAAAACAAAAAGAGAAAAAAAAGAGAAAAAAAGGGGGAGTGGGAGAGGAGACCAAACATCCCCCATAGGTTCTATCCCCTGACAAACCCATATCCCATCTACTAAAAACCCTCCTCCAAAGCATCATATACCCAATCACTTTATATCACCTTTATACTTGTTTATACATAGATATACTCATACCAGGGGCGGACCTACCGTGGTGCAGCTGGTTCAGCTGCACCAGGGCCCCGACCGGCTAGGGGGCCCCTTGCGCCTGCAGGGGGGCCCCCAGCCGACCCCCGTAACCCGATGTCAGAGGAGAGGAGGGTCAGGCAAGGGAAGCAGGAAGCTTTCTGTTTCCCTTGCCTGATCCCGCCCCTCCTCTCCTCTGCCCCTCTGCCGCACTCTGCATGCACCCGGCGCGGCTCATCAGTTAGGAGAGCCGCATCTCCAATAACGGCCCCCCCTGGTCCTCGCCGACGGCTGCCAGCACACCCCCCCCCCCCATCCCTCCCTCCCGGTCCTCGCCGACGGCCGCCAGCACACCCCGCCCCCCCGGCCGCAACAAGGCTGCACCAGGGCCCTGGGCTCAAGGTCCGCCACTGACTCATACATAGATATATATAACCATCCCTTTACTCCTAGGGTCCATAAGTTTTACATTTATTGACCCACCATATTATCCATATATAAATTATCCCTCATCATTTGCACAAAAGGTTAAAACCCAAAAGATACAGGTATCATACTGGTTCAACGGTATATCACTTTACATACTTGTCCTTATCCCAACAATCCCATATAGGTAAGCGTTATCCTTGGTATGTAGGCTGTATCCATTCCTTTAAGATCTTCCTCATCACACTGGATATCAAATTAATCTACTGGGTTACATTAAAAAAGGGTTAAAAACATAAGAGGAGGTACAGCAAAAACAATTTCAAGACACGGAGACAGATCATTTCAGTAAACATCCTTTTTGATCATATTGAATATTCAATTATGGGCAGCGCACCGCCATAGAACTAATGTTACAACTTTCAGGACCAAGGACAGTGGCTCATACAGTACGTACATTACGTACAGTATCTCCTCTACTGTCAGGAGCCGCCGCATTCATTCATAAAATTGACACGGCTGTCAATAGCCGGTAATACTATAATGACAAGATGAACCCCTCTCATGCCCACGTGAGTGGACAGCATGTCTCTAGGGAGGGTGGGCACCCCTAGAGACATGTTACCCACAGCTATTTTTAACATTAACTCTTTGTTCATTCCTGCGGCAGCAGGGATGAACAAAGCATACGGTAACCGGATTGCTCCAGATTACACATCCGAAGCAATCCGGTTACCGCATTCCGGTTTGCACAACACATTTTTGACAAAAAATGTGTCTGAAGGCAATTGCAGTTACCGCATCCGGATCTGGATGCGGTAACCGCAATTACCTGATCAAATGTGAGCGCAGCCTTAGTGCATTTTTTGTGTGCATGTGAAAAGCCATGACCAACCAGATCCGGGATAATGCAGGATTAATTAAAATGGGGCTCTATGTAACCCAGATCCGGGGAACTTTGGATCCCGCTGGTTCCAGACCCCTGGATCCCGGTTTTGGAACTGATCATACCCAAAATGCCCCAAGTGGCGTGTCATTTGTCCCCAAAACTGGTGGAAACAGGTATGCAGCCTGACGCAATTGCCTGCTCCCACACCTGTTTAATCACTGATCCGTTAGCCTAGATCAGTGATAATACCAGTGCGGGTCCATACAGTTGCATCATTCCAGGGGTGCTCAGGGGAATCTGGGTAGATGCAGGTAAAACCTGCATCCCCCCAGCAATGCTAGTGTTAAGCTAGCCATGGCCTGAATCTTGTCTGATGCCCGCATGCACACCATCCGAGTGCCAAGTGTCATTAACCTCATATTATGGGTTTGGATCCGACTTGTCCACCAACAACTATACAAGTTCCATGGCTTCTTTATAAATTTATAGTGTAGAAATTGGTGATTTATTTATTAACAAATTCCTTTCTATTTTTCAGTTAATTGGACAATGCCCATCCTGATTGGGGCAGGGATCCTCGCTTTCCTTGTAATATGCATTACCGGAGCAGTCTGTGCAATGAAAAAGTGCAGGTATGTAATACTAAAGTACATACAGTATATACCTGTTTTGCTGTGCGACAGGGGGCATTGTCCTTGTTCTGCCTTCGATCGTGTTATGTCTGGTGTGAATTACAGCATACAGCTAAACCTTCTCTGTATCCCAAATAAACAGACTGTTGGTTCTGTAGTCGATTGTTTATTTTTCAATGGAGAGTAATGATGAGTGATGATGGTTCATCAATTAATCATGTAATAATGATGGTAAAACTATAAAAATACAGATTAAACAAATTAGTGCTAAGCACGTCACGTAACAACAGTAGTAATAATACACAGTAGAGACAATACAAGAACAATGGATACACACATCACCAAAGCTTTGATAGTGTAGCATAAATAAATGCTGGGTACACGTCTAAACAGCCCTGACAGTGTACAGTACACTAAAATGGAGGCCTAGGGAGAAACACATATCTCGACAGACAAAATCCCTTTGTAAAAACGATTGCAACACAATCCTATAAGGCTCTAATGTATAAAGCACACAGACAGAAGTATAACGCTCACCAGATTGGCTTGTCAAAGAATATGGGGAGTTCACTGGAGGGAAAAGCCCACAGGAGCAAGAGACCACGTGTGACTGCATGAATCCTGACTGCTACTGATCTGAAATGGCTACATTATTATTATTTATTTATATAGCTCCATTAGGTTCCATGGCGCTTTACATGAGCATAAGGCAGACAAGCACAAGTACACTGACTCTAGACAATCAGGACATACAGGTACAGGAGGGGAGGGGACCCTGTCTACGAGATGGCTTACATTCTATGAGGGGCGGGTGGGGATACAGTAGGATGGGGGAATGTCAGGTATGGGGCGGTCGCCTGGGTCTCATGGCAGGGTGTAGGCTTGATGGAAAAGGTGAGTCTTCAGGTGACACTTGAAGCTATTTAGGGTCAGAGAGTGTCTGACGTGTTCGGGTAGGGAGTTCCAGAGTAAGGCAGATGCCCGGGAGAAGTCCTGGATGCGGTTGTGCGAAGAGGAGATGACGGGGGAGCAGAGGAGGAGTTCTTGGGAGGAGCGGAGGTTGCGTGAGGGTAGGTATCGGGAGACCAGGTCGGAGATGTATTGGGGGACAGGTTGTGTATGGCTTTGTACGTCATGGTTAGTGTTTCTACATCTCACCAGACATACATAGGGCGGTCCTACAAAGCACTGTGCTCTTAAAGGAGAAGACACCTGGATATACAGGAATACTGCCACATTGTGCTAAACTTATTTAAACACTATAAGAAAGATAACATATAATATTTCACAGATTGTAACCAGTGTCAAACTAGAGCTGCTTTCTCTTACTGAGCCTGAATGGTCAGAGCAGTCCTCTATGAGAAGTTTTGTTGTACATTTTATTTATAAGAACTCATATAATTAATGATTACGGTATACCTGCTGGTTTCTTATTTCTATCTTCTTTTTGCATAATTAAATCTTAATAACCCAACAGTGACAAAATGGAGGACACAAAACGTAACAGTGATACCAGTGCCAAGGATAGGATGAAGGAGCATTATGCAAAGAGAAACAATGAGGACAATAATGTTGGTGTTGTGTATGAGGTCAGTTATTTTGGATTTTTCATTCTTTTGTTTTTCCCTCCCCTTCTTCCAAGAGCCATAACATTTTTATTTTTTTGGTCAATATAGACATATGAGGGCTTGTGTTTTGCAGGACGAGTTGTACTTTTGAATGGAATAATTAATATATTTTACCATTGAGTGCACAGGAAAATGGGAAAAAATTACAAAAGCAATTACACGTTTGTTTTGGGGTTTTTTATTCACCATGTTCACTATATGGTAAAATTGACATGTCGGTATGATTCCTCAGGTCAGTATGAGTTCGTAGATACCAAACATGTATACTTTTACTGTTATATAAGGGGTGACAAAAAATTCAGAAGGTTTTAAAGAAAAAGAATTGCACTTTTGTTGCTATTTCCCGTGACCCATAGCGTTCTTATTTATCGGGATCGGGGGCTGTGTGATGACTTATTTTTTGTGTCTTGAGCTGACGTTTCTAATGTTACCATTTTTGGGTAGTTGGGATGCTTTGATCTCTCGTTATTACATTTTATTGCAAAAACGTAAGTTTGGCGTTTGGAATTTTTTTCCGTTACACAGTTCCCAGACGGGATGAATTAATTTCATACTTTGATAGATCGGGCATTTCTGAACGGGGCGATACCAAATATGTGTATTTTTTAATAGTTTTATTTCCAATGGGGCAAAAGGGGGGTGATTTGAACTTTTTAGGTATTTTTTACCTTATTTTCAAAAACTTTTTTTTCTGTATTTTACTAGGCCCACTAGTGCTGCACAGACTGATCATTTCTACTGTGTACAGATGAGCTGCTGTACATCTGAACCCAGGAGAAATCATCACTGTCTGCCAACGACGGAGCTCAGAGATCACCGGCTGGAAATGATTGCATACAGCTTCTGGGGTCATCACAGAACCCCAGGCAGTCAAGGTAACAGCAGAGTTCCCATGACCGCATCACAGGACGTCTGATATCGCATGGAACTTGGTGCTTTGGATTGCGCTGTCAGTGAGTGACAGCACAATCCAAAGGGTTAACACCACCGATTGGATTGCTGATCGGATCGGTGCTGTTAGCTACACATGTCAGCTGATCAGATCAGCTGAGATGAGTGTTATACGATGCAAGCTCATAGTGTGAGCTCACATCAGGGGATAGGGACACGGCCAAGGGAGTATATATATATATATATATATATCGTATATACTCGTGTATAAGCCGACCCGTGTATAAGCCAACCCCCCTACTTTTGCCCCCAAAACCTGGGAAAACCTATTGACTCGTGAATAAGCCGAGGGTGGACCCCAGCACAGGTATACAGCCCCCAGCAGTGTGGTATACAGCAGCCCCAGAGGTATATACAGCAGCCCCAGTGGTAGTATACAGCAGCAGCCCCAGTGGTATATACAGCAGCAGCTCCAGTAGTTAGTATACAGCAGCCCCAGAGGTATATACAGCAGCCCCAGTGGTAGTATACAGCATCCCCAGAGGTAGTATACAGCAGCCCCAGAGGTAGTATACAGCAGCCCTAAAGGTATATACAGCAGCCCCAGTGGTAGTATACAGCAGCCCCAGAGGTAGTATACAGCAGCCCCAGAGGTAGTATACAGCAGCCCCAGAGGTATATACAGCCCCAGTGGTAGTATACAGCAGCCCCAGAGGTATATACAGCTCCAGTGGTAGTATACAGCAGCCCCAGAGGTATATACAGCCCCAGAGGTAGTATACAGCAGCCCCAGTGGTATATACAGCAGCCCCAGTGGTGTATACAGCAGCCCCAGAGGTATATACAGCCCCAGTGGTAGTATCCAGCAGCCCCAGAGGTATATACAGCCCCAGTGGTAGTATCCAGCAGCCCCAGAGGTATATACAGCCCCAGTGGTAGTATCCAGCAGCCCCAGAGGTATATACAGATATATATTTCATTTTTTTAACAGAATATATTTCTAATCTTTTATCATTGTTTCTTGCTTTACAGAATACAGGAAATATTTACATGAATTCTACTTACCAGGTAATGTATTACTAGAGGTCATTTGTTTACCTGAATACTTTGGAAAACATTCTTGAGACACATATTTTATTTTCTACATGTGGGATGTTTTTTGACTCTTTTCTCTGCAATCAAACATGGAATCATTCAAGTAAAAGTATGATTGCAATCAGCATCTTAGTTCCTGTAAGGCACTGGCCTCACTTTATAGCCCTGAATCCTGCTATCTGGTTCCCTTTAAAGGGAATCTATCTTCAAGATTTTGCTACGTAAGCTGAGTACAGCACGCTGCAAGAGTTAAAAAACAAAAAGCAACTGTGCCTCTTGTCTGTGTGTCTGCTGTTAATCACATAATCTATAGGGTTTATTACCCTGTGATTACCATTACAGTGCTAGAAAATCACCTGTGCGGCAGCCTGACATGCCTCTTGCTGTGATTGACGTCTCGTTGTCAATGCACAACCTCTATAGAGAGCCTGGTGTGATGTGAGAGTAGCTATCTCAGCTCTGCTGTGTTCCATAACCAAAATTCTTTGTTTCAGAATGGCTTCAGCCAGTAATCTATGTGATTCAGAATCTCATTGTCTACATAATGTGGCTGTCAGATGAGGTGGCAAAAACCTGCTGACAGATTCCTTTTAAGGGAGAAGGTTCTTTTTCCTACAGGCAATAACTTTACTATCACTTGTGCAAAGTCGAAATTTGACCCAACATAGCCATACACCTTAGATAGCATCCAGCTGACAACTCGTTTACTTGACAACTACCTCTCCTGCCCCCTTTTACCCACCCAAACACTACAAATGGCTTTCAGTCCGGTGATTCTTTGATTGATAGCTACATTCCCCAAGTTCCCCATACATAGGAAACCTCCATTCAGCAGAACTCACCAGTAATCACTGAGAAAGCCGATGCCAGACTCCTCTGGCAGTGACTTTTCTCCTAGAGATCAAAAGGGTTGGCCATTGTAAAGATCCTTTCCTTCCCGGAAGCGTGAGGCGCTCATACATATCAGACTGTCGAAGGTTGGGCCATGGTTAGTCCTATGCGTAGGGAGGTCTTTACTCAGCAGACTCTGCTTGACCAGGTTTACCAGAACCAATTACAGATTGCAAATGTTGATATTTTACATTCCCTGAAGTTAATTTTGACTCTTTCAAAGTTTATGTCTGTATTCTACAGAGAAGTGAAGAAGAAGATTATGTCAATATGGAAGAAGACAAAGAAAAAGGAAATAAACAAAACATAGCAGTAGAAGAAGACATTTATATCAACTGCTAACCTCATTAATAGATGATCCCCCTGAAGAAGCCTTGATTGGTGGCGAAACCTGTGGAGTCTCATTCATTTGTCACCATTGCTTTTGGGACACGTTCACACTGTTGATCCAGTTAGTGCAGATGTAGGATGTAGTTAAGCACTTTTAGGAGAGTTTATCAACTTTCACCACTGTATAACACATTGTGGTTCGTTTTTTCGAAGGGGAGTTTCCAGTGATGACTCTTTATGAGTTTTTCTGTGATTTTAGTTTGTAATTATTTGCTTTCTGTGCACATTAATAATATTTGGATTTGTATAAACGATGTCAAACACATTTATTGCAGCCCCGTATATTATTCATCAAACCTCATCGGTTTTCTCATTCTTTGGATGTTTTTCCACTGTTTATGGGGTTTAATTCCGGAATGTTGCCAGCCATGTTTATTCTTCTTTTCCTACAAGCATCAGAATTAATGACATCATTTTCTTCAAAGGACATAAACAAATTGAACACATTAGGTACGTTTTTGCCCCTGAAGAAGCTGCATTTTGACCAGTATACATGATGGCTCCTGTAATATCCACTATAATATGACATCTCCTGTAATGAACACGAATCAACAAATCAAGCCTGACATGTCCCTCAAAGCGAGGATTACCAAGATACCACTTGTCCACTTTGGAATGGACACATCAAACAAAGAGAGAAATCACTAGAGAAGGACATTATGGTCAGACGAATAGAAGGGACAAGACGCAGAGGAAGACCAGCAACCCAATTGCTTCATACTATAATGATCACAGCAGAAAAGACCCCCGTGGACCAGCCTAGGCTTGACATAGGAAGACCCTACTGGACCTTTCTAGGCTTGAGAAAACCCTGGTGAACCTATCAAGGCTTGCAGAAGACCCTAGTGGACATAACTAGGCTTGGCAAAGACCCTATTGGACCTACCTAGGCTTAAAGAAGACCCTGGTGGAGCAATCTAGGCTTGGAGAAAATCCTGGTGGACCTATCTAGGCTTGACGAAGACCCTAGTGGACCTACTAGGCTTGGCAAAGACCCTATTGGACCTATCTAGGCTTTAAAGAAGACCCTGGTGGAGCAATCTAGGCTTGGAGAAAATTCTGGTGGACCTATCTAGGCTTAAAGAAGATCCTGGTGGAGCAATCTAGGCTTGGAGAAAATCCTGGTGGACCTATCTAGGCTTGACGAAGACCCTAGTGGACCAAAATAGGCTTGGCAAAGACCCTATTGGACCTATCTAGGCTTAAAGAAGATCCTGGTGGAGCAATCTAGGCTTGGAGAAAATTCTGGTGGACCTATCTAGGCTTGACGAAAACCCTAGTGAACCTAACTAGGCTTGGCGAATGACCTATTGGACCTACACATCTAGGCTTGGAGAAGACCCTGGTGGACCTATCTAGGCTTGGCAAAGACCCTATTGGACCTATCTAGGCTTAAAGAAGATCCTGGTGGAGCAATCTAGGCTTGGAGAAAATCCTGGTGGACCTATCTAGGCTTGACGAAGACCCTAGTGGACCTAACTAGGCTTGGCGAAGACCCTATGGCACCTACACCTCTAGGCTTGGAGAAGACCCTGGTGGACCTATCTAGGCTTAGGGAAAACCCTGGTGGACCTATCTAGGCCTGTAGAAGACCCTGGTGGACCTATCTAGGCTTCACAAGATTGATCTTCCTATAGTGTGTTCATCCTTCAAGTCACCATGGCTCAAAATCAAGCGTAAGGCTGATAATAACAATAATAAGAATACTAATATATAATGACCACTTGCCTCATACAATGACCACTACATATGGTGCCTCTTATAATGATCGCTAATTATGACATGATTTCCTATAATAATAATTACCACTATTTAAGACATACCATATCTTTTATTGCTCTTATTATAAGTGACTACATTTCTTCCAATGACCACGGCATACGATGACATTTCCCATATCCACCACTATATATGATGTCTTCTATTGGTGGAATTGAGTTCTACTGTAATTTTGCAAAAATTCACACTTCTAGGTCTGATGAATCCTGGGATAGTTCTGTACACGTATGTTAAAGGTCCCGGTCCCATGATATCTAGGCTTGCTCAATGTACTTAAACATTGTTGACCTATAAATAGGATAAGTCATCAAAATCCAACGAGACAAGGTCCGGCACCCCTGCCTGTCTGCTGTTTTTGGTGCCGGTGGTGGCAACAGGTGGCTGGAAATGCTCATGAGTCATAATGTGTTACATAGTGTCCACTATGATAACCAATATACACAACATCTACTATAGTAACCCTAGATATGGTGTCTACTATAATGACATTTTCCACCCTGTTTACAAACAAAATCACTATTGGTTCACTTGCTTCATGTATCAATCACTCCTTATGACTAAGTCTCTTACTCTGCAATCGTGGATGGGGCTGAGGACTCGGACACTTCTGCTTTTCACCAAGTGCACAGCATCTGCCGTTATAACAGGCAATGATCTGAGAGAGAAACATCGGGAGGGTGCTGTAGAGAAGGCGAGTTGGCGTAACTTATCGTGAAGAAATCCTGCATCCAAGATCAAGTCAAGGATTCTAGTATTCATTTCTACAAGACCCACAGGTAAGAAAAGTCGAGAAGACACAAGAGGGGAAAGAAGGGGTCTCAAGGGTCAATAAAATGGCCTAAAGGGGTAAACGAATACCAGATATTCCTACAGGGCGCAAGAGGGGTAAGAAATGGGGTCAGGGATCAAGAAAATTGTTAAGAGGGGCAAACTAATACCAGATATTGCTACAATACACTGGAGGGGTAAGAAACAAGGTCAGGGGTCAAGAACTGGTCTGGAGGGACAAACCAACTCCAGATATTCCTACAATACACAGGAGTGCAATCATACCTTTACTTGAATGATTCCATGTTTGATTGGCAGAAAAAAGAGTCATAAAGCTACTAAAGAACAGGGCAAGAGATACTTGATGTGTGCAGCACTGCATCACTATTTGGAGTTCTTTTTTTCCATCGCTGTGGGCATGGCAGTCTGCTGTAAGCCAAACCTCCACCTCCCTATTATCTCTTCCAGTTTTTGGCTCCTGCGCACTGTCAGTAAACTCGAGCCACAGGGCACCTGACAAAACTCAAACTAGGGATAAAGGGGAGGGGACGAGGGTTTGGCTAACAGCCGAAAGATATGCCACAGGGGAGGGGAAAAAAACAACCCAGTGCTGTACACATCAATCATCTACTGTCCTTTTTACCAGGTGTTTTATGACTCTTTTCTCTGCAATTAAATATGGAAACATTCAAGTAAAGGTATAATTGTACTCGGTATCCCAGTGTCTGTAAGGCTCTGGCTCTGCTGGCTAGTTCCAGTTAAACTTTAGATCTTCGCATTAAAATTTTAACAAATTTTTAGACATTCTGATCTTTTTTCAACATTTAAATATATTTTTCTTCAGGTAACATGGTCTGATGCAAGTGAGTTTTCACACCACAATAAAGCATTGTGAAATATTGGAATTTATAAAGTAATAGTTTGAGGCGGAAGATGGTGAGGAAGTTGTGCAAAATTTCACGAAAATTATCATCTGAATCATTTCCAGATTTTGATGCGGATAGATGGTGACTCATGAGAAAGACATAACAACCAATATAAACATGGACAGTAACAGCAATGAGGCACAACCAATATAAATATGGACAATAATATTAATGAGACACAACAATATAAACATGGACAGTAATATTAATGAGGCACAACCAATATAACATGGACACTAATAGTAATGAGGCACAACCAATATAAACATGGACAGTAACAGCAATGAGGCGCAACCAATATAAATATGGACAGTGATAGTAATGAGGCACAACCAATATAAACATGGACAATAATATTAATGAGACACAACCAATATAAACATGGACAGTGATAGTAATGAGGCACAACCAATATAAATATGGACAATAATATTAATGAGACACAACCAATATAAACATGGACAGTGATAGTAATAAGGCACAACCAATATAAACATGGACAGTGATAGTAATAAGGCACAACCAATATAAACATGGACAGTGATAGTAATGAGGCACAACCAATATAAATATGGACAGTAATATTAATGAGGCACAACCAATAGAAATATGGACAGTGATAGCAATGAGGCACAACCAATATAAATATGGACAGTAACAGCAATGAGGCACAACCAATATAAACATGGACAGTGATAGTAATGAGGCACAACCAATATAAATATGGACAGTAATATTAATGAGGCACAACCAATATAAATATGGACAGTAATATTAATGAGGCACAACCAATATAAATATGGACAGTAACAGCAATGAGGCACAACCAATATAAATATGGACAGTAACAGCAATGAGGCACAACCAATATAAATATGGACAGTAACAGCAATGAGGCACAACCAATATAAATATGGACAGTAATATTAATGAGGCACAACCAATATAAATATGGACAGTAATATTAATGAGGCACAACCAATATAAATATGGACAGTAACAGCAATGAGGCACAACCAATATAAATATGGACAGTAACAGCAATGAGGCACAACCAATATAAATATGGACAGTAATATTAATGAGGCACAACCAATATAAAATGGACTCTAATAGTAATGAGGCACAACCAATATAAACATGGACAGTAATATTAATGAGGCACAACCAATATAAATATGGACAGTAATATTAATGAGACACAACCAATATAAATATGGACAGTAATATTAATGAGACACAACCAATATAAACATGGACAGTGATAGTAATGAGGCGCAACCAATATAAATATGGACAGTAATATTAATGAGGCACAACCAATATAAACATGGACTCTAATAGTAATGAGGCACAACCAATATAAACATGGACAGTAATATTAATGAGGCACAACCAATATAAATATGGACAGTAATATTAATGAGACACAACCAATAGAAATATGGACAGTGATAGCAATGAGGCACAACCAATATAAACATGGACAGTGATAGTAATGAGACACAACCAATATAAACATGGGTAGTAATAGTAATGAGGCACAATCAATACAAACATGGGTAGTAATAGTAATGAGGCACAATCAATACAAACATGGACAGTAATAGTAATGAGACACAACCAATAGAATCATGGACAGGTATAGCAATGAGGCACAACTACTATAAACATGGACAGTAATAGCAATAAGGCAAAACCTAAATTTGTCTGCAAAACCTCCCATAAAGCATGTCCACATGTACTGGCACTAGAACATGTACATGTTCAAGGAGACAATAATGGGGGCATGTTCATGGAGACTATAATTGGGGAATGTTCATGGAGACAATAATCGGTGTATGTTCCCTTGAGGGAGGTATACGGCCTACACTTACACTAATGCTCATTAATTTTAGGGATAATTTCATGTTGCGCAACTTGGGACCAATGACGCCCCGGAGTCTACATTTCCCTTTAATACTACTGCTTAGTCCTCTGTTATGGAAAGGTGAGTACAAAGGTTCTCTTATTTGTTGTCCTTGGTCTGTCCCTTAATTATTGAGATGTGAGTAGAAAATGATTTGGGATCGTGATTTACTCTTAACCATTTTCTTGGTTTTGTACGGTGAAATAATGAGAAATTTAAGAAAGGAAGACTAGAAACAGTCCTTAGTCATGTTGGTACTGAGGCTTTCCAACACAAGGAGGAGACTTTTACACAATAAGATCTAGGGATACCATTTTAATTGGTTTCTTAGTAATGACTCAAACCTTACAGTGGAAATGTGAGTAGTTTATGAAATTCAATCTAAAGGCTCTGATTTTACCTCCTGAAAAAGTGTGAAGATTGGTTCAGCGGCCATGTTGGTACACCTTGGCCACCAGACCGGAGACCTGTGAAAGTCCTGCTACCCCGCAAACATTCTTCTACATGGGCTTTCATTCTGATTACTTTCCCATGAACAACCTCAAGCGTTCATTACTCTACAATGATGACTAACTAATCAAAATAGGAGCCAAGTATGGCAGCCGGTAGGAGGACGTTCATAGAACTCTGGTTCCATAGAACTGACCAGGCTGCTGAAATAGGGTCCTTCAAATTCTTTTGTACAACTACACACAATAATGAATTAAAATAATCAAGGGAGAAATACCTAATTTTAATAAGAAGTAAATTGGATAGTTGCTCTTTCCAATTTTACATAGGAATTACATTTTAAAATGAAGCAGTGAGTAGGTTACTAAGTGGAAGTCACGCGTGTATTGAATGAGGGAAAAGAAGCAGGGTGGTAATAATGGACAAGGAAACCTGGGTAGCAAGTCTGGCCCTAGACTCCGGTCACTGACTAGCCCAGTATACAGAGATACTGTAGATGGCGAGGAGGTCTGGGCCACTACCCTTGCCCTCACACTTCAACCAGCCCTGTGATACCCCTTTTCACCTCCCATCATGGACAGGGATAAACAGCAACTTCCAAAAGGAAAAGTGCAAAGATGTCTTCAGCTCACATAGGCAGAGAAACTGTATCAGCGACATCAGCAGGAGGAAGAAGAAGCAATTTAAAGGCCAGGGGCGAGGTAACCTTATAAACCTATACCTCCACCTGCAGAGCCGCACACCACACATAGACAGCAACAGCAGCTTCAGCATTAACCCCGACTGAACCAAAGAAAATTTACTCTGGTTTAAACTGCAACAGAGTGATTCACGCGGACCGTCGAGCAGTCAACACATGACAGTGTGGACCAGAGACACTTTCTGGAGTACTCCCAAATGTAGAGAAAGTTGTATAAAATATAAAAATTTACTCTAAAACAAATCTGTTTGAACTACCGTATATACTCACGTATAAGCCGAGTTTTTCAGCCCAAAAATTGGGCTGAAAAGTCCCCCCCTCGGCTTATACGCGAGTCAATACGGCGCCCCCACCTCACTGGCACCCCCACCTCACTTTCTGGGCCCCCCCGCATGCAGCGCTGCGCATATACATTACCTGTCTAGCAGCTGTCACCCTCCGATGGCGGATCGCGGCTCCCGGCTCCGGGCTCCATCTTCCTCGCTGACTTCCTGCTTGTCAGGTGACCGGCCGGCGTCGCGATGACGTCATCGCGCTGAGCCCCGGTCACAAAGCAGGAAGACAGCGAGGAAGATGGAGCCCGGAGCCGGGAGCCGCGATCCGCCATCGGAGGGTGACAGCTGCTAGACAGGTAATGTATATGTGCAGCGCTGCATGCGGGGGGGCCCAGAAAGGGAGGTGGGGGCGCCAAATTATGAGGGGGGCCCTGCTGGGGCCATGTATACTACCACTGGGGCTATATACTACCACTGGGGCTGTATATATACTACCACTGGGGCTATATACTACCACTGGGGCTGTATACTACCACTGGGGCTGAATATACCACTGGGGCTGCTGTATACTACCACTGGGGCTATATACTACCACTGGGGCTGTATACTACTACTGGGGCTGTATGTATACTACCACTGGGGCTATATACTACCACTGGGGCTATATACTACCACTGGGGCTGTATACTACCACTGGGGCTGAATATACCACTGGGGCTGCTGTATACTACCACTGGGGCTATATACTACCACTGGGGCTGTATACTACTACTGGGGCTGTATGTATACTACCACTGGGGCTATATACTACCACTGGGGCTGTATACTACTACTGGGGCTGTATGTATACTACCACTGGGGCTATATACTACCACTGGGGCTGTATACTACTACTGGGGCTGCTGTATACTACCACTGGGGCTGTATACTACCACTGGGGCTGTATATACTACTGGGGCTGCGTGTATACTACCACTGGGGCTGTATATACTACTAGGGCTGCGTGTATACTACCACTGTGGCTGCTGCTGTATACTACCACTGGGGCTGCTGTATATACCTCTGGGGCTGCTGTATACTACCACTGGGGCTGCTGCTGTATATACCACTGGGGCTGCTGCTGTAACACTGCTGGGGCCTGTATATACCACTGGGGAGGCTGCTGTATACCACACTGCTGGGGGCTGTATACCTGTGCTGGGGTCCACCCTCGGCTTATACACGAGTCAATACATTTTCCCAGGTTTTGGGGGCAAAAGTAGGGGGGTCGGCTTATACACGGGTCGGCTTATACACGAGTATATACGGTAAATTGACTTTGTTACAAAGATAACTATGACCACATCAATGGGGGAAAACGCTATTTGCAGTTTTACGTCATGGAGTGGCTAATTCTGGGAAAATGAAAATACACTGATGATAGAATTGCTTTTTTAGGGAAACTTCTATATGAGGACTTCTTAACTATCGACTGAAATGGGTTCTCCAAACTTAGAGCTCAACTCTACAGTCAATCTATGGGACTTCTGACTTTTGAATCCTCACAGTGTGCACAATGCAGGCTGTCAGGATTCTCCGGAGCCGGAAGCTAGTGGTCATGTGTCCGTAAATAAGAAATCTGAAGACATAAGGCCACATTCCGACTAGAAGTTTCTGGCCTCCCTCAATTCACTTGTATTGTATATCTGGATGTATGCAAATCTACTTGCGGTCAAGCACCCATCAGCTCTGGTAGAATCCTGACAATGTGCCCGCTGATGATAGAATTGCATTTTTAGGGAAACAACTATATGAGGGATTTTTATCTCTTGACTGAAATAGGTTTTCCAAGCTTCGAGCTAAAGTCTACAATCCGTCTATGTGACTGCTGACCTTAAAATCCTCATAGTGTGCACAATGCAGGCTGTCAGGAATCTCCAGAGCCGGAAGCTAGCGGTTAAGCAATTTGCATACTTCCGGCCACATTCCAACTAGACATTTCCGGCCTCTCTCAATTGACTAGTATTGAATGAGACAAATCAAAAAATATGTGCAAATCTTCTACTTACGGTCATGCACCCATCAGCATTGGTAGAAACCTGACAGCGTGCACACTGCACACTGTGAGGACTCTCAAACTTGCAGATACATAGAATAACTGCAGACTTTGACCCAAAGCCCGACCAACCCTTTACAAAACGTCATAATTTTGGCTAAAAAAGTGAAAACTTCATACATTTGTGGGTCAACTCTTGACATTTTTATCTACGTTCTCATCTTGTCTTAGATGTAGGCTCGCAGAGTTTTCTAGGAATTGGCATAACGGCTCCAAGAAGTGTTGAAGTCCAGACAGCACTCTGTGTGCACATCCCATGCTCATTTAAATTGTTCTCATTCGCCGTCATCACCAGGAACACCCGAGGAGTCTGGTTCAGAGGAAATCTCTTGTCCCCACAAACTGTGGCTTCTAAAAGTAGTGGTGAACTTACGAATACCAGTGACAGGTTCTATCTTACCGGAGATCTCAAGAGTGGGGATTGTTCTCTGATGATCAATGGTGCCAGGGAGCAAGATACAGATTATTACAGTTTTAGACTTGAGGATGGAAGCACCGCTATACCTTTCAATGACTTCAGAACCTTCGTGAAAGTGATAGGTAAGTGCTCGATTAGATAACATTTTAACCTTCACATTTCTTCAAAGTTGTCTCCTTAGGGTGGAAACACACTATGGAAGATGAACGCGAGATACTCGAAGGAGTCTCGCATGGCTCACACGGAATGGTCTGAATGGGAGCGTGTCAGCTCCATAGGAACACATACAGCTGACACGCTCCCATTCAGAGAGTGGCGGCTGTTCTAGATGAGTCACGCGAGACTTTCGCGAGTATCTTGTTTCCACCTTTATAGTTTAATACAGTCAGGACACTCAACCTACTGCCCTTTGTTATTTACTACAACTCTTGGTTAGTCCTTTGAAAAGAATAGAATTACCAAGAAGATTGGTAACATCCTCGTAGAGGAACCACCCATGGTGATGGGCTGTTGGAGAAACTGAGGTTTATGTTCAGTCTATGGTGGTAGTGCACTGCCCAGGATCCCCAGTACACCAGGCTGAGGGTCAGATCCTCAGAGTATCAGTCAACAGCGGTGGTGTCACATGTATATACACATTAATGTAATCCCTAACTTTGGGGCATTACGGTATAAAGGGCAGAGCAACCCATGGTGCAACCTGTGAAGCCACTGAGGGATCCAAGAAGTAAAATTGTCCTCTTCCTCTGCCAAAGCAAGTTGAATTGTGCAATGTCATGAGATATTGGAGACCAAAGGGCCCTTATATTGTTTTTGTAGAGGGGCCCTCTTCTGTCAGTATCCGCCAATGGTTGGTGGAGCTGTTTATTAAGGCCAGCTTCACACTGCGGTGTGATCCGGTCCTGGGCTGTCCGGGATGACCCAGACAGCCGCGGACCGGATCAGCACACAGGACCGTAGGGCATATTAGCCCCCCAGTCATTTGTGGTGATTCGGTCCGCGGCTGTCTGGGTCATCCCGGACAGCCCAGGACCGGATCACACCGCAGTGTGAAGCCGGCCTAAGTCAGAACTACTGAACTTCAAGATTTCTTGGATAACAAGTATTTACCAAAACAGATCTAAAGGAATAATGTATGTCTTCTTAGTCAAGCGACTCAAAGGTGAAGTCTTCTGTGAATAGAGGGATTCTCTGTCTTCTCTATTCGACTCAGACGGCCACGTTAACTTTTTATGATGACGGCAAAGTTTGTTGCCTTTTACTCTCATAACCATCTCCAACCTTACAAATTCAATAAATTCAGATCCCATCGCTAAATAAATTCAGACACCGTACTTTAAGAAATTGAATTTAGACCCAAGTCTAAACCCTACATTAATTCAGACCCTAGACCCGACCACTGTGTCAACTCGAACCCCAGACTAGATCATTCAGTCAATTCAGACCCCAGACCAGACCAATCAACTCTGTTATGCGCCATGAATGGGAATAATTCATTGTGTGTTTGTTGCTAGGCAAAAGGTCTTCCTTTGGTAGTCTGTCCCTTTCCTCTCCCTGTACTTCTGTGAAGTCAACATTCCGTCTTCCCAAAGTAGTTGTTATTCTGCCATTTTAGTAGGGATACATGTTAACTGCTCTCTACAGAATCACTCTTTTTACCTGCTGCATTGTATTTCAATACAAGATCACAGAGAAAGTCATCTCCACTTCTCCTGGACTAATACTTCAAGTCAGTGTGGTTTAGTTAAATAATCTGGGGTCATTTCCATGTGAGTACTATGGTCAATACGATTATCAGATGGAATGGTTTTTCAGATACCTATACTTGCAGTGAATAGTAGAACGAGATAAACTCAGACCCCAAACCACACATATAAATACATTGATACCCCAAAGCTGACACCCTGAATTCATTTAGATGCCAAACCCATAAAAGCACACCCCACACCACACCCATAAATATATTCAGACCTTAGAGCTGACACCCTCAATTAATGTAGACCCCAGACAAGACCAGTACATCAACTCAAACCCCAGACTAGACCACTCAGTCAACTCAGAACCCAGACCAGACAAATCAACTCAGACCCCAGACCAGACCAATCAACTCAGACCCCAGACCAGACAAATCAACACAGACCCCAGACCAGACCAATCAACTCACACCCCGACCAGACAAATCAACTCAGACCCCAGACCAGACCAATCAACTCAGACCCCAGATCAGACAAATCAACACAGACCCCAGACCAGACCAATCAACTCACACCCCGACCAGACCAATCAACTCACACCCCGACCAGACCAATCAACTCACACCCCAGACCAGACCAATCAACTCAGACCCCAGACCAGACCAATCAACTCACACCCCGACCAGACCAATCAACTCACACCCCAGACCAGACCAATCAACTCAGACCCCAGACCAGACCAATCAACTCACACCCCAGACCAGACCAATCAACTCACACACCAGACCAATCAACTCACACCCCAGACCAGACCAATCAACTCAGACCCCAGACCAGACAAATCAACACAGACCCCAGACCAGACTAATCAACTCACACCCCGACCAGACAAATCAACTCAGACCCCAGACCAGACCAATCAACTCAGACCCCAGATCAGACAAATCAACACAGACCCCAGACCAGACCAATCAACTCACACCCCGACCAGACCAATCAACTCACACCCCGACCAGACCAATCAACTCACACCCCGACCAGACCAATCAACTCACACCCCGACCAGACCAATCAACTCACACCCCAGACCAGACCAATCAACTCACACACCAGACCAATCAACTCAGACCCCAGACCAGACCAATCAACTCACACCCCGACCAGACCAATCAACTCACACCCCAGACCAGACCAATCAACTCACACACCAGACCAATCAACTCAGACCCCAGACCAGACCAATCAACTCACACCCCAGACCAGACCAATCAACTCACACACCAGACCAATCAACTCAGACCCCAGACCAGACATATCAACTCAGACCACACTTTTAAATGCATTAAGACCCCAGATCAGAGCCCTTCAATGTATTCATGCAAGAGTAATCCCTTCAATTATTTTAGACTGCAGGCCTGGCCTTTCACTTAACGCTGACCCCCAGATCAGACCCTTACTTAAATTCAGAATCTAGACCAGAACCCTAATTCCATCCTTCTCTCTTTTGGTAGAGTTATCAGATAAACCAGAGATATCTCCTGCGGGAAGGATTATTGTTGGCCAAGAGATAACACTGAGCTGCACAAGTCCGGGGAGATGTTCTGGAATATCTCCGTCCATCACATGGGAAGGAAAAGTCAAAATGAAGACAGAAAAAGTCTACGTAACCATTAATGAAGATGGCAACCGCACACATCATTCTGATATCACCTTTGTTCCATCGGCTGAAGACCATCAACTTTCCCTCACCTGTATAGTCACCTTTGAAAGTAATGTGACCACAAGTAGCAGCATCATTCTGGATGTGGAAGGTGAGTTTTCCTGGAGAACAATTTGTTCTTCCATTGAAGTACAGTATTTCCTTATGAAACTTCGGAGTATCTACATATCATCATGTTACTGAAACACTGGTGTATATAGGAGATGTATACAGAAAACAGTGGGAGATTAATTATCAAGGTTATATGTACAGTAGTGGTTGTTTTATGGGTAGACATATTAGTGTGTAAGTACTGATAAAGTAGTATAGTGATGAGTATTACAGTTTAATTCCTTCTAGAGGAAGACAAATTGGCAAACTTTACTCAGAGAGCAAGGCCTGTCAAACCCCCTCTGTAAGGAGCTGTCTACACATGCTTATGTCTAGATCGGTGGACCTCTTTAGTTTTTGGCAATACTTTTTAATAAGTTGGATATTGACTTACATTGATGTTGTCATGTTTTGTCCTCTGGACTCGATTCATGACCTCTAGTCTGTTTCTTCCACATGCTGATGGTTCATTTATATTTGTTGTTCTGTTTCCTTTACATTGTGGTTATCATGTTTTCATTTGATTATTCTTTCTGTCCTATCACATCCTGGGTGGGGCTATTTATACTCTCCTGATAGCAGTGTTCTCTGCTGCTATATTTTCTATACCCTGCCTGGTATGTATGTCCTCATTCTGGTATCTATTTCCTTATCCTGTGCCCTTCCTTGTTATATATGACCTTTTTCTTGGCCCTTTAATGGTATATATGTGTCCTTATCCTGGGCCCCTTTTTTTATATAAATATATATATATATATATATATATATATATTGTCACAGTTCTGCCTGTAATGCTTAAAAACATTCTACTTACCTTTCTCCACTCCACGATCGCATAGTATCCACCTCTATAGCAAGCACAGTGGCCAGCAGCTGACATTGGTATGCCTGCTACATTGATGCATGACCTCATTGCCATGCAGCATCCGTCAACATCAGCTGCCGGCCTCTGCTTTGCCAGCAGCATGTATTGCAGTGAAGGGACCCAACGGATCTTTGTGCCGTGATGCATTTCAGCTGGATATGAATAGTCTATAAGAAGGTACTGGGGTTGGTTGACCTCCTCTATCCTGGGCCCAGTCATGACCTCGGTGACTACCATTGTCATACCCCTGTCTAGCAGTAATAGTAATATAGCAATAGTAACAATTTAATAGTAATAATGTAGTTGTTGTAATATTAGTTTGAAAAACATAATTATCATGTGTTCTCTCAACAGGTTCTTCCCACAAGGATATTTTTATGCCTGGTGAGTTTACAGCCAACACTCAGGGATCAATGCATTATTTGATAGGCATAATAATAGTCTAGTAATAGTAATAGTTGTTTATTAGTAGTAGTAGTAATAGTCTAGTAATACTAATAGTTGTTTACTATCAGTAGTAATAGTCTAGTAATACTAATAGTTGTTTACTATCAGTAGTAATAGTCTAGTAATACTAATAGTTGTTTATTATTAGTAGTAATAGTGTAGTAATACTAATAGTTTGCTTATTATTAGTAGTAAAAGTGTAGTAATACTAATAGTTGCTTATTATTAGTAGTAATAGTGTAGTAATACTAATAGTTGCTTATTATTAGTAGTAGTAATAGTCTAGTAATACTAATAGTTGTTTACTATCAGTAGAAATAGTCTAGTAATACTAATAGTTGCTTATTATTATTAGTAGTAATAGTCTAGTAATACTAATAGTTGTTTATTATCAGTAGTAGTAATAGTCTAGTAATACTAATAGTTGTTTATTATCAGTAGTAATAGTCTAGTAATACTAATAGTTGTTTACTATCGTAGTAATAGTCTAGTAATACTAATAGTTGTTTATTTTCAGTAGTAGTAATAGTCTAGTAATACTAATAGTTGTTTACTATCAGTAGTAATAGTTTAGTAATACTAATAGTTGTTTACTATCAGTAGTAATAGTTTAGTAATACTAATAGTTGTTTACTATCAGTAGTAATAGTCTAGTAATACTAATAGTTGTTTACTATCAGTAGTAATAGTCTAGTAATACTAATAGTTGTTTACTATCAGTAGTAATAGTCTAGTAATACTAATAGTTGTTTACTATCAGTAGTAATAGTCTAGTAATACTAATGGTTGTTTACTATCAGTAGTAATAGTCTAGTAATACTAATAGTTGTTTACTATCAGTAGTAATAGTTTAGTAATACTAATAGTTGTTTACTATCAGTAGTAATAGTCTAGTAATACTAATAGTTGTTTACTATCAGTAGTAATAGTCTAGTAATACTAATAGTTGTTTACTATCAGTAGTAATAGTCTAGTAATACTAATAGTTGTTTACTATCAGTAGTAATAGTCTAGTAATACTAATGGTTGTTTACTATCAGTAGTAATAGTCTAGTAATACTAATAGTTGTTTATTATCAGTAGTAATAGTCTAGTAATACTAATAGTTGTTTATTATCAGTAGTAATAGTCTAGTAATATTAATGGTTGTTTATTATCAGTAGTAATAGTCTAGTAATACTAATGGTTGTTTTACTATCAGCAGTAATAGTCTAGTAATACTAAAAGTTGTTTACTATCAGTAGTAATAGTCTAGTAATACTAATGGTTGTTTACTATCAGTAGTAATAGTCTAGTAATACTAATAGTTGTTTACTATCAGTAGTAATAGTCTAGTAATACTAATAGTTGTTTACTATCAGTAGTAATAGTCTAGTAATACTAATAGTTGTTTATTATCAGTAGTAATAGTCTAGTAATACTAATAGTTGTTTACTATCAGTAGTAATAGTCTAGTAATACTAATAGTTGTTTACTATCAGTAGTAATAATCTAGTAATACTAATAGTTGTTTACTATCAGTAGTAATAGTCTAGTAATACTAATAGTTGTTTACTATCAGTAGTAATAGTCTAGTAATACTAATGGTTGTTTACTATCAGTAGTAATAGTCTAGTAATACTAATAGTTGTTTATTATCAGTAGTAATAGTCTAGTAATACTAATAGTTGTTTATTATCAGTAGTAATAGTCTAGTAATATTAATGGTTGTTTATTATCAGTAGTAATAGTCTAGTAATACTAATGGTTGTTTACTATCAGTAGTAATAGTCTAGTAATACTAATAGTTGTTTACTATCAGTAGTAATAGTCTAGTAATACTAATAGTTGTTTACTATCAGTAGTAATAGTCTAGTAATACTAATGGTTGTTTACTATCAGTAGTAATAGTCTAGTAATACTAATAGTTGTTTACTATCAGTAGTAATAGTCTAGTAATACTAATAGTTGTTTATTATCAGTAGTAATAGTCTAGTAATACTAATAGTTGTTTACTATCAGTAGTAATAGTCTAGTAATACTAATAGTTGTTTACTATCAGTAGTAATAGTCTAGTAATACTAAAAGTTGTTTATTATCAGTAGTAATAGTCTAGTAATACTAATAGTTGTTTACTATCAGTAGTAATAGTCTAGTAATACTAATAGTTGTTTACTATCAGTAGTAATAGTCTAGTAATACTAATAGTTGTTTACTATCAGTAGTAATGGTCTAGTAATACTAATAGTTGTTTACTATCAGTAGTAATAGTTAGTAATACTAATAGTTGTTTACTATCAGTAGTAATAGTCTAGTAAATACTAATAGTTGTTTATTATCAGTAGTAATAGTCTAGTAATACTAATAGTTGTTTACTATCAGTAGTAATAGTCTAGTAATACTAATAGTTGTTTACTATCAGTAGTAATAGTCTAGTAATACTAATAGTTGTTTATTATTATTAGTAGTAATAGTCTAGTAATACTAATAGTTGTTTATTATTAGTAGTAATAGTCTAGTAATACTAATAGTTGTTTACTATCAGTAGTAATAGTCTAGTAATACTAATAGTTGTTTATTATCAGTAGTAATAGTCTAGTAATACTAATAGTTGTTTACTATCAGTAGTAATAGTCTAGTAATACTAAATAGTTGTTTACTATCAGTAGTAATAGTCTAGTAATACTAAAAGTTGTTTATTATCAGTAGTAAATAGTAGTAATACTAATAGTTGTTTACTATCAGTAGTAATAGTCTAGTAATACTAATAGTTGTTTACTATCAGTAGTAATAGTCTAGTAATACTAATAGTTGTTTACTATCAGTAGTAATGGTCTAGTAATACTAATAGTTGTTTACTATCAGTAGTAATAGTTTAGTAATACTAATAGTTGTTTACTATCAGTAGTAATAGTCTAGTAATACTAATAGTTGTTTATTATCAGTAGTAATAGTCTAGTAATACTAATAGTTGTTTACTATCAGTAGTAATAGTCTAGTAATACTAATAGTTGTTTACTATCAGTAGTAATAGTCTAGTAATACTAATAGTTGTTTATTATTATTAGTAGTAATAGTCTAGTAATACTAATAGTTGTTTATTATTAGTAGTAGTAATAGTCTAGTAATACTAATAGTTGTTTACTATCAGTAGTAATAGTATAGTAATACTAATAGTTGTTTACTATCAGTAGTAATAGTCTAGTAATACTAATAGTTGTTTATTATCAGTATTAATAGTCTAGTAATACTAATAGTTGTTTACTATCAGTAGTAATAGTCTAGTAATACTAATAGTTGTTTATTATCAGTATTAATAGTCTAGTAATACTAATAGTTGTTTACTATCAGTAGTAATAGTATAGTAATACTAATAGTTGTTTATTATCAGTATTAATAGTCTAGTAATACTAATAGTTGTTTACTATCAGTAGTAATAGTATAGTAATACTAATAGTTGTTTAC
Source organism: Allobates femoralis (assembly GCA_033576535.1). Lineage (NCBI taxonomy): Eukaryota > Metazoa > Chordata > Amphibia > Anura > Aromobatidae > Allobates > Allobates femoralis. The sequence continues at coordinate 62,360,774 of JARQOC010000009.1, read as the reverse complement.
TATCAGTAGTAATAGTATAGTAATACTAATAGTTGTTTACTATCAGTAGTAATAGTCTTCCGGTAAAAGTGAAGTGGTGGTACAGATTCTGACACACCAATCACTGTACTATTAGCGGCGTATTCCCAAATCAGTCTTGGGGAGTCTTTTATTGTCCGTCTGCCATCATATATCTTTATTCCACATTACTAAATGCTCCATGATGTGACAAAATCTACAAATTGTGTAGAGCAATGTAGACCCTGAAAATAATGAAGGAAACATATGACAACTATAGTCCAATAATACACTCTAGTTTAAAGAGTTCCTGTCACCAGTTTGCTCTCTTATTTTATCCCCGCTGCTCTCCTGATAATTCCCTTTTGTTTTAAATCCACCATACGATTCCAGAGATAAGAGCCTTTTAATTCAGTGCTATTTTTTAAGGTTTCTAAAAGAGGCTGTGCTCCCTGGATCCTCGGGGCGTGTCTTCAGATTGCTTTGCATTTTTACCTTGTTAGAACCGTCCTTGTGATAAAGAACATAACAACTAGTACTAAATAAAAAGGCCAATGTCTTTAGACCGTTTGGGATTTAAAAATTAGTCTAGAATAGTAAATATTTCCTTTCTAATCTCTAAGTTTTCCTGCTATCTTGTCTAGTGCAGTTTGCAGTCTATAGATTCCGTTATTGCTGCCGTGTGCCGTTTTGGTAACGTTGTATCCTCAATTTAGATTTTTTGGCACCTATACTTTTTGAAGACACTTGGAATAAGTCTTTTGGTAATAACATTAGTCAGTCATCTGAAAACAGTAGTCCCAATACTAAGTCAAAATGAACACATATTAATTAGATAGATAATTCCCAAATCACCTACCACCATAGTGTAACATGGTTACCCTAGTAGTTTCCTTATCTTATGCAACATAACAGTTTCAGCCAATGCCATAGATTGCACAGGTATTAAACAGTGTGTCAACATTGCATTGTGCATGAATCAAGGAAACTACATAATTGTGCATGCTAAGTTCCCGCACCCTTATTATAATCCAACCATTTCATAACGACACAATTAAGCATTGGGCATTAGCGGCTATTCTTAGTTAAGGGTGCAGACTCCAGTCTCAAGGGCCGCAACAAGTCATGTTTCCAGATTACTAGTATCACAGGTGATATGCATTACTTGCAGTGGTAGACTAAGTGCTCCAACCTTAGTCCAGCAAGGATCCTGAAAATAATGTCTGTAGCAGCGTAGAGGCTCGGTAAGTCGCCACGCTATAACACACTGCCATTCCAGGGGTTCACGACAAAGTGAGCTTTCTTGTAATACACTCACATGCAGTGGTGGGCTCTATTGTTAACATACAATCTGTGACTAGACACTTTTGGTCATACTTTACAATGCCGTAAAGGTGGGACTAAAGTGCTGCCACTATGATCACAGCACAGTGGTGGCCACAATTCCCCAAAAGTAGTATTAGATATGAGTGAACCTGCTCTTCCTGAAGTTCGGGTTTGCTTTACGTCTATGAGCACTGGATTGCATCGCTGCGGTGGGTAGTTGGTGCTGGCTCAGTGCGAACCCTGCTGCTGTTTGATTGGCTTCTTGGTTTAAATGCGCAGTAGTCTTTGGTTGGTACGGTTTCAAAATATATCCACCGCTTCCGACTCCCAGACGTGGTGTTGCTTATGCTGGCTTGTGGTTGGGGATCCAAACTGCTAATGCCACTTTACCGGTCCCACGCAGTCCGATTAGATCAACGTCGCGGGCCAGCGAGCTTTTTTCGGCAAAATTCCTGAATTCGCATAGGATGTTACCGGATATCGGCAGGCAATCTGCCTACCTTACATGTGTACGCCCCCTTTGTACGCCGCCCAGGAACGACCATTTAACATGGTTTTGATAGGGAAGTTGTCTTCCATCGTAGTTGCGCGTTTACACGGGATCCGGACACAAGGGTCCATCCAATCGGGTCCTGGAGAGCAGCTCTTCGATCCCCGATATCGGTTTTGGCAGTCGTTCTGAATCCGTATGTGACATTTCCACATAGGTACCAACGAACGATATCGGGCCAACCACGAACCGCGTGACTTTTGGTCGGAGTTGGACGCCGATATCGGAACGTGTAAAGCGGTCCATCAGCATGACTCAATGAGGGTCCGGTCAAATTCGGGTCCTGAAATTGCTCAAAAAATGTCCAGCAGTAAAACCTGAACCCAAACTTCCAAGGGTCCACTCATCTCTACTAGCCACCAGCTGTCCGAAGGTTTTCTACTTTAAAGTATGTAAATAAGCTGATGTCTTACATGTTGTGTTCTCTAGGAAAAGAATCTCAAAGTCAAGCACAAGGAACAGAAAGCAACTACCAGGTAAGTTAGTGGTAATCGTGTAGACGACATCCTGCCAAGCTGCCATAATAAAAGCATCAAATACTCATTATATGTAAAGTTCCCTTTCACAGTCTCTCACTTCTCTTTATTATGTGACTTGGAAACTAAATATTACAGAAACGAGTGGATATAAGACTTATGCTCCATTCATGTCCAATATGCAAAAAATAGCACTTGCAAGGCATTCTTTTCCTAGAACTATAAAATCACACAAATAAATACCTGCAACTCTTATGTCATTTCCAAAAAAAACAGTGCACTCCTCTTATACATTCTCAGTTAAATTCTGAATCTAGCTCTAGCAAAAAAAATGGAGTCAACTTTAATTATAAATAATTAAAGCAAAAGATAGCTAAAATTACACTGGACATAATTACTGCTTTTAAGTATAAAATGTTGATCAAGAGTTTGCATTGTTCATACTTTAATATCATATCTATTCTTGATCCCAGTCCCTTGAATTACCGTAAAGTTAAATAATGCCTTCCTTCAGACACCACTAGAGGGAGCTATACAGCTTACTGCATACTGCTTATACATTGACCTCAATAATAACACTGTCTACAGTGAGGTTCTGAGCTCCCCCTGGTGGTGGCTGAAAGCAATAAATATTATAACCTACAACTCAATGACCTAATTTATCAAGAATGGCGTTCTTCATTAGTGGAATACACTTTTTAATTAAGTTGGGGCATTTATCATTTACTGTGCACCCCACAAAAATATATCTCAGTCAGGCGCTGAGAATATTTAGGTTGTAATATAAAGTGAATTGTCACCACATTTTTGTGATTTAAACTAAAAGCGCTCCTTCAGCAGTGCCTATGCTACATTCTAAGAAGGTGGCTATTATCCCCTGTCCCACTGTACATTGAATAAATAACTTATAAAAGTATCCTGCCCTGTATTATAATTATCTGTTCCAATGGGCTTGATGGAGTCAGTCATCTCCTCCCTCGCTGTCCATCCCACCTCTCTGCACCAATCAACCCCCTTCTTCTTCTGACTGACACCTCCTGCATCATCTTCATCACCGGGGGTGTAGTGCCAGCTGCAAATACAAAGCTGGCATTAACCCCTTTATTACCCAGTTTGCTAGCAGAACCAGGGCAATTGGAAGAGTTGGGGTGCAGCACCAGAAAATGGCACATCTATGAATGTGCCATTTTCTGGGGTGGCTGTGGGCTGCAATTTGCTGCAGGGGTGGGGCAAAATGCTTGGGCCTCCCCACGCTGAAGATTTCAGCCCCCAGCTGCCTAGTTGTACCTGGCTGGCATCTAAAAATATGGTGTATTTCCACTTCCATGTGGTATTTTTGCTTGTCAGCTACAGTAGGTACAACTAGGCAGCTGGGGGTGGGTGGCAGTCCACCAATGCTTAGATGTACCTGGCTGGCAAGCAAAAGTATGGTGAAACTCCACATTTTTTTTTATTTCTAGAAATAATTTGAAATAAAAATTACGTGAGGCTTCGCCTTATTTTTGGTTGCCAATCAGGTACAACAAGTCAGCTGGGGGCTGGAATCCTCAGCATGGGGAGACTTAAGCATTCTGGTCCCTCTTCACTGTGTAATTGCAGCCCACAGCTATTTCATAACATAGTGCATTTATAGAACTGCTAAATCCTGGTGCTCTTCCCAATGTGCTGGTGCGGTGGCATCGGGGTGATAGAAGGGCTTAATGACAGCCAAGTATTGACAGCTTGTCATTAAGCCCTAGATTGATAATGTTCAGGGTTCTATGAGACTCACACATTATCAATCCTATGAGTTCCTATGAGTAAATAGTTAAAAAAAAAACATACGCGCAGAGCAAAATGCTTTATCTAAAATAAAACACACAGACAACCCTCATTTTCCCATTTATTACCCCAAACATACCCTCTGCCAGTAATCCACTGCAAAGTGAATTTTAGGGTAAACATTCCGTGAGGTTCATGTTTGAATATCTCTCATTCTTCACTGAATGCTTCGAAGTATGACTAGTTTACTAATATCTCTTTATTTATTTTTTCTGAAGAATTTACATGGACAGGGGAACGACGTCTACTACAACTTAAGGACGAACTGAACAGATTGGCAATACGTCAAAGATTGGAAATGGCAGCGAATTAGCGATAACATCAACTTCATTATTTGTCCATAAATCTTCATATATTTATATATGTTACCTATATGGTCCTTAACCTATAGGTAATAAGCAAAATGATGTCTATAAAGTGATGTGGAATATAATGGCGCTCTTCCGGAGATTAAAATAAATAAATACTTCCCCCACTTCGTGATCAGTGACAGATTTCTCGAATACCCAAGTTAGCGCTACTGTTGACGTTGCGGCACATTCAAGAACTTCCCTTCTTGGTCCTTCATGTTGTAACCCGTTACATGTCTGAAGCAATAATTAACGTTGTCATGAACCATCCAATTAATATCTACAGGTCTTGGTTGCACCATGATTTGCAACATCAATATGTAACGGAAAACCTACGAAGATTATTCTGAAGGACAAGTGCTGCAATTGTTCACAAAAACAAAATGCCTACCTTATAGCTGATCCATTGGACGTTACGTGTGGCGCACCATACCCTTACTGTGGAGTCGGCACTTGAAGCTGATAGGTGTGATGCCAATTCTCCAACGGGACCCCCGTTTATTGCAAATCTTTAGTAGCATTAGACTTTTTCTATAGGCTAAAGGAGCTCTTGGGGCCCCCTTGGCTCCAGGGTCTGGGTGCGATTGCAACCCCTGCACATGTGGTAGGTACGCTCCTGGAGGTGGGGCACTTTCTAGGTCAACCATACAATTCACCGTACAAATGAAGTGTCTATTTGTATAATGTGTGTACTGTATCTGTGTAATATGGGTGTGTGTTGATAAAGTGTTAGGCGTGTAGCGTCTATTTGGCTGTGTAATGCATATATGTGCACAAAGGTGTATATGTGTGACATTGCATGCGTATTTGGTGCACTTGTGAGATGTTTATTTATGTGCACTCATATTGTTTATCTGTGATCAATTTGGATATTTGCATGTATTGTGTAAATAAATCTACTATATAATCATCTAATTCTCTCTGTCTCTCTGTAACGCAAATCTCGCGTTGCTGATTGGTCGTGGCCGGCCGGGCACGACCAATCAGCAACAGGCGCAGTCCGGCCATGAATTGGCACAGGATTTGAACCATGCACGCCCCCGCTGCCGTCGGTATCCGTGTGTCATCTCCTGCCGCAGGGAGTTCAGCGGCAACACAGCCGGGAGATGACCGGTGGCAGCTGGTCATCTCCCGGTTGCTCACAGCGGGAGTACCCTGACCACCATATTGAAACACCCAAGTCATGGGTATTCTGATATGGCGGCTGGGATTCAACTCCCCTGCCAAGCCGCGAGCCGCTTCGCTGATTGGTCGCCGCCAGCAAAGCACGATTTAAAACACACGGCAAGAGCTGCGCACGGCGACCAATTAGCGAAGCGGTGCGCAGCTTGGAGGAGGTTTTGAATCTCGCTTCGCTGATTGGTCACCGCGCTCAGCGGCAACCAATGAGCAGCGCAGGATTCATATGCCCCCCCATGCCACGCGCTAAGTGCGGCAACCATTCAGCAAAGCGGTGCGTGGCTTGGTGGGAGTTTTGAATCCCGCTTCGCTGATTGGTCGCCGCGGCTGGCAGCGACCAATTAGCAAAGCAGCGCGCGGCTTGGCGGGGGATTTGATCCCCCGCCATGCCACATGCAGCTTCACTGATTGGTTGCCGCTGAGCACGGTGACCACTCAGCGAAGCAGGATTTAAATCACTCGCCAAGAGCGCTGATTGGTTGCCGCGGCTGGCGGTGACCAATCACCGAAGCGGTGCGGTATTGGCGGGAGATTTAAACCTGCCCGCCAATATCGCTCAGCTTATTGGTCGGGCGCCGGGCAGCTGAGTAGTGCGGTATTTGCTGGAGATTAAAAGCTGGCTCAGCTCAGTGGTTAGCACTGTATGGTGACTCTGTGGTTAGCATTGTATATGGTGGCTCAGTGGTTAGCACTGTATATGGTGGCTCAGTGGTTAGTTCTGTATGGTGGCTCAGTGGTTAGCATTGTATGGAGGATCAGTGGTTAGCACTGCATATGGTGGCTCAGTGGTTAGCACTGTATGGTGGCTCAGTGGTTAGCACTGTATATGGTGGCTCAGTGATTAGCACTGTATGGAGGCTCAGTGGTTAGCACTGTATGGTGGCTTAGTGGTTAGCACTGTATGGTGGCTCAGTGGTTAGCATTGTATACGGTGGCTCAGTGGTTAGCACTGTATATGGTGGCTCAGTGGTTAGCACTGTATGGTGGCTCAGTGGTTAGCACTGTATGGTGGCTCAGTGGTTAGCACTGTTATGGTGGGCTCAGTGGTTAGCACTGTATGGTGGCTCAGTGCTTAGCACTGTATGGTGGGTCAATGGTTATCATTGTATGGTGGCTCAGTGGTTAGCACTGTATGGTGGGTCAATGGTTATCATTGTATGGTGGCTCAGTGGTTAGCACTGTATATGGTGGCTCAGTGGTTAGCACTGTATATGGTGGCTCAGTGGTTGAACACAGTATGGTGGGTCAACGGTTATCATTGTATGGTGGCTCAGTGGTTAGCACTGAATATGGTGGCTCAGTGGTTAGCACTGTATATGGTGGCTCAGTGGTTAGCACTGTATATGGTGGCTCAGTGGTTAGCACTGTATGGTGGCTCAGTGGTTAGCATTGTATATGGTGACTCAGTGGTTAGCACAGTATATGGTGGCTCAGTGGTTAGCACTGTATATGGTGGCTCAATGGTTAGCACTGTATATGGTGGCTCAGTGGTTAGCACTGTATATGGTGGCTCAGTGGTTAGCACTGTATATGGTGGCTCAGTGGTTAGCACTGTATGGTGGCTCAGTGGTTAGCAATGTATGGTGACTCAGTGGTTAACACAGTATGGTGGCTCAGTGGTTAGCACTGTATGGTGGCTCAGTGGTTAGCACTGTATATGGTGGCTCAGTGGTTAGCACTGTATGGTGGCTCAGTGGTTAGCACTGTATATGGTGGCTCAGTGGTTAGCACTGTACATGGTGGCTCAGTGGTTAGCACTGTATATGGTGGCTCAGTGGTTAGCATTGTATATGGTGGCTCAGTGGTTAGCACTGTATATGGTGGCTCAGTGGTTAGCACTGTTATGGTGGCTCAGTGGTTAGCACTGTCTATGGTGGCTCAGTGGTTAGCACTGTGTTAGTTTAATGTATGTGGCTCAGTGGTTAGCACTGTATATGGTGGCTCAGTGGTTAGCACTGTATATGGTGGCTCAGTGGTTAGCACTGTATATGGTGGCTTCAGTGGTTAGCACTGTATATGGTGGCTCATTGGTTAGCACTGTATAGGTGGCTCAGTGGTTAGCACTGTATGCTGGACTCATTGGTTAGCACTGTATGGTGACTCATTGGTTAGCACTGTATGGTGACTCAGTGGTTAACACGTATGGTGGCTCAGTGGTTAGCACTGTATGGTGGCTCAGTGGTTAGCACTGTATGGTGACTTAGTGGTTATCATTGTATGGTGGCTCAGTGGTTAGCACTGTATATGGTTGCTCAGTGGTTAGCACTGTATGTGGCTCAGTGGTTAGCACTGTATGGTGGCAGGCACAAGGGAGACAGAAGGCACAGACGACGACAGGGGCACAGGAGGAGGCAGAGACACAGGGGGAGGCAGAGTTATAGGGAGAGACAGCGCACACTGGGGCTGAGAGCACACATTGCGGAGAGAAAGGCACAAGTAAGACAGAGCGCACAGGGGGAGAGACAGCACAGAGAGGAGAGAGCACACAAGGGGACACAGGCACAGAGACTGCCCTCCCGATGTAGTAGCACATGGTCTGAATATCTGAATATTTAAATAATTAAGGTCTTTGCACCAATAAAGGATCCTTCTACATGATCATGACAATGAAACTCTACTCTGCTCTACTGTATTCTACTGTACTCTACACTGTAATCTATGACATCTACTTTCGACTCTACGTCTCCTCTACTCTACTCTCCTCTCCTCTACTCTCTCTACTCTACTCTACTCTACTTACAGCTACTTACAGTCTACTGCTACACCTACTCTACTCTACTCTACTCTACAGTCTACTCTACTCTACTCTACGTCTACTCTACTCTCTCTACTTCTCTACTCTACTCTACTCTACTCTACAGTCTACTCTACTCTACAGTCTACTCTACGTCTCTCTACATCTACTCTACTCTACTCTACAGCTCTTACTCTACTCTACTCTACTCTCCTTACTCTACTTCCTCTACTCTCTACTCTACTCTACTCTACTCTACAGTCTACTCTACTCTACAGTCTACTCTACACTCTACTTACACTCTACTCTACTCTACTATCTATGGAACAGAGGCTCAGTGGTTAGCGCTGAGGTCCTGGGTTTAAATCCCACTAAGGACAAATTCTGCAAGGAGATTGTATGTTCTCCCCGGGTTTCCTTTGGGTTCTCCATTTTCCTGCCACACACCAAGGACTGATAGGATGTTTAGCTTGTGAGCCCCAATGGGGACAGTGTTGCTTATGTATGTAAACCACTTTGGAATTAATAGCATTACATAAGTGACTAAATACTATATTATTATACTACTAGTCTCTACTACACCACCTCATTGAGTCACCTGACAAACCCAGCTCAAGTACACCACTGCACTGTATCTTCAGGCCTATTTAGCTCTTCTACATCATCGGGATGTTATTTGGTGCTTGTAAGGACTGACATTTTTGGCTCTGCTTCATTACCAAGTCTACTCTGCCGTGTCACTTTCTTGACCTTGCTTCCATGATTTTCATTCTCTTGATCACTGGTATACTGTTACTAATCTTCTCTAAAGGCAAGGATTTCCAGCGAGCAAAGAAGAACCACCTCACTTCTGACAGAAGAACGAAGGCTGCGCCTATCAGACACCTCTGCAGGGCCCGCTCCTCTGCGACCAACATCACCCAAAGGAGAAACACGGTGGTGTTCAGCGACAGGGGCAGACGTCAAAGGAGCAGGTCCATATGAGGACATGGCCCTCCTATCACCGGCACCATCAGCCGAAGGAATCCGGCGCCCCCAGCGGCCGAGGCAGGAACACCAGCCACCGAGTCCAATGGCGATGTGACAATTCTGTTCTCATTTTGGTCTCATTCTGGCCTTATTCTGTCCTCGTTCTGTCCTCATTCTGGCCAATTCTGGCCTCATTCTGACTTCATTTTGTCCTAGTTCTGGCCTAGTCCTGGTCTTGTCCTGTCCTATTTCTGGCCTTGTCCTTGCCTTGCTTTAGCCTCCTTCGGGTCTCATTTTGGTCTCATTCTGGCCTTATTCTGGCCTCGTTCTGGCCTCGTTCTTACCTCATTCTAGTCTTGTAGTGTCTTCATTCTGGTCTCATTCTGGGCTCGTTCTGGCCTTTTTCTGGGCTCGTTCTTACCTCATTCTAATCTTGTAGTGTCTTCATTCTGGTCTCATTCTGGTCTAGTTCTAGGCTTATTCTGGCCTCGTTCTGGCCTCGTTCTTACCTCATTCTAGTCTTGTAGTGTCTTCATTCTGGTCTCATTCTGGTCTAGTTCTGGGCTTATTCTGGGCTCATTCTTACCTCATTCTAGTCTTGTAGTGTCTTCATTCTGGTCTCATTCTGGCCTAGTTCTGGCCTTATTCTGGGCACGTTCTTACCTCATTCTAATCTTGTAGTGTCTTCATTCTGGTCTCATTCTGGTCTAGCTCTGGGCTTATTCTGGCTCATTCTTACCTCATTCTAGTCTTGTAGTGTCTTCATTCTGGTCTCATTCTGGTCTAGTTCTGGCCTTATTCTGGGCTCGTTCTTACCTCATTCTAATCTTGTAGTGTCTTCATTCTAGTCACATTCTGGTCTAGTTCTGGCCTCATTCTGGCCTCGTTCTGTCCTCATTCTAGCATTGTCCTGGCCCAGTTCTGGACTATTCTGGCCTTTCCTGTTTTTACTCTGGCCTTGTTCTGGCCACATTATGACCTTATTCCTAATTCAGGATTTCGTAGAGATACATGAAGCTCTTGTGTTGTAACTTCCGACTTTTGTCCAGTCAGAAGTACCGGACACAAGGTGGCGCTGTTGGACCAGAGTGACATCCGTAAGAGGTGAAGAGATGCTAGAAGGTGAGTATATCACTGATTGGCAGGGGGCTTACACTTAAAGCATCACTCCAGCCCTGAATAAACCCTCTACTTGAGTGGTTGCTTCAGTATATTTCATGTTTGTCTTGTTATGATCATGCTCTAAATGTTGCAGCAAGTGAAAATGAAGTCCTTACTATGATTTGTGAAATGTTAAAGTTGGATATTTGTAAAATAATAAAATGAAGAAATCCAGGAAATAAAGAAAAAGGAGAAGTTGATTAAGACTTTCAGCAAATTTATTTTCACAATCAAGTGTTCATCTCCGTATCAGGATGAGGCACATGAGCGGCTTTGACATTCCGGTCACTTTTATCATTGTCTTTACTCTACTCTTAAAAAGTAAGTATTATATATTATTATATTTCACAAAAACCTTCCTGTAAGATGTGAGGGCAGAAGTTTCATTTTCCTTCTTTGCAATCAATAAGGAAATGATGTTCGTATGTTTGCACTAATAGAAATCAGCCCAATGACAGAATAGTTGGTGCACCCTTTATAGGAGTGGGATCCAACATCGGGAATCACTAAGTGCTCCATATGTGTGTATGTATATATGTTAATATTTTTAGTTTAAATAATGAGAAATGTCTGCTTAGGATAGGATAATGTTTGATATAAAATATTTTTTATTGTTATTTTTTAATAACTGAATAGCCCCATTAATGAGACTGAAGATTTTTTGTTTTTACCAAAATTTCTAATTTATAGTACTTTATAATGCATTAAAACCTTTTGAATAACTTCCACAGGATGTCCCCACTAGACTGATTCTAAACCTGACATATGCTGGTTGTTAGTGAGATCTGCCTTCAGGAGGGTGGGGCCTACACAGTGTTCACAGCTGATCAGGGTCTCAGGTTACTCAGGCAGGGTCAATGAGAGCTCAGGCTGTCAGCACACAGCTCCTGTGATCTTGTCTGACACCTCCGTTCATATGGCTCTGCTCCATGTCATAAGATCTCAAAGGAGCTGTGTGCTGACAGCCTGAGCTCTCACTGTCCCTGCCTGATGTAAGCTGAGACTCTGATCAGCTGTGAACACTGTGTAGGCCCCGCCCTCCTGAGGACGGACTTCTCTAACAACCAACATATGCCAGGTGTAGAAACACCATAGTGGGGACATCTTCAATAAAAATTTAAATGGCGGTTACATGAATACTCCAAGTTAGGCTGTTTTCACACTACTGTGTTTCGGTAATCCGTGTGATTGCAGCTTAAACTGGATGCACCAGCATCCGTTTTCGGCCCCATTGACTTTCAAAGGGCCGCAGGCGCTTTCGGGTGCATCCAGCCCTTTACTATTCCCCCTGACACAGGTGTCCACGGTTTAAGCACTGAGACCAAAAATGCATTTTGAATCGATTATGGTCTCCATGACAAAAACCGTAAATACCCGGATCCGACGCACTATGGGTTAAATTAGAATAAGGCTCTACGCAACCCAGATTCGGCGGAATGCAGATCCCACTGGATCCAGGCGCCGGATCCGGGTTATTGGTCTGAGCATGCCCAGAACCAAGTTTGAAAAGATACACCTCCTGTAATTTTCCACTGGATCCAGCAAAAAAAAGGAAATCAACTGGATGCAACTGTCTGCTCCTGCACTGGTATTGTTCCTGATCTCTGAGACGGATCAGTAATACTACTGGTGCAGGTGTATCCAGCGGGGATTCCGGGGGAATCTAGGGGGATGCAAGTTTTAGATCATGTGCAATAGGAAGACCCACCCTATACATTCAAGTATAGGAAAATGTGTTCCCTGTGGAAACCTTGATCCAATACTGAAGATACTAGTAATACAGAGATAAGAAGAGGCTGCTCACACTGCTTTCCACCCTGTCTAGCTGATCTTATATTGGAGACACCAGGAGTGCTGCAGTAAGAAGAGGCTGTGCACGCTGCTGTACACCGTGTCTTTCTGACTTTACACTGGAGATGCTAGGGGTGCTGAGGTAATAATAGGCTGCTTACACTGCTGGCCACCTTGTCTATCTGATCTAATAATTGAGATACCAGTGGTGCAGAGGTAAGAGGAAGCTGCTCACCCTGCTGTTTACCCTGTCTATTTGATCCAATATTAAAGATACCAAGGGTGCTAAAGTAGAAAGAGGCTGCTCAAACTACTGCCTACCATTTCTATCTGATCTAATACTGGAAATGCTAGGGGTGCTGAGGTAACCAGAGGCTGTTTACACTGTTGTCCTTCCTGTCTACTAATTTAATACTGGAGACATCAGGAGTGCTGAGGTAAAAAGAGGCTACTCAAACTGCTATCCACGCTGTCTATCTTATGGGTGGTGAGTTTAGAGTAGCTTCCTCAAACTGCTGTCTACCATATCTATCTGATTATTACTGGAAATACGAAGAGCAAAGATAAGAAGAGGCTTCTCACACTTCTGTCCTCCCTGTCTATGTTATATACTATTGAAGATATTAGGGTGACTAAGAAGAGGCTGCTCACACTGCTGTCTAATCTGTCTATCTAATATATAAAGCTGAGTGTATGTATATATTAGATAGACAGATTAGACAGCAGTGTGAGCAGCATCTTCTTAGTCACCCTAATATCTTCAATATTATATAACATAGACAGGGAGGACAGAAGTGTGAGAAGCCTCTTCTTACCTTAAAGCTGAGTGTATGTATGTCTGTGTGTATGTATGTATGTATGTATCATAGTTCCGTCCTCCAGATACCCCTGCCCACCCTTTAGCCCCGCCCACACCATAGCCCCATCCACTTAATGGTATCATCCTTTCAGATAGCCCCACCCACTTCATAGCTCACCCCTCCAGATGGCCACACCCACTTCATACCTTCTCCCCCTTATAGTCCCACTCCCTCCAGTAAGCCCCACCCATGTCATAGCTTACCCACTTCATGGCTCTTCCCCTCCACATAGCCCCTGCTCCCTCCAGTTAGCTCCACCCCCTGTCACAGAATGTAGAGTGTTAGCTTAGTCATCAAGGGCCACTGAAATGTTATAACTAACAACAATCAGCCACTATGCCCGGGCAACGCCGCCGGCTCTACAACTAGTTTGATAAAATACTGGAGATACTAGGGGCACTACGATAGGAAGAGGCTGCTCACACTGCTGTCAATACTGTATTTCTCAGTGCTGAGAAGTAGATCAGACCTTGATATTTGTGAAGGTTATCTTCATGTCACAGCAGTAATTCCTTTGTTAGAGATTGGAGATCAGCACTGAAGAGTAAACCTCTGCTCTTACAATTGACAGACTCGGCTTTCCTTGAGAATATTAACATTCCGGTAAATAGGGAAGTCCTTGAAACCACCGGAATAGTATTTTCCAACATGATATTCTTTTCTCACCTTTCAACAGGTTTCATGCTTCAGGACGCTCCTGGTTACTCCATTGCGGTTAAGTCTACTGTCAATGTCCAAGAGGGGCTCTGTGTCACCATTCCTTGCAAATTTACTGCCAGCTCGAAAAATGTCTTCAAGAACTCTGAGGGTTCGTGGCTGAAGAATCCTTTACTTCCGGTCATATTTGTAGCCTCCAACGTCAAATCAAGAAATGTGATTAAACCTAACTTTCACCTGACGGGAAATCCTGATGATGGAGATTGCACATTGACTATAAATAACGCCATAAGGGAAGATGACGGGATCTACTTCTTCAGGCATGAAGATGCTAAAAATCGGTCTGGAAGTTATAATTTTCGGAACCCAATGGTCAGAGTGAATGTGATCGGTAAGTGGATTTAATTAAAGTAATATAATACTCATAGCAACTGATGATATAATGTCTGAACATGCAATGAATGGCAGAACCAAACCAGCAAACATTTGCCGAGGGTCTGTTACAGAACAATTTTAAGGGCACAGACAATAGAGGAGTCAACAGTATGATGCAGCTGCAAAAAAGGCAAACACATATCTGGGATGTATTAACAGAAGCCACAGTCTAGATCCCGTGAAGTCATTATCACCCAATACTACTCTTTGGTTAGAGACTGACAGAATGGTTTATAACAGGGAGAAATGCTAAGTCCGACATCTGGGCAAGGACAATGAAAAAAGCATCTACAAAATTGGAAGAATAGGGCAAAGCAACAGCACGTGTGAAAAGACTTGTGTATACTAATAAATCACAGACGACACAGGAGTCAACAGTGTGATGCAGCAGCAAAAAAGCCAAACACAATTCTGCAATGTATTAAGAGAAGCCACAAAGTCTAGATCACGTGAAGTCATTATCACCCTCTACGCTTTAGTCAGACCTCATCTGGATACTGTGTCCAGTCCTGGGCTCCACGTTTTACAAAAAAAATATATATTGAAAAACTGGAGCAAATTCAGAGCTACAATGATGGTGAGCAGACTGCAAACTGTGTCCTACAGAAAAACTGTTAAAGAATCAGGGAGTGTTTAGCTTGCAAAAAAGAAGGCTAAGAAGATACTTAATAGCTCTCAACTAATATTTCAAGGGCTGTCACACTGTAGAGGGATCAGCTTTTTTATCATAGAAGCAATAGGATGAAACTGAATGGGAGAAGACACAGATTAGATATTAGAAAAAACTTTGTGACAGTCAGGGTGATCAACGAGTGGAACAGGCAGCCTCGAGAGGTGGTGAGTTCTCCTTCAATGGAAGTCTTCACATAGAGGCTGGACATACATACGTCTGGGAGGATTTAGTGAATCCTGCTTTGAGAAGGGGGCTGCACCAGATGACCCAGGAGGTCCCTTTAGACAATGACCCAGAATGTCCCTTCATACGATGATCCAGAAGGTCCCCTTACATGATGACCCTGGAGGTCCCTGTACACAATGACCCAGGAGGTTCCTTCACATAAAGACCCAGGATGTCCCTTCACATGATGACACAAGACGTCTTTTCACACGATGACCAGGGAGGTCCCTTCACACAATTACCCAGGAGGTCCCCTCACATGATGACCCAGGAGCTTCATTCACATGATGACCCAGGATGCCCCTTCACATGATGACCCAGGAGTTTCCTTAACATGATGACACAGGATGTCCTTTTACACGATGACCTGGGAGGTCCCTTTTCACTATGACCCAGGAGATCCCCTCACATGATGACCCAGGAGATCCCCTCACATGATGACCCAGGAGGTCCCTTCATATGATGACCCAGGAGGTCCCTTCACATGGTGACCCAGGAGGTCCCTTTACACAATGACCCAGGAGGTCCCTTCATATGATGACCCAATAGCTCCCTGCACACAATGACCTAGGAGGTCTCTTCACACAATGACCCAGGAGGTCCCTTCATATGATAACCCAGGAGGTCCCTTCATATGATAACCCAGGAGGGTCCTTCACATCATGATCTAGAAGGTCCCTTCATACGATGACCCAGGAGGTCCCTTCATACGATGACCCGGGAGGTCCCTTCCAACTCTACCATTCTATGATTCTATGAAAATAGTCAGATTGGGTTTTTCCATTAACATTTTTTGAGTAGCTTAAACTGGAGTTGGGTACATCTAACCCTAATGAGGGTGCATTTTGGCTAGAGTAGCTTCTTATCTGGAAAAATAGTTCACATATAGTATTCGGCATATGGAAAGATGTCAATGACCTTGTCGTGGGGCTTCATACCCACTTTATTAACTTTGTATACCCTTTAATAATTGTTTTGTAGAGTTATCCGATAAACCAGTGATATCTTCCTTTGAAAGGATGGTTGAAGGCAAGGAGGTGACCGTGAATTGCACAAGTCCTGGAAGATGTTCTGGGAAGTCTCCACTTATCACATGGGAAGGAAACATTGAAAAGCATGGAACAACAGGAAGATATATAGAAAGGAATGAAGATGGCACAATGACGTATCACGCCAGTCTCACCTTTGTTCCGTGGATTGAGGATGATCAGTCTTTTCTCACCTGTAAAGTCACTTTTGGAATTAATGTGACCACCAGTAGTAACATTACTCTGAATGTCAAAGGTACGTTCCATAACTCTTTACAAATGTTGGGATCTCAATGATTATTATACAGACTAGATGGCAGCCCGATTCTAAAGAATCGGGTAGTCTAGAATCCATATATAGTTTATTTACGAATAGTTAGGGTAGTGCGGTGAAATTAATTGTGTGTATACAGGCGGCTCTGTGGGTAGCAGAGTATATGGTGGCTCAATGGCTAGCACTGTGCGCGGTGGCTCAGTGGTTAGCAGTGAGTGCGGTGGCTCAGTGGTTAGCAGTGAGTGCGGTGAGATTGGTCAGCGCAGCGGCGTGGGCAGAGTGGTGAGCGCAGCGGCGTAGGCAGAGTGGTCAGCGCAGCGGCGTGGGCAGAGTGGTCAGCGCAGCGCCGTGGGCAGAGTGGCACATACATACAACACACACACACGCACACACAACACACACACACACATACCGCTATACTTACCACCGACCCTGCGTCTTCTCCGGCGCCTGGATCCTGAGTCAACATGTGGCCACCCCCGGACGACTGGGAGAGGCAGGGGATGGCTGGAGAGGGCAGAGGACGGCTGGAGGGGGCAGAGGACGGCTGGAGGGGGCAGAGGACGGCTGGAGGGGGCAGAGGACGCTGGAGGCTGGAGAGGGCAGAGGACGGCTGGAGGCTGGAGAGGGCAGAGGACGGCTGGAGGCTGGAGAGGGCAGAGGACGGCTGGAGGGGGCAGGGGACGACTGGAGGGGGCAGAGGACGGCTGGAGGGGGCAGAGGACGGCTGGAGGGGGCAGAGGACGGCTGGAGGCTGGAGAGGGCAGAGGACGGCTGGAGGCTGGAGAGGGCAGAGGACGGCTGGAGGCTGGAGAGGGCAGAGGACGGCTGGAGGCTGGAGAGGGCAGAGGACGGCTGGAGGCTGGAGAGGGCAGAGGACGGCTGGAGGCTGGAGGGGGCAGAGGACGGCTGGAGGCTGGAGGGGGCAGAGGACGGCTGGAGGCTGGAGGGGGCAGAGGACGGCTGGAGGCTGAGGGGGCAGAGGACGGCTGGAGGCTGGAGGGGGCAGAGGACGGCTGGAGGCTGGAGGGGGCAGAGGACGGCTGGAGGCTGGAGGGGGCAGAGGACGGCTGGAGGCTGGAGGGGGCAGAGGACGGCTGGAGGGGTCAGAGGACGGCTGGAGGGGGCAGAGGACGGCTGGAGGGGGCAGACGACGGCTGGAGGGGGTAGAGGACGGCTGGAGGGGGCAGAGGACGGCTGGAGGCTGGAGGGGGCAGAGGACGGCTGGAGGCTGGAGGGGGCAGAGGACAGCTGGAGGCTGGAGGGGGCAGAGGACGGCTGGAGGCTGGAGGGGGCAGAGGACGGCTGGAGGCTGGAGGGGGCAGAGGACGGCTGGAGGGGTCAGAAGATGGCTGGAGGGGTCAGAGGACGGCTGGAGGGGTCAGAGGACGGCTGGAGGGGGCAGAGGACGGCTGGAGGGGCAGAGGACGGCTGGAGGGGGCAGAGGACGGCTGGAGGTGGCAGAGGACGGCTGGAGGCTGGAGGGGACACAGGCTGGAGGGGACACAGGCTGGAGGGGACACAGGCTGGAGGGGACACAGGCTGGAGGGGGCACAGGCTGGAGGGGGCACAGGCTGGAGGGGGCACAGGCTGGAAGGGGCACAGGCTGGAAGGGGCACAGGCTGGAGGGGGCACAGGCAGGCGGGGGCACAGGCAGGAGGGGGCACAGGCAGGAGGGGGCACAGGCAGGAGGGGGCCACAGGCTGGAGGGGCACAGGCTGGAGGGGGCACAGGGCACAGGCTGGAGGGGCAGAGGCTAAAGGGAGGACAGGCTGAGGGGGCACAGGCTGAAGGGGGCACAGGCTGAAGGGGGCACAGGCTGAAGGGGGCACAGGCTGAAGGGGGCACAGGCACAGGCTGGAGGGAGCACAGGGCACAGGCTGGAGGGAGCACAGGGCACAGGCTGGAGGGGGCACAGGCTGGAGGGGGCACAGGCTGGAGGGGCACAGGACACAGGCTGGAGGGGGCCACAGGGCACAGGCTGGAGGGGGCACAGGCTGGAGGGGGCACAGGCTGGAGGAGGCACAGGCTGGAGGAGGCACAGGCTGGAGGGGCACAGGCTGGAGGGGGCACAGGCTGGAGGGGGCACAGGCTGAAGGGGCACAGGCTGGAGGGGGCACAGGCTGGAAGGGCACAGGCTGGAAGGGGCACAGGCTGGAAGGGGCACAGGCAGGAGGGGGCACAGGCTGGAGGGGGCACAGGCTGGAGGGGGCACAGGGCACAGGCTGGAGGGGGCAGAGGCTGGAGGGGGCAGAGGCTAAAGGGAGGACAGGCTGGAGGGGGCACAGGCTGAAGGGGGCACAGGCTGAAGGGGGCACAGGCTGAAGGGGGCAGAGGGCACAGACTGGAGGGAGCACAGGCTGGAGGGGGGAGAGGCTGGAGGGGGCAGAGGCTAAAGGGAGGACAGGCTGGAGGGGGCACAGGCTGGAGGAGGCACAGGCTGGAGGGGGCACAGGCTGGAGGGGGCACAGGCTGGAGGGGGCACAGGCTGGAGGGGCACAGGCTGGAAGGGGCACAGGCTGGAGGGGGCACAGGCTGGAGGGGGCACAGGCTGGAAGGGCACAGGCTGGAGGGGGCACAGGCTGGAGGGGGCACAGGCTGGAGGGAGCACAGGCTGCAGCGGAGCCGGCGGGCACAGGCTGAAGGGCAGACTCACCGCGCCGCGCGTCGGGTGTAGGAGGAGAGGAGGGGCGGGTCAGCTTGCAGGTGCACAGATAAGAGTTCCTCCATCATATCCCTCCTTTCACAGATGCTGCGAGGTCCCTTCCAGATGATCAGTAGGTCCCCTCACATGATGCCAGGTGGTCCCCTAGATACGGGAGGTCTTGCACATGATCAGAGGCCCTTCACACAGACCGGTGAGGTCCCTTCCGGGCCGTACTTCTATGTCATGTTCGATTGGGTTTTCCCAACAAGTGCTTCTGTGTGGGTACACCCTAGTGGGGCATTTGGCAGGTAGCTCCTTTCATAGTATGGATATGGAGATGTCATGACCTGTCGCGGTGCTCAACCATTATTAACTTTGTACCTTAATAATTGTTTGTAGAGTATGTACCAGGAATTTGGGTGGTGAGGCAGAGGTGACCTGAATTGCAAGTCCGGAGTGTCTGGGAGCTCTGTGATACTGGGGGACATTCTGGTCACAGGAGTATTGAAGAGGATGGAAGAGTCCCATCTCACGGAGACAGTTTGAGACGGATTGTGACACGTGCTGAATGTGGTCCCTTTACGGGTTATGATTATTATACAGATAATAAGAAAGTGTTCTACAATAGGTAAATAAATTGTCACTTCAGTGAGGAAGTGGATGGACTCTAGTGCCACCTACAATAGGTCACAATAGAAAAACAAAAATTTCCCCCAAAGTCATCTCTACATTTGGTTAATTTATAAGAGTCTCATGTATTCACTGGTGATGAAGTTATACATAATTGTTCTACAGGGTGGGCCATTGATATGGATATACACCTAAATAAAATGGGAATGGTTGGTGAAATCAACTTCCTGTTTGTAGCAAATTGTACTATGGTGAGGGGCCATTTTGAATTAGGCCATTTCGGATCCAACTTTATTTTTTTCAATGGAAGAGGGTCATGTGACATATCGAAATTTGAGAATTTCATAAGAAAAACAATGGTGTGCTTGGTTTTAACGTAACTTTATTTTGTCATGAGTTATTTACAAGTTGATATCACCATTCATTCCCATTGTAATTATAGGTGTATTCATATAGATGGCTCACCCTGTATTCTGAGTAACATATGGAAGTGAAACTTGGATGATAAAGAACAACAAGACTCAACGCCTTCAAAATGTGGAGCTAGAGGAGGATGTTATCGATACCATGGATGACAAGAAGAACAAGAATTAAGCCAGATATGACAAGACCAGCAACACAATGGATTGATACTATCAAAATAATGATGGAAGACCCTAGTTGACCTATGTAGTCTTGGAGAAGATCCTGATGGATATTTCTAGGCTTGGAAAAGACCCTGGTGGACCTATCTAGGCTTAGAGAAGACCCTGGTGAAGCTATCTAGGCTTGAAGAAGGCACTAGTGGAGCTATCTAAGCTTGGATAAGACCCTGGTGGAGCTATCTAGGCTTGGGAAAGACCATGGTGGAGCTATCTAGGCTTGCACAAAATCTATCTTCCTAAAGATGACCAGCAACCCTTGGCTTCATACAATCAAGATGATGGTGGAGAAGACCCTGGTGGACCTATCTAGGCTTGGAGAAGACCCTGGTGAAGCTACCTAGGCTTCAAGAAGACACTAGTGAGCTATCTAGCTTGGAGAAGACCCTGATGAAGCTACTAGGCTTGAAGAAGACACATGGTTGTTGGAAGACTGTAAGTGTCTAGGCTTGGGAAAGACCATGGTGGGGCTATCTAGGTCTCCACAAAATCTATCTTCCTAAATAAGACCAGCAACCAGTTGGCTTCATACAATCAAGATGATAGGTGGAGAAGACCCTGGTGGACCTATCTAGGTTTGGAGAAAATCTTGTGGACCTATCTAGGATTAGAGTAGACCCCGGTGGACCTATCTAAGTTGGAGAAGATCTGATGGAGCTATCTATGCTTGTAGAAGTCCCAGGTGGAAAATAAAAGATGAGCAGAAAAGGGGAAGGTATAGAAAAGAGATGCAAATAATGTGAAACAATAGTGAAGGGGATAGTAAGGAGAAGATTGAAAATCAATGGAAGGTTGGAAGAAAAGAAGAATGAAAAAGAGGTGAAAGGAAATGAAACATGAAGGAAAGAGAGACAATAAAAAGAAAGATGGTGAAAGGAAAGAAAAAGAGGTGAAGGGAAAAAAGGATAAAGGGAAAGGAAAGAGGTTTGACGGCAATGGAAAAGACGTGAAGGGAAAGGAAAAATGTGGGAAAAAGAGGTAAAAGGAATGGTAAAAGAGGGAAGGAAAGAAAAGAAGTGAAGCAAGATAATGGAAAGAGATGTAAAGAAGGTAAAGAAAGTACTAAGAAAATAGAGAATGAAAACAAAATGTAAGAAATTGTGATTAATAGAAAGGAAAGGACAAAAGAGATGAAAAGGAAAGAAGATAAGAAAAGAAGGCAAAGCTTGTAAAGAAGGAGGAAAAGGCATAAAAATAAATGATAAGGTAATAAGAAAGAAGAAGGACTGGAAGTAAAGTAGACGAATGAAAACTATAGAAAGGGAAAAGAAAGAAGAGTAAGAAGTATTCAATAAAATATGAACTATCTGCAAGTTTTTTCCAGTATCTTTTCTTCTTCTTTGAGTAAAGTGTTTTCATGTCTAGATAAAAATACATCTATAAAATTAATAGACGTAGTCAACTTTGTGACTTTTTTATTTATTTTCTTTAAATAATAATGTATATTTATTTCTTCTCCTATCCTTCCAGGTCAATCGTATTCTTGTCCAGGTAAATATAGTTTAACTCCTCTTTTTAATCCTCATTGTCCTCAGACAATATATAATTTAACATTGGTAAGTTCTAATTTTCCATGACTTTTCACAGTTTGCCGATTTGTGGATTCCATCCTCATCTCTGGGATGGTCGCCGGTAACATTGTCATCCTGATTCTGTCATTTTGGGGTCATACTGCTTCCTAAAGAAACATACAAAGAAAGACAATTAGGTAAAATATAGAATGTTGACACATTGTATCTACATTTTATACTTTAAGAGAAGTGAACCTCTAAAGATGAATAACAAAAACAGAGTGCTAACCCTACCACCGCCCACCATCGTCTCGCTACAACTGCTCTGGTCTCAGGGTTTCAGCTGCAATAGGAAATGTACATTGACAGCTTATTTCACTGTGACTTTTTGGATGACACATGACGCAAGCTGCTGAGCACAGTCATTGACTGCAGCAGGGTGTCATGCCTTGGGATTCGATCGGGAACCCTGTGCTGTGTAATCGGCTTCTTTCTCTGCTGAGTCACAGCAGCTTCTGCCTCTATCTGAGTGCTGAATATGTTCATTCTTTCAGTCAGCAGGTATTTCCATTTATCATTTAGTCTAGCCTATCACACTGTGGGTACGGCTGTTTATATCTTCCCTTTTCTAGTCTTGATTGCTGGCTATATTGCAAAGTGGATCCTGTTTGGAGTTCCCAGTCTTACTGCCTAAGCTTTATACCTAGGTGAGTTTATTTTCTTTGCTGTCTTGTCGGTGTATCCTATTCCTTCCTCCTGGTAAGGGTATAGTTACAGGACACTTTCCATCCTTACAGTTAGATTTAATATTCTCAATTCTGCATTCATGTTTTATGTTTTGTCAACTAGGATCTCTTCTATCTCTGCATGCCTTCCTTATTCAGTGTTATTGTGCTCTACACATCTCTACAGTTCCTAAGGAGGTACAAGGAATGCTCGACGGCCTTTCAAGCAGCCAGGTCCAAGTTGCCATCTGCTACTTTGTGGTTAGAGTTATTACCGCCTGTGCTGGTGCCACCAATTACTTAGCACCTAGGAATCTTAACCTGTACAGAAATCAGTTGGGTCTAATGCAGAATCTTTGAGATGGGCTCTATTTTCCTGTGTGAGTGCATAACACAGTGGCGTAAGCTTTTGACATGAACTCACTACTCAATGCAGCAGCAGAAACCCAACTCTAGAGCGGGAGAGTAATATTTGTCATTTGTTATTTTACATTGCTGAGTCGTTTGGAATCCACCTTTCTAAAAGAAGGAAAATCCCTTCAAGAAACTTTAAGCTGTTCATTTACTTTGAGTGCTGCAAAACACCAGAGAAAGCTCTGTGCAGACTCTGAACATGCAGGGAATGCTAGGAAAGATTTTAGCTCTGTAGTCTACACAAGAGATAATGGAATATAATATAAGATAAAAGTCAAGTTTAGTAATGGAAATAAACTAGATCTATCAGAACAATAGTGAGTGCAGCTCTGGAGTATAATACAGGAGGTAACTCAGGATCAGTAATGTAATGTATGTACACAGTGACTGCACCAGCAGAATAGTGAGTGCAGCTCTGGAGTATAATACAGGAGGTAACTCAGGATCAGTAATGTAATGTATGTACACAGTGACTGCACCAGCAGAATAGTGAGTGCAGCTCTGGAGTATAATACAGGAGGTAACTTAGGATCAGTAATGTAATGTATGTACACAGTGACTGCTCCAGCAGAATAGTGAGTGCAGCTCTGGAGTATAATACAGGAGGTAACTCAGGATCAGTAATGTAATGTATGTACACAGTGACTGCACCAGCAGAATAGTGAGTGCAGCTCTGGAGTATAATACAGGAGGTAAGTGAGGATCAGTAATGTAATGTATGTACACAGTGACTGCACCAGCAGAATAGTGAGTGCAGCTCTGGAGTATAATACAGGAGGTAACTCAGGATCAGTAATGTAATGTATGTACACAGTGTCTGCACCAGCAGAATAGTGAGTGCAGCTCTGGAGTATAATACAGGAGGTAACTTAGGATCAGTAATGTAATGTATGTACACAGTGACTGCACCAGCAGAATAGTGAGTGCAGCTCTGGAGTATAATACAGGAGGTAATTTAGGATCAGTAATGTAATGTATGTACACAGTGACTGCTCCAGCAGAATAGTGAGTGCAGCTCTGGAGTATAATACAGGAGGTAACTCAGGATCAGTAATGTAATGTATGTACACAGTGACTGCACCAGCAGAATAGTGAGTGCAGCTCTGGAGTATAATACAGGAGGTAACTCAGGATCAGTAATGTAATGTATGTACACAGTGACTGCACCAGCAGAATAGTGAGTGCAGCTATGGAGTATAATACAGGAGGTAAATCAGGATCAGTAATGTAATGTATGTACACAGTGACTGCACCAGCAGAATAGTGAGTGCAGCTCTGGAGTATAATACAGGAGGTAACTCAGGATCAGTAATGTAATGTATGTACACAGTGACTGCACCAGCAGAATAGTGAGTGCAGCTCTGGAGTGTAATACAGGAGGTAACTCAGGATCAGTAATGTAATGTATGTACACGGTGACTGCACCAGCAGAATAGTGAGTGCAGCTCTGGAGTATAATACAGGAGGTAAATCAGGATCAGTAATGTAATGTATGTACACAGGGACTGCACCAGCAGAATAGTGAGTGCAGCTCTGGAGTATAATACAGGAGGTAAATCAGGATCAGTAATGTAATGTATGTACACAGGGACTGCACCACCAGAATAGTGAGTGCAGCTCTGGAGTATAATACAGGAGGGAACTCAGGATCAGTAATGTAATGTATGTACACAGTGACTGCACCAGCAGAATAGTGAGCGCAGCTCTGGAGTATAATACAGGAGGTAACTCAGGATCAGTAATGTAATGTATGTACACAGTGACTGCACCAGCAGAATAGTGAGCGCAGCTCTGGAGTATAATACAGGAGATAACTCAGGATCAGTAATGTAATGTATGTACACAGTGACTGCACCAGCAGAATAGTGAGCGCAGCTCTGGAGTATAATACAGGAGGTAACTCAGGATCAGTAATGTAATGTATGTACACAGTGACTGCACCAGCAGAATAGTGAGTGCAGCTCTGGAGTATAATACAGGAGGTAACTCAGGATCAGTAATGTAATGTATGTACACAGTGACTGCACCAGCAGAATAGTGAGTGCAGCTCTGGAGTATAATACAGGAGGTAACTCAGGATCAGTAATGTAATGTATGTACACAGTGACTGCACCAGCAGAATAGTGAGTGCAGCTCTGGAGTATAATACAGGAGGTAACTCAGGATCAGTAATGTAATGTATGTACACAGTGACTGCACCAGCAGAATAGTGAGCGCAGCTCTGGAGTATAATACAGGAGGTAACTCAGGATCAGTAATGTAATGTATGTACACAGTGACTGCACCAGCAGAATAGTGAGTGCAGCTCTGGAGTATAATACAGGAGATAACTCAGGATCAGTAATGTAATGTATGTACACAGTGACTGCACCAGCAGAATAGTGAGCGCAGCTCTGGAGTATAATACAGGAGGTAACTCAGGATCAGTAATGTAATGTATGTACACAGTGACTGCACCAGCAGAATAGTGAGTGCAGCTCTGGAGTATAATACAGGAGGTAACTCAGGATCAGTAATGTAATGTATGTACACAGTGACTGCACCAGCAGAATAGTGAGTGCAGCTCTGGAGTATAATACAGGAGGTAACTCAGGATCAGTAATGTAATGTATGTACACAGTGACTGCACCAGCAGAATAGTGAGTGCAGCTCTGGAGTATAATACAGGAGGTAACTCAGGATCAGTAATGTAATGTATGTACACAGTGACTGCACCAGCAGAATAGTGAGTGCAGCTCTGGAGTATAATACAGGAGGTAACTCCGGATCAGTAATGTAATGTATGTACACGGTGACTGCACCAGCAGAATAGTGAGTGCAGCTCTGGAGTATAATACAGGAGGTAACTCCGGATCAGTAATGTAATGTATGTACACGGTGACTGCACCAGCAGAATAGTGAGTGTAGCTCTGGAGTATATTATATGTTAATGTAATTACAGTGTTGCACAATTTTTCTATATCAATCCTCTTTGTTTGATTGCAAACCTTTATTAAACTTTGAGTATAATTAATATTTCTACCCATTTGCTAGATCCATATATAGAACTGATTTGAACTCTTGCATATTTTCTAGGAAATGAATCTCAGAATAATGAACCAAACAGACAAGAACCAGAATCTAATTATCAGGTATCAAAACAGCTTCAGAGAGATAAAAAACCTCCATCAAATGAAATAATAATACAGAAAGCTGCAAAATGAACGACGCCCTGATTGTATCTACAGATATGATTGATAACTGATATTTGTAAACAATAAACTTTTGTTTTGAAGGAGCTATCGGGACAACAGGACGACACCTACTACAACATAAGGAAAGAATGATTAGAAGATTAGAAGATCTTCATGTTCCACAAGCTAATTTTCAGACTGTTCATTCATTGATCCTCATAACTAATTTGTTTTTTACTAATGTGCTTTCTCCTCTATGCTGAAGGGGTTAAGAATGTTTACACTGCTGGTGAACTCTGTTCATAGTTTTCAGCTGTAACATAATGACCCTCCCCTTCCGCTATATCAAGTCGCCTCTGATCTCACTCCGTGGCAGTGATGGAACTTGACTACTTCCCTGTTGTCCAGCTCTGGTGTCATTACTCTGGCAACAACAAAGCTTCTATTTGGAGATCTGCTGTAACCCTGCTCCACCGGTTGCCTTGTCTGGGTTCTCTGTGTGCTTCCTTGCTCTTCAGTCCCTTCACTCCCTTGGGAGGGGGGGGGGACATCTACGTGAGTCCTATCCCGGAGCCTAGTATGGCACAGGATTACCACCTTCAGGGGTATTTCTTAGGACAGGGATTATTCTAGGAGAGGGAATGGTAAGGTGTACACTACAGCTGTCACACAGTCACATTGATAATGTCTCTGTATACTTGTCCTGCTGTGGTTGCTTCACTTAGTAAACTTGCCCCTTAGTCCTTACAAGGTCCGGGAAACTGATCAGGTAGCGAGGCATGAGCAATCATCATCTAGTCCTGCGATAAGGGACACTTTTGTCTGTGCAGGTGCCTTTAGGGACTGTGCTGCGGAGTTCTAGTCTGTACAGGAACCCGCTGGCTGGAAATGCATCAGTAGAAAGTCTGTGGTTCCCTACCTGCGCATGACACATGAAAATATAGATTGCACTCTGTTTTTTTACACCTATTTTTCCATATTTTGCTTTTTCCTATTGTATCCAGGGTTGTTCTGATTTTTTTGATCTTATTAAAGAGTTTTTTGTTTTTTTTTACTGTCTTTGGACTATGATGATAAATACAGAATAAATGGTGAATAATGCAACCTGGGAATATTCAATTTTTATTTCGCCCATTCACTTTACTTGGTTAAACACGGAAGCTTCCAAATAAATAATTCCACTGTGATATGCTTTAAAAATAAACCGTGTATTCAAACATGTGCATACAAAATTGCAGAAAATAGGTTAACCTCACTGTACTGAACAATTCAGAATAATCAATTGTTTTATTTGGGTGATCCGGACACACACAACAACACACAGTGACAGGCCCTGGACAATGGATGGACCCTGAGGAAGGACCCAGGCCATAAAAGGGGGATGGAACAGGCTTAGTTAGATGTTAGTTTCTAGTAGGAGACGGAGGATAACATCAACTGACGGAGGAGATGGTAGTCGGGAGTGCAGAGGCGTGTGGTGCCGACTCCCGTTGGTTGGAGCTATGCCACCCCGCTCACCCAGGGAGGGAGAGCCTGACTGATGGAGACAAGAGCCCTAAGGGTGCGGACGAGGCAACGACCCCCGTAAGCCTGAATCTGACGAGACATAGGGGTTGGTGAGGACACAGGGACCGGCCCTGCAGACGGTGCGGAAGCTTCAAACCCGGAGGCCTCAGACTTCTAACGGGAGCTGTGCCCGAACACCCGACACATCTTGGGGAAGGTGGCCGAACTAGGGAGCAGTGGCCGGATGGATCCTAATGGTGTTTCGCGACACACTAAGAACTCGTGGCTACCGGTATCTGAGCACTGTGTAGGGGAGAGCGTTGAGAGCCTGGGTAGAGCGATGACCCGCTCACATCAGATGAAAGTTACCCCTTGTAATGCCAAGACAGAAGAGACCCACCAGAGACTGTAACACATAGAAGGGAGAGTAAGGGCACCAACCATGGCTTGACTGTACCGACAACTTTTTTAATCCTGCTCCTTGCCGCCACTCCTGTTCATAATTTAAATCACGCCTTACTCTTCCAAGTGCCAGTTACTGTCACGTTTCGATGCTGCTCCATGTGAAATGCTCTGCTGGAGTTAAATGGGAGTAAAATCCTTTGGCATGTTCAGTGTTAATGTCAGAAGCTGATTGGTGTTGTTGTCTATGTCTGAGGCTCTGCAGGTGGGATGTTGTGGGTGTGTTCGGTGGCCACACCCCTGGCCTTTTAATAGTTTTCTCTTCCACCAGCAGATGTTGTTGATAGAGTTTTTGTCTCTGCCAAAACCATGTGCTGTAAGGACGTAGTGCAGTTTGTGCTTTTGTGTTCCTGCCTTGAGTGGTCCTTCTTTTCTGGGAGTTGCTGTGCATCTTGGTCCATGGGTGGATGTGAGGGGGACTTAGCCTAGGGCTGATCAGGAGCAAAGGGCAAGGGTGGTGGCCCAGACATCCTCACCTTCAGAGGTAATTCTGTGAACAGGGAGAGCCAGGGAACCCCAGTCTAAGGGGCAGACTGGTCTCACTATTCGCCTTTTGCCCAGCTTACTATCCTGCTACTTGACTCCTTTTATTACCCCATGACAGTTATAGTTCTGCTTTGCTGACCTCCCAGAAGAAGTTGTCCTTGAGGAAGCTGTGGAGTTCCATTTGTTGTTTTATTCCCGTTTGTTTGTCTCTTTCCCCCATGTTGTCTTAATGTAATAGTAATACTAGTGGCTTGCTGCCCAACTCGCTAGCAAGGTCTAGTTCAGGGTCAGCCAAGGCTTAGGAATGTGATCACGCACGAGTGAAGGACCTGTCTAGGGACAGTGGTGAGTGCAAGGTTTAGACTCAGGTGTGTGTTTTGAGGTCACCCCACTCCCTATGATCAGAACTTCCTTTTACCTTTTCTGGTTGTCCCCCTCTTTTGCGTCGCACAACGGGCATCTTCTCAATCTGCCCCCATCCCTGCTACATAGCCCCCATCCCTGGTATAGCTCCCCATCCAGGTACAGCGCCCCATGTCTGGTATATAGCCTCCATCACTAATATATGGCCCCCATCCCTGGCATAGTTCCCCTATCCCTGGCACAGCTCTCCCATCACTGGCACAGCTCCCCTATTCCTGGCACAGCTCCCCCATTCCTGGCATAGCTCCCCCATCACTGATTTATGAGCCCCCATCATTTATTTAGGGCCCCATGCTGGCGCTCACCATAAAATAACAACCATTCTTACTCACCTTCTGACGATCCTGTGCACTGTCTGCGGGCTCCGTGCGTCTCCTCTGGTCTGCCGGCTTCTATTCATGTGACTGCGGCACAGCAGTGATGACATCACTGAAGTACCGGTCACCTGATTAGAAGCCGGCAGACCAGAGGGAGGACGCACGGAGCCCGAAGACAGTGCACAGGATCGTCAGAAGGTGAGTAAGAATGGTTGTTATTTTATGGTGAGCGCCAGCATGGGGCCCTAAGCAAATGATGGGGGGGGGGTGAGTATATGTGGTGCAATGTAAAATGCACCGCTCCCCTTGCCACTGATTAATAGGGGGATGCAGTGCATATTGCATTGCACTAAAGAGCGGGGGCACGTGGCTGCCCGCTCCCACTGCAGCGTCCCTTGCTTCCTCCAGCCCCCGGTCACCACCCCCCACACTCAGCCTGTATACTGACTCGAGTATAAGCCGAGGGGGGCACTTTTCAGCACAAAACTTCGAGCAGAATTCAGTTTCTCTCTAATCTCTTTTGCATTGGTCTCTTTAGTCCTCCTTATTTTGTTTTCTTTGTAGCTATATCTTTTGTTCCCACCCCATTCCCTCTACAATGCTTTACCTTTTGAGCTGCATTTCAATTTGAAAACTTAATTTCTTAGTTTTTTAAATATCGTAGACCATTTTTACCTAAATTTCCTAATTATAATAAATTATTTATGTAACTGATTATCACTATTAATTTACTTTCGAAAGCAACTAACCGGACCGACGAGCCAGATGTACGAAGTCATGGGATCACAACTGTAGGGGGCACCATGCTCCGATATCAAGTGAAGGACACCGGAAGACTAAAGAATCAATCTTGTTTTCACATCTAGTAATATTACCAAGTCATTTCTTAAATCATTTTATATAGTTTTGTGTAATTTTTGTAATTTCATTTTATTTTTCTTAATTTTGTGTAAATACTTTTCATTTTTTATGTTTTATTACCGGTAAATTGAAATGTTTGTACAGTTTTTATTCTATACATTTAAGGTGTAACATTGATCAAGATATATTGAAATCTTTTCAGCTTGTTTTTTTTATTTTGCCAAAAGTATAATGATAAGCCAAGCCTAATTCTCTCCGTTATTAAAATTAATTATTTTGTTAACGTTGGAAAACTTCAGAATCTACATATGAAATAAACAACTGTACTTATATAACACATACAGAATTGTCTCAAATATCAAGTCTTCTGCGGCCACTAACATATTTTCCTCACGTTTTGCTCCGTGTTTAACTCCATTTATCTTCCTATTAAGTCTCATCAGCTTCCCTGCCTCTGCTGAGGAAATGTCTCCCCACAGCAGGATGCTGCCTCTACCGTGTGTGATGGTGAGATGGTGTTTCCAGGAAGATGTGCAGTGTTAGTTTTCCTCCAGTGTTGCTCTGTGTTTAGCTCCATCCATCTACCTGTCAACTCTGATCAGCCTCCCTGCCCTTGCTGAAGAAAAGCCTCCCCAGAGCAAGATGCTGCCTCCATCATGTGTGACGGTGGGGATGGTGCTTTCAGGGAGATGTGCATTGTTCATGGCCTTTTGCTTTTAGTAGAAAATGTTCTACTAGTCTCACTTAATTTAGGGGTCTTAAATAAGATACCTCATCTTTTGGCTAAGTATTGGGAACCTATAACTAGCCTAATAGTTTAAGCAAACTCACATACAGGGTAAAAACAACAATATGACTAAGTATTATCAACCTGGGTATTCAAATTTGGCCGACACGTTCAAGTAGCATCTCCACCTCTCTAAGGCTTGCTTCACACCATGGTTTTGCCTGTCCTTCTGTATCCTGTAATTTGCAGGAGCAGATGGACCGGCAGGGGTGTGTGGAAAGGGACTGAATCTGGATGGCAATTATGCCTCCAAGATTCAGTTTTTCACAGGATCCGGTTTACTCATAGAAAAGCTGCAGTGAGATCTGCCGTCATCGGAAATACTGGTAAT
This sequence comes from Allobates femoralis, assembly GCA_033576535.1. Taxonomy (NCBI): domain Eukaryota; kingdom Metazoa; phylum Chordata; class Amphibia; order Anura; family Aromobatidae; genus Allobates; species Allobates femoralis. Next base: position 62,329,354 of record JARQOC010000009.1, on the reverse strand, counting down.
GTCAGTCCGGAGAAAGCGAGAGAGTCCAGAACGGATAATGGGCTGGGGGTTCTGAGGAGCTGTGGATTTTTTCTGAGCATGCTCAGTACCAAAAACCGCATCCGGGAAACGATCCTGTTTTTTCCAGGATCCGGCTCCTTAGACCTCAATGTTAACTGCTCCGGACCATACCCGATTCGGCTTTGTCCGGTTTTGTCCGGTGCTTCCAAAAACTGTGCAGTCTCCGATTTGGGAGATGGTAACAAAAAACAGGACAAAAACGAATCCTTTACTGAATTCCCTAAAACAGATGGCCATATATGACCAAACCGGCACAATTGAGATGCATGGGACGTTAAGATTGAAATAAGACACGTTGCAACATTCTAGATCACTTCCAGGATTACTTCAAGCATCTGATGTGAAATATATGTGCATTGCTTTTACTTATATGAGAAATAAACCATGTGGCAACACTCTTCTCTGAAGACGAAACAAGGAAATAATGGAAAGGAGAAGTAGACGAGAATAATGTGATGATTGTGGAACGCCAGACCGAAGATCCCAAGGAGAGAGAAAGGAGTCGGTGAGTATCATGCTAGATGATAAGACACGTATTCATGTATTTCTGTGTTTTCATGGTAACAATCCATCGTCTATAAAACTGGTGGCTTCTTATCGGGCATAGGGGCCACTATTGGGTCCCACAAACACCAGGGTCAGGGCGTGTCTTCAACCCTCTCTTATTGCTGAATGTGGCTGTCAAGGTCAGAAAGTCTGGTCTAAAGGACTCTCCAAATGAGATCAAAATCAGATGTATCATTTCCATAGGAGCTGTTTTTGGTTGGAAGTGCATGATATGATGCGGTGAAAAAAAACGCATCTGCCGCGATTACCGCATAACCGCTGTACTTGCGGCACAGTTGCGGCAAGCCCCATAGAATGTCTATGGGGGCTTGCGGCAGGTGTGGCAAGTGCGGTATCGGCACTTGCGGCAGGTGCGGCCGCAAAAAAAACGCGGCTGACCGTGTTTTTTTTTCGCGGCCGCACCTGCCGCAAGTGCCGAAACCGCACTTGCCGCAACTGCCGCACACTTACCGCAAGCCCCATAGACATTGCTGCTGTGCCGCAAGTGCAGCGGTTATGCGGTAATCGCGGCAGATGCGTTTTTTTCACCGCTGATGTGAAAGTACCCTTACATGTAAGTGATTATCTTTAGTTAAGAAATAATTAATGGGGTCTGTGTGTCTGTCCAAGTAATATAGACTGGATGTGAGGTCTGTGTGTCTCTCCAGTAATATAGGCTGGATGTGAGATCTGTGTGTCTCTCCAGTAATATAGGCTGGATGTGAGCGCTGTGTGTCTCTCCAGTAATATAGGCTGGATGTGAGGTCTGTGTGTCTCTCCAGTAATATAGGCTGGATGTGAGCTCTGTGTGTCTCTCCAGTAATATAGGCTGGATGTGAGCTCTGTGTGTCTCTCCAGTAATATAGCCTGGATGAGAGGTCTGTGTGTCTCTCCAGTAATATAGGCTGGATGTGAGATCTGTGTGTCTCTCCAAGTAATATAGGCTGGATGTGAGGGATGTGTGTCTCTCCAGTAATATAGGCTGGATGTGAGGTGTGTGTCTCTCCTGGTAATATAGGCTGGATGTGAGCTCTGTGTGTCTCTCCCAGTAATATAGTCTGGATGTGAGGTGTGTGTGTCTCTCCAGTAATATAGTCTGGATGTGAGGTCTGTGTGTCTGTCCAAGTAATATAGGCTGGATGTGAGGTCTGTGTCTCTTCCAGTAATATAGTCTGGATGTGAGGTGTGTGTCTCTCCAGTAATATAGGCTGGATGTGAGGTCTGTGTGTCTCTCCCAGTAATATAGGCTGGATGTGAGGTATATGTGTCTCTCCAGTAATATAGGCTGGATGTGAGCTCTGTGTGTCTCTCCAGTAATATAGTCTGGATGTGAGGTCTGTGTGTCTCTCCAGTAATATAGGCTGGATGTGAGGTCTGTGTGTCTCTCCAGTAATATAGGCTGGATGTGAGGTCTGTGTATCTCTCCAGTAATATAGGCAGGATGTGAGGTCTGTGTGTCTCTCCCAGTAATATAGGCTGGATGTGAGGTCTGTGTGTCTCTCCAGTAATATAGGCTGGATGTGAGGTCTGTGTGTCTCTCCAGTAATATAGGCTGGATGTGAGGTCTGTGTGTCTCTCCTAGTAATATAGGCTGGATGTGAGGTATATGTGTCTCTCCAGTAATATAGGCTGGATGTGAGGTATGTGTGTCTTTCCAGTAATATAGGCTGGATGTGTGCTCTGTGTGTCTCTCCCAGTAATATAGGCTGGATGTAAGGTATGTGTGACTCTCCAGTAATATAGGCTGGATGTGAGGGCTGTGTGTCTCTCCCAGTAATATAGGCTGGATGTGAGGTCTGTGTCTCTCCTGGTAATATAGGCTGGATGTGAGCTCTGTGTGTCTCTCCAGTAATATAGGCTGGATGTGAGGTCTGTGTGTCTCTCCCAGTAATAAAGGCTGGATGTGAGGTCTGTGTGTCTCCCCCAGTAATATAGGCTGGATGTGAGGTCTGTGTGTCTCTCCCAGTAATATAGGCTGGATGTGAGGTCTGTGTGTCGCCCCAGTAATATAGGCTAGATGTGAGGTCTGTGTGTCTCTCCAGTAATATAGGCTGGATGTGAGGTCTGTGTGTCTCTCCAGTAATATAGGCTGGATGTGAGGTCTGTGTGTCTCTCCCAGTAATATAGGCTGGATGTGAGGTCTGTGTGTCTCTCCAGTAATATAGGCTGGATGTGAGGTCTGTGTGTCTCTCCAGTAATATAGGCTGGATGTGAGGTCTGTGTGTCTCTCCAGTAATATAGGCTGGATGTGTGGTCTGTGTGTCTCTCCAGTAATATAGCTGGATGTGAGGTCTGTGTGTCTCTCCAGTAATATAGGCTGGATGTGAGATCTGTGTGTCTCTCCAGTAATATAGGCTGGATGTGAGGTATGTGTGTCTCTCCAGTAATATAGGCTGGATGTGAGGTCTGTGTGTCTCTCCCAGTAATAAAGGCTGGATGTGAGGTCTGTGTGTCTCTCCAGTAATATAGGCTGGATGTGAGGTCTGTGTGTCTCTCCAGTAATATAGGCTGGATGTGAGCTCTGTGTGTCTCTCCCAGTAATATAGGCTGGATGTGAGGTCTGTGTGTCTCTCCCAGTAATATAGGCTGGATGTGAGGTCTGTGTGTCTCTCCCAGTAATATAGGCTGGATGTGAGGTCTGTGTGTCTCTCCAGTAATATAGGCTGGATGTGAGGTCTGTGTGTATCTTCTAGTAAAATATTGTGGATATGAGGTTCTGTGTTATTCCCAGTAATTTATAGGCTGGATGTGAGCACTGTGTGTCTCTCCAGTAATATAGGCTGGATGTGAGGTCTGTGTGTCTCTCCAGTAATATAGGCTGGATGTGAGGTCTGTGTGTCTCTCCCAGTAATATAGGCTGGATGTGAGCTCTGTGTGTCTCTCCCAGTAATATAGGCTGGATGTGAGGTCTGTGTGTATCTTCTAGTAAAATATTGTGGATATGAGGTTCTGTGTTATTCCCAGTAATATCGTCAAATTCATGAGCTATGCCTTATTTTCACTAACATGTTGGATGTCTATGTAAATCTAGTGTTCCTATGTTGTTTACTATCTCCCATACCATGTAATAATATATTAATTGAACTTAATCATTATGTTAACTTGATTTCTACTTAATTCCAAAGGAGAGACAGAACAAGCAGAAATTGTGAAATATTTTTTTTTATAGAATCTATAATATACATCAATCATCTGAACCAAAAGTTCATCTCAGTGTCAATATGAGGCACATAAAGCCCGGCATCATGTGGATCAGTCTTGTGATTATCCTCCCTCTCTCCTGGAAAGGTAACTGCAATGTGCTGATAGCTTAATGAAGTGGATCAGATTTGTTTTGACTCCTTTAAAATCAATTAAATTAATTGTATTTTAGTGAAAAAAATAGACATACCGTACCTTCATTTGATTCCTAATATATTCTTACCAAATAGAGACACTTTTCTGGCTCCTGAGCATATAAATTCAGTAGAGTTAGGCATCATGGGCACGACTTGACTCCTTCAATTAGGATCTTCCCGACAAACAGCACCATAGATCTCAGCTTCCTGATTTTCTATCAAATTGATTTGGTTGGAAATCATGAATTAACTCTCAATTTTATTAAGAACGTGTTTAACCCAACTCAGGTTTGGTTAAAATGAAGATGATATCTTATTTTCCATTTGTAAAGTAGAGAGGGTTCAAAAGTAAGGATCAAAACTGGTTATTTATGTAGGATTGGATGATTCCTCTTTCCATTGCAAGGTAACAATGAGGTTTATTAAAAAAAGAGTCCTCCATTGATTATCTCCATCCTATAGAGGATTTGATGAGATGAACCATGGCTGGACTTAGGGCCGGATCCAGGTTTTCGTTGGCCCCGCTCAGGTAGCCCCTTTAACACTGCCCCCCACTAACCAATCAATTAAATGAGTGAAAGGCCCTGAGATTCCTAGTGTAGTAGGTCCTTCAGGCTCCTTTAGCTCCCGGTAGATTCCTCTTCTGCTCTTGATCGATCACATAGATCATTGCAGAGCAGGAGATGTGGTAACTCTCTCTGAGCAAGTTCCTCCTCTTTGCTTCTGTTCACAGACTGTGAGTGGGCCCCCTCATTTGTCCAGGGCCCCGTCACTTGCCTGGGTGTGCCAAGTGGTGACGCCGGCCCTGGCTGCACCTCCTCTTCTGGTTGACCCTATAGCTCTATTGTGTGTAGTCTTGAGTCTTAATGAATTATGAAACTAATTACAAAGGATTAAGATATAATCTCTGTCAATATATATTTGGTTTATTTGATATGAAATAGACAAGTGCAATAGGGTCTTATATGTTTGGATAGTGGAAATACACCAAAGGCAGTAAATTGCTCACCTGGGAGCTTACCACTGTCAGAGCGAATAATAACAGATGCAGCAGCCCCCATGGTAATGAAATACAGACAGTAGAGGTGAAAGGGTTAAATGCTGCACTGCCGTTTCAAAAAAGGATGATGATTCCTAAGAAAGTGATTTCATTAATTGCGTTTTGGAGTTGAAACTCCATCTTCAGGATGATCGCAATTCTGATGTGATTGTCTTGATAAAGGGGTATCAACGCACCTGTGCAGAGGCTTCTCTGGATCCCACAGGTTCATGGTGCATTTGCATAGAGACCATAGCAGCTCGAGCATGCGCAGAAGAGTTTTACACTCTGCCTGGAGTAGGGCTGGACCAGTGTGCAGGTGCAATCCCGAGAAGCCTCAAGCAGGCACGTGATTTGGATATTATTCAGAAGAGAAGGCTATCAGATGGCAAGGAGAGGCAGAACGAACAGTGAGGAGAGGCGGGACGGACTGTGAGGAGAGGTGGGATGGACAGTGAGGAGAGGTGGGGCAGATGGTGATGAGAGGCGGGACGGACAGTGAGGAGAGGCGGGACAAACAAGAGAGAAGAGGCGGGACAGACGATGAGGAGAGGTGGGACGGACAGTGAGAAGAGCCGGGATGGCTGGTGATGAGAGGCGGGACAGACAGTGAAGAGAGGCGGGACGGACAGTGAGGAGAGGTGGGACGAATAGTGAGGAGAGGTGGGATGGACAGTGAGGAGTGGTGGGATGGACAGTGAGGAGAGGTGGGGCAGACGGTGAGGAGAGGCAGGACGGACAGTGAGGAGAGGCAGGACGGACAGTGAGAAGAGCCGGGATGGCTGGTGATGAGAGGCAAGACAGAAAGTGAGGAGAGGTGGGACGGACAGTGAGGAGAGGCGGGACAGACAGTGAGGAGAGGCGGGACAGACGATGAAGAGAGGTGGGACGGACAGTGAGAAGAGCCAGGATGGCTGGTGATGAGAGGCGGGACAGATAGTGAGGAGAGGCGGGACGGACAGTGAGGAGAGGTGGGATGGACAGTGAGGAGAAGCGGGACAGACGATGAGGAGAGGTGGGATGGACAGTGAGAAGAGCCGGGACGGCTGGTGATGAGAAGTGGGACAGACAGTGAGGAGAGGCGAGACGGACAGTGAGGAGAGGCGGAACAGACAGTGATGAGAGGTGGGACGGACAGTGAAAAGAGGCGGATCGGACAATGAGGAGAGGCAGGACGGGTGGCGACGAGAGTCGGGACGTAACAAGCTACAATCAAGCCCATTGGACCAAAAATAGGTACCGTAATTATAATACAGGGCTGGAAGTTTTTAAAACTTATTTATTCTGTGTACAGGAAGGAGTCATGGTATAATAGCCTCCTTCTTAGAATGCAGAAAAGGAGCTGCTGTAGGTGGCGCTTTTACTTTCACGCACCCAAATCGGTTGACAGGTTCATTTTAATATATCAATAATTCTGAATTATTTAATATATTAAATTCCTAATATGCAAACATTTACATTTTTTCACCTTTCTAAAGGTATCACATGCCAGGTGCCGCGTTATTCTATCCAAGTGACTTCAAGTGTCAGTGTACAGGAGGGGCTGTGCGTCACGATTCCTTGCACCTTCATCGCTAATAGCAGAAATACATTCAATAATTCCTCTGGATTCTGGATACGGAGGCAGGAACAATTAGCTGCATTCTATATCGTAGCCACTAATGATAAATCCCGTGATGTGAAAAAATCCAACTTTCATCTGACGGGAAATCCCGATACCGGAGACTGCACCCTGACCGTAACTGACGCCAAGAAAGAAGATCAGGGGACGTATTATTTTAGATTTGAAGAAAGTCAAGACAATATAGTAAAATATAATTATAACAGAGACTTAACCACCGAAATTAGAGTGAATGGTAAGTAAATGTGCCTGAATTGCATAGAAGCCATCAGATACAAAACTTGAGATCTACATTGCTTGGTCACTTCATTAAAACACCTCACCTTCCACAACAGCAGCTTCCTTCTATAGGAATTAGACCTTTAAAGAGGTGGTCCACTACTTTAAGATTGATGACCTATCCTTACTAGAAGTCATCAATGTCTGATTGGCTGGGGTCCAACACCCTCAATATAAGATGCTGTCGCTGCGAGTGGTTGCATCACGTGGCCAGAAATGGTGGTCTCATCAAAGAGCCACCCCATGGCTAGGTCCTTCCCTGGAGGGATATCTGGCTAGTCCTGTGTTGAGACTCCTAAATGAGGCTCTACAGACTCTATTTGCATATTTGAAATTCCCATGGGGCAATGCGCCTAGGATTTCACTGTGTTGAGCACTTTAGCCGGCTGCCCGCAGTGTTTTCTTGGACTGGTCTCCCTGAGATCAGTGAATGCTTTGTGATGTTGGTCTACCAGGCATTGCTCCCACCTAGCCAGAATCCTACTCCACACTGATGAGGGGCAACACCCCGAAACAGCTGTCTGTGGATGGATACCTGGCCTTGGTATTCCTTTGTCTTATATTTAAGCTCATAAAGAGCTGGATATTGACTCAAAGGGCCACTTAATATGGTGGTTATGGTGGTCTCCTCAAAGAGCCACCCCATGGCTAGGTCCTTCCCTGGAGGGATATCTGGCTAGCTCTGTGTTTGAGACTCCTAAACGAGGCTCCACAGACTCTATTTGCATATTCGTAATTCCCAGGGGACAATGCGCCTAGGAATTCACTGTGTTGAGCGCTTTAGCCGGCTGCCCGCAGTGTTTTCTTGGACTGGTCTCCCTGAGATCAGTGTTTGCTTTGTGTTGGTGGCCAGAAATGGTCAGTTATGGAGCTGCTCAGTCTTCTAATGGTGTCCGTTACCAAACATCTGCCTCCTATTCCAATCAAGAGTAGGCAATTGGCCACGGCCACCATCAGAGGATAGAGCAGCTCCAGAACTAAGCATTTTTGGACACCTGCTGCCGCTATCGCCACCACCAAGAACAGTTGATCAGTGGGGGTGCTAGGAGTTGGAATCAGCTGATCTGACATTGATGACCTCTCCTTAGGTTTTAGTGTAAATCCACAAAGAATTGGAAAATTTTAATGAAATTCAACCAAGGAATGATGATCGATGCTAGGAGAGACATGGACAGAATATTTTTAGTAATGATATTGAGAGAATTCCTAAAATGTTAGGATATAGGAAGAGAACACACATGACTCTGTGACAAAGTTAGTTCTTAGGCAGTGGCGTAACAAGTCCACTGCAGGCCCCAGTGCAGCTTTCACACCCAGGCCCCCTTAGGTGAGGACCGGGGGGGTTGGTTGCTGTCAGGAATTTTCTGTCTGACCACACAGTTCCGGAGCGGGGCCGCCGCACTTACTATTACTTGCAGAGCCGCCGACAGCAGGAGGAGAGGAGGGGCGGGCACAGCTACAGGAAGTCCCGCTTCACTTCTTCCCCATCCTCCCTCCTCGGCTCGGACACCCGCGGTCGCGGTGGGCAGATGGAGGCACAGCCCCCCCCCGCGGGGAGGCGCAGGGCCCCCCCAAGGGGGCGGGCTCGGTCTCAACCGCGACCGCTGCGACCGCGGTAGGTTCGCCACTGTTCTTAGGTGTAGGTTTTTCTCCTAGTGACACACCTGCTATGGCTTTCCAGTGATTAGACTTAAAAGCCGCCATGCTCCTCTGCAAAATAAAATATGTAAATTGTCTCCTCAGAGAGGAAGGAGACTTAAATTATAGTGCCATCTAGTGGAAGTAGTAATCCTAAAAGTCAACAATGACCCTTTAATGAGCCATGCTATTGACTTTGGATTTATACCAGTTCGGAACCTCAATTTGCAGAGGCGGTGTTTTGAGGTATTTGCCACTCGTCAGTGCAAATTATGAGATCTGATTTGGCTGTATGAGAATAAGTGCAGTCTGAGGGGTCATAGTATGACTATTGTAGAAAAATGAGAGGACAGTGCTTTCAGGATCCGCGCTGCTTATCCGATGGGAAGGACTTGACACTATTTAGCATACAAACTATGGCTTTTTATTACATTATAGGATGTAATAACAATCCATCATTTGCATGTTAAATCGTGTCAAGTCCTTTCCTATCGGAAAAGCATGGATAGGTCCACCACAGTCTTCTCCAAGATTACATAGGTCCACCAGGATCTTCTTCAAGCCTGGATCGATCCACCGGGTTCTTCTTCAAGCCTAGATAGGTCCACCATGGTCTTCTCCAAGCTTAGATAGGTCCACCAGGGTCTTCTTAATTCTAGATATGTCCACCAGGGTATTCTCCAAGTCTAGATAGGTCCACCAGGATCTTCTCCAAGCCTAGATAGGTTCACCAGTGCCTTATCGAAGTCTAGAAAAGTCCACCAGGGTTTTCTTCAAGCCTCGATAGATCGACTAAGGTTTTCTCCAAACCTAGAAAGGTCCACAGGGTCGTCTCCAAACCTAGATAGGTCTACCACAGTCTTCTCCAAACTTACATTGGTCCGCCAGGGTCTTCTCCAAGCCCAGATAGGTCCACCAGGGTCTTTTCCAAACCTGGATAGCTCCAGCAGGGTCTTCTCTAATCCTAGATACGTCCACCAGGGTATTTTCCAAGCCTAGATAGGTCCACCAGTGTCTTTTCCCAGCCTAGGTAGGTCTACTAGGGTCTTTTCCAAGTCTATAAGGGCCCCGTCACACGGGGCGACGGGGCAGGGGATGTCGGCAGCGAATGGCGAGGGCGCACACGCTCTTGCCGCCCCCGCCAGCATCGCCGTCCCCAGTTTAGATGGGGTGTCTGACAACCCCGGCGGCGATGCAGGACAATGGGAGCCTATGGCTCCCATCGCCTGACAGGTCGCCGGCGCCCGGTTACATAGGGCGATGTGTGGACATCGCCCCATGATGGTCGCCTGGTTTCACAGCACTGCTGTAAAACCAGGCGACCGGCCGGGACCGGCGACATCGCTCCTTTACATGTGGCGACGTAGGGGCGATGACGCTGGTGATAGGCCACGCCCCCATGTCGCCTGATGAATGGGCGGCGATATCGCCCCGTGTAACGGGGCCCTAAGAGTCTACTAGGGTCTTATTTAGGCCTTGATAGGTCCAACAGTGTCTTGTCCAAGCCTAGATAGATCCACCATGGTCTTGTCCAAGTTTATATAGGTCCACCAGGGTCTTCTCCAAGCCTAGATAGGTCCACTATGGTAATATCCAGACATATTCAAGTCACTAGTTATTTATAACCTTGTTAAAAGGAATTGTGTATTTCTAACTATTTGGTTACATTGTAATAGTCATTTCATTGACCTACTCCAGTGCCCCATCTCATCCCCACCTCTCCCCTCCTACTGTCTCCCAGCCATCCCCTATAGACTGCGAGCCCTTGTGGGCTGGATCCTCTGCCCTACTGTACCTGTATGATTTAATTGTCGTGATTTTTATGTTCTTGTTCTCGTCCTTGTTCTGCCCTTACACATGTAAAGCGCCATGGAACCAATGGCGCTATCTAAATATATAATAATAATAAGTAGACTAATATGTTTTTCTCACTGATTGTTCCTTGAGTAGATCTCATAGAAGAACCCATCATCTCAGACTTTGAGACAGTGGTTGCCGGAGTGGATACAACCCTGACCTGCACTCCTCCAGGAGACTGCTCCCCAATATTCTTAAATTTCCAATGGAGGAAGAGTAATGTGGCCGGTATCTGGAAGAAGACATCTACTATAACGTTTACCCCATCTCTAAACGATCACGAGAAAAGCATCACATGCGAAATGACAAACTCTGAAGGGAAGACAACCAGGAAGACCGTTCTTCTTGAGGTCTACTGTAAGTTCCTATTATATTTACAGATATAGCTATTCTCAAAGACTGCACCGGATTGCTAACACTTTGCCTTTGTCTTTCCTCCTCATTTGTGAGAAGTCAGAACGACTCCTTGGAGCCTCACGTCACCAATAACGGGTCTCCAATCAGCCTGTTAAGCGATTGGTGGTGGCAGTGTAATTTTTGTATTTACGTGTTTTTAGTGACTGGACCAAGGTATATACAGGATGGGTCATTTATATGGATACACCTAAATAAAATGGGAATGGTTAGTGATATCAACTTCCTGTTTGTGGCACATTAGTCTATGGGAGGGGAAAACTTTTCCAGATGGCGGCCATTTTGAAGTCGGCCATTTTGCATCCAACTTTATTTTTTTTTAATGGGAAGAGGGTCATGTGACACATCAAACCTATTGAGAATTTCATAAGACAAACAATGGTGTGCTTGGTTTTAACAAAACTTTATTCTTTCATGAGTTATTTACAAGTTTATGATCACTTATAAAATGTGTCCAAAGTGTTGCCCATTGTGTTGGATTGAACCCTCTTCTCCCACTCTGGACACACTGATAGCAACACCGCAGAAGAAGTGCAGCACAGGCCTCCAGGATCCGCTGTGTCAGACGCTGCACATCTCGTATCTTCACAGCATAGACAATTGCCTTCAGATGAGGAATGAGGGTAACTGTATGTGAATGGTGAAGTTACCAAACAAAACCAGCGCTATTGGTCTGACCCTAACCCACAGTGGATAGATCCCTCCAAGACTGCTGGAACACAAACATTGATGGTATGGTGTGGTATATGGGGTACAAAGATAGTGGGGCCATTCTTCATCAATGGAAACCTCAATGACACTGGATAGGTAAATCATGTATATGGAATCACTGGTATATCTGCATTCCATCACGTTGAGTGCCTCAATATTCTGCATAAATCAGGGCAGCTGTGCTCATTTCCTTAACCTCTATCAATGCCCTGATTGGCCATTAGGATAAGGGGGCACCGGAGAGCTGCATGTTCATGACAGGCATTATAATATATGATGTAGACAAATAAAAAATCACAAGACTGGGAATATAATTTCTATATTTTCTTTTTTAGCGCTACCTCGAAGTATGGAGATCACCATTCATTCATCCAAAGGTACGATAATATTGTTTTATGCTTATTTTAAGTTTATTCATAACAGTTTAGTTTTACAAAAAATAACTGAGTACATCATTCGGCATTTGTAGTCACTGGACTCAGGGGAGATAAAGAAGAAGACATGGATCTCTGGTTAGGTACAATGGAGGACAACCCATGCATTGGAAGGTTTTAGCACCGGGAATGTGATAAGAGAGGAATTATTGGTTGAGGGTGTGTGTGTCACATTATCCAAATGTATAGTAGATGTAGGTGCCACCAACAGCACCCACATCCATCTCGATGAAGTGGCCTTGCTGCAAACTAATATTAATACTGAAGTTTGTAAAAGTCCAACGCACATGTATGGGATTCCGACAAGCGCTCCATCTGCATTAACACAAGAGAAATCCCAACCACAAGATCAATGTTGGTTTCACTTTTTTTAGGTGATTAATGAACCATTAAGCATTACTGAGAGGTGGAGACATGAGGGTCAATGGGTGCCCTTATCCATGGCCCTAGCTGTCTTTAGAAAGACCGTCTGGGGCTGGGACTCACCCTACTGATAACCCATACCTTTATCCCATGGGCAGAACACTACTCAAACAACACACTATGAGGGTACCAGACTATGGTAAGACTTCATTTGGTCACCTATAGTTAACAGCATATAGTGCATTCCCAGGAAGAACACAAGATGGTACAAGCGATTGTCATCCTCCTGCTGGCTCATCAGGGATTAGAATGTTCACTCTTAAAGTGACCTTTGGGACGCTCATTCTCCTGATTAGTAAGGGTCCCAATTGTCGATCCCCCAGCTTTGAAGCTTTGAAACATTTTTTTCTTTCACCTATTATTGTGTCACATAATGGTAACGTATTGCAGATGGAGATCTCCCAGTGGATCAACCAGTGCTTATTGACGAAACTGAAAAATTGACCCTTGTCTGCCGAGCGAATGATAGTCCAACCCCTAATGTGGTCTGGATAAAGGGGGAAATCGGCATGGAATCAATTACAATAAGTAACAGTGGATTGCCAGCAATCATAAATGTGACATCATCGATGGCCGACGTCTACCGATGCCTGGCATGGAACGCCATCAGGTTTACAGAACGACGCATCAAAGTTGGCAAAAAACCTGGTAAAGCAAATGCTATCATTACGTCTTATACTGTACATTGGGTATTTTCTAGAGGGAAGACTGTATATTTCTATAAAGATGAGTTACGGTAGTCTATATTAATAATAAGCCTCATTGACTCAGGAGAGTCATGTATGGAAGAACATTTGTGCTATGACGCTACATTGTCATGGTTATGGATCCAGTCGCCACAGAGGTACTGCACCCATGTTAGGGTGTAGTATCCCACTCTCGGGTACACACTAGGAACCATTGTAGTGGGGATTATTTAAATAAATAATGAAAAAAATGCGTGGGTTTCACTCGATTTTTGATTGCCAGGCTAGGTAGAACCCAGGTTGTTGATAGCGGCTCCCACCGCTTGCTGCCACCGCTACTCCCACGCAGTTCCTGTCCTTTTTTGAAGCATACCAGCTGGCAACTGGCACCTTACGGAAGCATTCCACATACATGCTACTAAAGCTAGAACAATGTGGAAGCTCTCCCAAAAAAATCTTCTCTGAACTTTAAAGTTTGTGTTCACCCATCCCTATTGTGAGGTGTACCAGCAATGTACGGTATGTTCGCACAGATGGAGATCTGTAGGGATATGAAACCACATAGGCTGCCTGGGGCTTGTAGTGCCAGGAATATTATATTATTTTAAGGGCTGTTTCCATAGGATGCACAGAATTGATGAGAGGGACTGAACATCCACATACTTCCCATAGGTATGTCTCAAGGATATAATGAGACTACTGATGGATCACATGTCTGTGATGTAAGGAAGGTTCTGGACTTCCTGATTAGTCCACATGGTAAACAAGCATGTCTGAGAGTGGAGATGGATACAGGGTGTTTGAAAGACACACAGTCTCGAGACTGGGTCAGTGTGCTTGGGAAGCAGTTATACCTTGAAGGCATGAAGACTTGCGACGATGTGTGCAGAGCCTTAAAGATACACCTCTGATGGAGCAGAGCTGATAGAAGCGGCTAGACCCTGCAAAGGTAAAAGACTATGTTTGTTATGGACATTGATGTTCTCACCTTGCTGAGGGATGTATTCAAAGCATGGTGGGAATAGCTGACATTGAAAGGTTCTGGACTGGGTGTGTACCATTCCAGCCGCGGCATTGAGATGAACTATTCTATAGTTGGTATTATGACGTCTTTAATAAACCAGCTGGTTTTGTTTGTACAAAAACCATTGCTCCGTGAGCTGATTGTGTGACTGAGTTTTCCCCTACATGCTCAGTGAGCGCTACCTCACAAAACAAAAAAGCATGAATAACATAGGACCCAAACCTGGTCATAATATTGGCGTCCAGAAGGACATTGACTAAAATACTTTACAAAATATGTTGATAAAATTATAGTTAAAACAAATGAAAGAAAAAAGCTAAAATCTACTGTCCCAATTCATCATTTACTTTATTATTATTACTTTTGTGTCTTGTGATATCCGTTGTAGGTTTTATTGTGCCTAATTCTTAAAAATCATCTTTATTTTCATGGTTAACGTTTTTTGGAAATTTTTGGTGCAAAAAGCTGCAGATTTTGCAAAAGTATCAGTCAGGGGCGGACCGTCACCCCTGGGGGCCCTGGTGCAGGTGTGGACCGGGGGGGGGGGTGCTGGTGCTGGGAGAGAGCTCTCTTACCGCTGCTTCTGGGAGAGCCGCGCTCTCCCGCCTGGTGACGGCGGCTTGTGGGGGTCGGCTGGGAGAGCCGCGCTGAGAGCCGCGCTCACCCGACTGGTAACGGCGGCTTGTGGGGGTCGGCTGGGAGAGCCGCGCTCTCCCAACTGGTATCGGCGGCTTGTGGGGGTCGGCTGGGAGAGCCGCGCTGAGAGCCGCGCTCTCCCGCCTGGTGACGGCGGCTTGTGGGGGTCGGCTGGGAGAGCCGCGCTGAGAGCCGCGCTCTCCCGACTGGTAACGGCGGCTTGTGGGGGTCGGCTGGGGGCCCCCTCCAGGCTTGAAGGGGCCCCCTAACCGGTCGGGGCCCTGGTGCAGCTGCACCAGCTGCACCAGTGTAGTTCCGCCCCTGGTATCAGTATTCCTCAACATTTTCGGCCACTCCGATGGAAGACTAGGGTATATTTGTGCAAAAATGGTGAATTTGTCATAAACATCTGGAAAACATAAATATGACATTTGTAAAGCTGATTGTTATCTTCTCTACAGTCTGTACACAAAGAACCCTGGACTCCGCCATCATTGTTGGGATGGTTGTTGGTAATATTGTCGTCCTCATCCTAATTCTTGTAGGATCCTGTTTCTTTCTGAAGAAACAAATAGAAAAAGGTAAGGGAGGATGTTTTTTTCATTACATACAATCAACCGCTACTGTTGACCGTCCATAGAATGTTGAATAAAATTGTAGCGATTGCGTTGTACATAGCCGTCTCTATTTCTCCACCTGTTCGACATTTTCTCATGAGTATCTGTTTTTACTGTCCTTTCCTGTTTTTGTAGATTTTTCTTTATTTCTCTTTGCCCAGATGATAAATGTAATTGGTAAAATGGGTAAAGGGGTACTTAGCATTTTGAGGGTCTCGACCGGCAATATTGTAAGTGGCCGGTACGTTGGACAGAGGCAGAGGCCTGCTGCAATGTAAAATCTAGGGTGTTTTGCCGGGACTTGTTGTTCCACAATTCTGCCATCAACCAAGAAGACAATTCCAGCGAGCAAGAAAGAGGGAATCCCAGACGTATGAAAAGCACAAGACCAGCGCCCCCCACATCCCGTAAAAACCACCAACGCATTTCGACAATATGGACTTAGTCATGACTTAGCCACCATGACTAAGGCCCTGTGACCGAAACACATCGGTGGTTTTTAGGAGATGTGGGGGCTCTGGTATTGTGTGTTTTTTCATAACCTAGTGACAAAATAAATATAAGCTTTTCATACTCCTGGGATTCCCTCTTCCATGCTTGCTGGAATTTTTTTCTTGTTTGGAGTTCTCTATGACCTAACACAGGTCTTTACCATGCTGGAGGAACTACCTGGACTTCATGTGGTGAGTTGAATATTTCTCTTGGTCACAATTCTGCTATATTATTGAGGGCTGGATTTTATGGATTAGTCAGAAAGAGTTGGGCGGGTCTGGCTAACCACATACCTCCCATAGGTGTCTCTCATGTAATATAGTGAGACTGCTGTGGTGTCACATGACCTCTGATGTCAGACAGGTCCTGTGAGTTGCAGACTTCCTGTTTGCAGCACATAGTGAACAAGCCATGTGTGAGTGTGGAGGCGGCTAGAGCTTCTGAGAGTCCAGGAAGCAACCAAGGATTCTGAGGACTTACTTCAGGTGACAATAGTGAGCAAGCCCAATTACCTGGTGAGTGAATGCAGTAATTGACTTCCTGGATGGCGAGCCTGGCTGGAGCAAGTCTGAAGCCTGCCAGGTTACTGAGCAGGTAACCCCAGAGAAGTGTATTATGTGTACTGGCAGACATCAGTGAGTAAAGGACTGCTAGATCCTCACTGGAACACACAGGTGGAGTACAGCCAGTGAGTGTAGATTTATCTGTGATTGAAATGATGAGGTCAATATATATAATTTCTGATGATGCAGTGAAGTGGGCTATATTATAAGTGGTTTATGTCTGTTATGATTAAACCGAAAGAACTATTTATGTAGAAACTATTGCTATGTGACTTAATATCACTACCAAGCAATTGGTATGACAATGGTGCTCTGATTGAGCCGTACTCCACATACAATGTGCCCTAGGCTTGAAAAATGGGTAAAGTGTCTATCTACATTGGAATGTATTGTGAACAATTCTTATGGATCATCGGGATGAAATTGATAGAGGGAGCCTAAGGACATAGATGGGGCAGTAGGATAGTATGTGGCTGAAGCCACACCTTGCGCTTTGGGAACCTGTGCAATTATGAACAGCACCTAACCCAATAATGACCACGCGATTTTCTCTTTATGACCTTTAGTTTTTTCCTTCGAAAGCCTTTCGAGAGCTGTAATTTTTATATTTTTTGGTCAATATACCCATGTGAAGGCTTCATTTTTGCAGGATGAGTTATACTTTTCAATTAAGGCAATAATTTTACCAACTACCGTGTTTCCCCAAAAATAAGACACCCTTTTTGGTCCCAAAGATGGACCATGTCTTATTTTCGGGGGGGGGGGGGAAGTCTTATATAACGTACATTCCACTGCAGCCTCCCATACACACACAACACACACACACCCATACACACCACACACCCATACACACACACCCATACACACCACACACCCATACACACACACATACACACACACATACTCCTACACACACACACACATACACACCACACACCCGCACACACACACACACACATACTCATACACACATACCGATTTTTATCGGTCCAGTGTCCCCGCTGTCCGGTGTCCCCGCTCTCCGGTGTCCCCGCTGTCCGGTGTCCCCGCTCTCCGGTGTTCACGCTCTCCGGTGTCCACGCTCTCCAGTGGCCCCTGCTCTCCGGTGTCCGAACTCTCCAGTGGCCCTCGCTCTCCGGTGTCCGTGCTCTCCCCACTCCCCGGTGGCCTCCGTTCTCCAGATTCTCGCTGTAGCTGCCGATCTCCGCCCAGGTCAGGAGCCCTGCACCATTTACAGTGCAGGAACCGTGAGCCAATCACAGCCCAGGAACCGCGAGCCAATCAGAGGCCATGCACGACGTCAACTGGCTGCGGATTGGCTTGCGGTTCCTGGGCTGTGATTGGCTCACGGTTCCTGCGCTGTAATTGGCGCAGGGCTCCTGACCTGGGCGGAGATTGGCAGCTACAGATGGAATCCGGAGAGCGGGGGGCCACTGGAGAGCGGGGGGCCACCGGAGAGCGGGGAGAGCGCGGACACCGGAGAGCGGGGGCCAACGGAGGTACGCCTTATAATCGGGGGTGCCTTATATTAGGAGGTAGGGCGCCCCCCAAGCATGCCTTACTTTCGGGGGGCGCCCTGTTTTCGGGGAAACACGGTAGTGTACTGGAAAATAGGGAAAAAAAGCAAAGTGCAACGAAATTGCAAAAAAGAGTGCAATTCCACAATTGTTTTGAGTTTTTTTTATTTACCATGTTCATTATATGGTAAGAATGACTTAGCATTATAATTCTTCGGAACAGTACGAGTACGTAGATACCAAACATATAGTTTTATCTTAATTTAAAGGGTGAAAAAAATCTGAATTTTGTATAAAAAAAAGTTGCCTTTTTCACCAGTTTCCGAGGACTGTAACATTTGTATTTTTCAGTATCTGGAGCTGTGTAACGGTTTATTAAGCTGGCTTTTTACTGATAACTTTTTGGGGTAGATACAATGTTTTGATTTCTTCTTATTGTATTTTATTGTAATGTTTATTTTTTTTCTCGTTACACTGTTTTACTGATCAGATTAATATATTTTATGTTTTGGTACATCGGACATTTCTGAATGCAGCAATACCAGATAAGAATATTTATTTTTAAACTTTTATTTTCAATGGGGCAAAAAGGGGGTGAACTGAACTTTTGTTTTATTTTTATTTTTTTCCTATTTTTCAAAACAGTTTTTTTTCACTTTATATTCTATTTACTAATCCCGTTACAATACTTAACGTTGTGATTATCCGATCACTTGTGCTGTACATATCGGTGCATCAGCATCAGACCTGCTCTGTACAGCAAAAATCACAATCTCCTATGAATGTCGCTTGCAGCCAGTGGCGTAACTACCGCGGTCGCAGCATTTGCCCAAGGACAAGGAGAGGAGGGAGGGCGGGAAGTGAGTGCAGCCTCGCTTCCTGCCGCTGTGCCCGCCCCACCTCTCCTCTAAACGGCGCAGAAGGTGGCCGACCGCGGGATTATTTGACAGCAGGTACTCCCAAACGCTCATCATCCGCCGCCAGCACCCCCCGCTCATCAACTGCCTCTAGCACCCCCCTCCCCCCCCGCTCATCAACTGCTGCCAGCCCTCCCCCCCCCGCTCCTCACCTAAGCACTCACAGGAGGATCATGATGACGGACACAAGGGTCATCATCTGACCCCTGGCAGTTAGGAGAACCAATCGGCACTCTACGATCATGTCATAGGGTTGACAATGGGAGCGGGGAATGGTGCGTGTTACATGCCATTGTCAGAGACTTACAGTGGGATTTAACTAGTTAACATCTCTGCTCCACCCGTTCCTGTTAGAGGCACATGACTGCTAATTAGATCATCCAACATGTGCAGGGAAAGATGCCAGCTCGGCATGTGAGCCCGCATCAAAGGTCAGGGTACCAATACATCATAGGTTGTGAAGGGGTTAATACTATGTGGGCTGCATGTACATATATCCAGCTAAAATGTTTTCTTTTCTAGCAAAGAAATCTCTGGATTCCAGTACACAAGTAGCCGAATCCACATATCAGGTAAGAGAGACTCGTTGGAAACTGTGGCTTGTTAGATAAGTTATTCTATCCCATTCTATTTTATTGGACTATAAAGTTAGGAGGACTCATTCTTGTAATCATTCGTTTATAGACCTGCTATGGGAGGCTTATCATTATTATCATAGCTAGTGGGGAGGTTTGTGCTGCAGTAGGCTGCCACCCTGCCAAAACCTATGTATTTTTTGGACTATAAGACGCACCTAGACTGTCTTCAATAAAGGCTTTCATTAGGACCCCAGCTGTCCTGGCCAATCCAAATAACTTTATTATTGGGAACGTGTTAGTCTCCTAGGGTGTGTGCTCAGCATCCACATGTTGGACGTAGTGCCTCCAGACCTGAGGGAACCTGCTCTTGACTCCGCAGCATGAAATCAACATGCTGCGGAGCTGTGGGAGCGTGGCAACCCCCCACTGCAGCTAAAATAACGCAGTGGTCAGGCACAGCATAGTGAGGATGAGATTTCTTGACATCCCATCTACTGTGCTGCTACTGTACTACGCGGCGTTTTGGACACAGCGGCAATACGCCACATTCAAAACACTGTGCATCCTGATTGTGAGCAAGCACCCTTAGGAAATGTGCAAACGATCCGGAGACACTGCTTTAGGGACCTGAGGGAAGGTGCAGATCACCGCAGGTGAACACATCCGCCCTGTGCCCACGATCAGAGTTTGGGGCCTCTGCACCGCCCAGGGTTGTGTGGGGACTCAGATATCTGGGCCCTCTGCTGCGGTTGAGATGTCACTCGTGGCATGCCCAGACCTGTAGCCCTGGTGGTTAGCTTTAAAAAGGGGAAGGGAATGGTAATAAAGTTCACTTGACGCCACTTGCAGATTCTGGTGATTGAGCACCAGTGCCACTTCAGGCCTCCGGAGTGCGATGGTACTGCAGCTTAGATGGGAGAGCTCCCTGCAGGTGGAGCTTGGCCTCCGGGGCAGGAATGCACCGATAATGGAGTTGCTGGTGATGGAGATGTGCAATTAGCAGTGCAGCAGTAGAACAAACACACGGAGTCTTTGTCACTTTACCCGAGTACTTTACTGGAACAGTTCAGATGGCAGTGCAGGTCACAGCTTACGCAGTTTAACATAGGTAGCTGGCCGGGTTGTCATAGGGGAATGCAAAGTCTTTCAAATGATCCCGTGGTATGCCTTCTTAGATCTAACTCATGTCCTGCAGCTAGTCCTGTCCTAGAACAGCCCGCTTTATACCAGTCCCGGTGGGGTGCTATGAGGATCCCTTCTTCCCGCTCTCTCTCTCTCCTTTACAGGGACTCGACCCTGGTGGGCTATCCTGGTGTGACTGCTCTCCGTAGACAGGGTGTTAGGGCCGATAGACTGACCCGCAACGACCGGTGTAGACAGCTCAGACGCTGGACTCCCTGCACCGTATCCTCAGAACCGGCATTCCGTTCAGTGGAACAGGGTTCCCCCGAAGTATGGGCACTCCGCTCTGGGGTCCCCTCTTTCTGTCTGGGCTGCCTCTTCTCTCAGCCCCTCCCTCGGAGACCCCTTCTCTCTCTCAGGGCTCCCTTTTTCCTCCGCTCCTCGGGACGAACTGTAAACTCCCGTTTTTCTACCTCCCTCCTCCCCTAATTCAACCCCTGGGGACTAACTCCACCTAGGCTCGAATGTGGTAGTGCTGGGTTAAGAGTCTCCTACCAACTTTACATTCCCTAACAACACTCATTTATTGGTGCAGTACCCCAACTGTGACATCTGACCAGTGGGGCGCCACATTTTCTCCTGCAATCACCCGATGGAGATTGCTCCAAACTCTACTCTGTAGTGTTGAATTAACATGACACGGAAAATAGGGGGGGGGGTCAGACAGAAAGCCGCCTGTCATGTTAGCTAATGCTGCGGAGGAAACAAACACAATGGGCATAGGATTTCTGGAAATCCCATCCACTGCGCTTGTACTGCATAACAAGCATTAAGGGCGCAGCGCAAACATACTGCATCCATGATGCTACAAGTCCTGATCATGCACATGGAGCCTTAAAGTAGACTTTAGGTGGATAGACAGAATCAGAGTAAGCTCTGATCGCTCCTGTTGGAGGCAGGTGCTGACTGTATAACACAGCTGGCAATAACCCCTTTGGGGAGTGGACTTAGATCCAAAGCCTGCTCAATAAACCTGCCCCCAAGGTTTATAGCTGATGTCGGGAAGAGGTAACATTCTCTTTGTGCTACATGTTGGTTGATTCTCTAATTTTGGTTTAGCGTTTGATTTATTTTCTTTTGATCAATTTTTCTTTTCTAGGAACTAAAAGGACAGAAAACAGATATCTACTACAACATGAGAGCACAAAAATAAAGAAGACTTCGATTGTCATTTTACTCATAGCTTGGCTGCGAAAATAAGAATGCGCATATTGGGTCTTATCTCAATTAACAATTTCACTTAACGATGTGGAATTGCTCACCTTTGTCAGTTGTGAAACCCACAACTGGTAGAATAGCGTACAGGCAGCTGCTGCAGGGACCGCACTCTCAACGGTGACCGTGGTCGTGATGCAGAGTCTTGGACAAAGTGCCTCAGTGTCCGCGCTGCTGCTCCGAGACCAAAGAAACACAGACACGGGAATGTCTGGGTCAGCTACAGCCTTTATTTTCCGACGCGTTTCGGAGCCTCCTCCCGAGCTCCTTCCTCAGGGAACATCAGGGATAGATATGTAACCGCTCAAGTCAATTACTGGCTTTGGAGCTGACTAAGGCATCACCGCAGAGGCTGGTGATTGACACAGAAATGACATGCCCATATGTCAGGAACGACCATTCAGGTTATATGGACATTTGACATATTCATTGTAACAAAAGAGAATAGGCGCAACTCACCAATGCAAAAATCTTCAAGCTTTATTCCAGTATTAAAGGTCATGCAGTAAGGAGGGGATGACGGCCGTTTTGTGCACACCTGCACTTAAATGGGTCCTTAATTCTCGAAGTTCTGCAACTTTATACAGAAACACTATCTATATCACATATCTATCTGCAGTGGAGGAAGCAATGAGAATGATAAGAGACCGGAACATGTCTACAAAAGAGTGATGGGGGGATTGTTAAATAAGTATAGACGTTTTTAATCTTAAACCACTCGTGGAAGAAAAAAAATTAAAACATGGGACCAGGAGAGAATCCAGTTAACGTAGTTACCGTCTGGCTTTATTATTGCTTAGTGATCAGTTATAAATTCCTTTCACTCTTGCAAACTGCACTTATCACTTCATGTAATATTGTACGAATAAAGAGATGTATTAGAGTTCATCCATTGCACACATTTTGTTGCATATTTTGGGTCAATATTGGTCCATAATGCTCCTTGTGAAGATCACCAAGTTGGTGATAGCTTTACAGACCGCACAATGCTTCACTGGGAAGAAAATATGCTAAAATCCTCAAGGAGGAAGCAGACCGGAACTCTAGTTCCACCCAGTGGATGTGGTACTCTTAAACTCAATGTGACTGCAGACTCAAGAATCCTTCCAGCGTCCGCAGTTGCCCTTTGTATATTCACCAATTTCTTAGCCAGGAACGGACCACAAACATGCAATATCCATGTTCTTGGCCAGAACCCGACAAGTGGATGTGACCTCAGTCAATGCATGATGGAGCAAGGCTGCGCTCTAGATGGCTGTGCCTACTAGTTGGACACTTCCACCCCATATACTTTTATTGAGCGAGGAGCGCCCACTAGTTGGCGGCTCTGACCAGAAACATGTATATCACATAATTGTGGTATATTCCCGGCTTAGAAACCAGCGAATCCTTGCACAACACAGTGCAAGCACTGGGAGGATTGATGTGTCTGTACTTATTAATGGTAGAAAGAAAATGATCAGCAGATCAGTGCATGCTAGATAAGGAAAGGAGCAAATAGAGTCTTATCTGGGGACAGAATGCTAATGTTAAATCAGGAAACTGCTCGCATTTTGTGGTTGTGTTAGACACAACCACTATAGATGCATTTAACCAGCTGATGTAGACCCACGATAGGTTAAAACGTGATATTCAAGATAGAACGGTTCTAATGCGCTGCCGGAAATAACTGAAGGTCCAACATCTGAGATAGGAAGTGAGATAGGAAGTTTATTTGGTCAACGCGTTTCGAACCATCAGCTCCTTCATAAGGACAACAAACATACGTTAGCACATGTACATGGCATTATATAGGAGAGAAGCACACGAACAGGCAGTTTAAAAAAAAAGCCAGCGAAAACAGTAATGCTACACATTATAAATGACTAGCTGTAGAGCCCGGCGTTGCCTGGGCATAGTGACTAACATTTTTTAGTTATACGCTGAGTATTTGTGTGTGCGTGTGTGTATGTATGTCCACTATACGCATCAGACCTGGCCCCCCACCTCCCCACAATCCAAACCAGCACCACCTACCCTCATTTCCCCCCAAACCTACTCCTCACCCCTTGCCCCTAACAAAAAACTTTCCTCCCCCCAAACCGCAACTCTTCCCCACCAAACCTACACTCCCCTGTCACCTCCCAAACCCATACCCATGACCCCCCACTCCCCAAACCTGCACCCCCCTAACCTGCTCCCAAATCTGCTCCCCCACAAACTTGCACCCCCAAAAAAATACCCAACTCGCTCATACTGGGCTCATACTGTTTATAAGGGTGCTGTGTGTGGGCTCATCCTGTAAATAGAGTGGCTATGTGGGGCTCATAGAAGGGTGGAGCTAACCTAAGGAGGCAAAGCCATATGCAACCATGATGGGGTGTGGCTATGTAGAGGGGGTGGGGCTGTGTGGAGGGGTGGAGCTATGAAGGAGACTTGGCTACACATAAAGGGGCAGGGCTAACCAGAGGGATGACACTATGAAGTGGGCTGGGCTATGTGGAGGGGACATGGCTATGTGGAGGGGTAGAGTTATGAAGTGGGTGGGGATATGGAGAAGGTGTGGCAATCTGGAGAGGGCAGAGCTATGATACACACACACATACTCAGCTCTATATATTGGATAATAGAAACACAAATATACATGAAGCAAAACCAATGAATTACATTAATATTAAATTTACATAAATGAAAAATTACTTTCTTTTGCCTGCGAGTTCGATCCAACAGGACGACACATGACTTCTGTGCTGGGCAGTTCTTATATTATTATTATTTAGTGTGCACTCTACAATATGATCCTTGATCGAGTTATACGCTGGCAATACGTCAGTGAGCCCTGAGGAGTCGCAAAGAATTTCCATAACTTTTAGTCCCATCCCCTGGTGTGCTGACATCATCACATCCGTTGGTCAGAACCACGCGCCTTCTGGTGCCAAAAATCGCCTCTGACGTCACAGCGCCTCCCATGACATCCAGTACCGACCAGGCCATAGACAATGCAATCCATGACGTCGTAATGTCTGGAGCTTTTTCTGAACCAGGAACCTTGGTGTAGAGTGATGAAGAGCAAAGAGGTTGGCATATAACAGGGGACTAGAGATGAGCGAACCTTTAGCAAACATGTTCACCGATTTCAAATCCCGACCGAATTTGGCAACGTTCGTTCAGGCCCTCAAACCCGAATGTTTTGCTGAAAAGTTGGAAGTTTGGGTTTTGCTCGGTAATTGTTCTGATGGATGTTTGGCTTAACGTAGAACAAAAACCCTAGTGCAAATCCATTAATGCTTCTGTTCTACATTATCTTACACACATATACACAGACAGACACAGCGATCTTACCAATCTCCCGCTGCTTGTTTGCTTCTGGGTCCGCTCACAGACTCCCGCTCTCCTGCTCACTTACTCCCGGTCCCACCCATGAAGCTTCCTGCATATTTACTGCACTGACCAGCAATGGCCAATCACAGACATTCACACTCTGTGAGAGTGCTGTGATTTGCTGTTGCAATCAGACTGCATTTCCTCCATCTGCATGATGTCAGTGCTTGGTTGCACATACATGTATGGCAACCAACCTGCCGTCATAGTGTGTAAAATAAATAAATAATGGGGAAAAAAATGCATTGGCCTCCTCTGTATTTTTCAGTCTAGCACAGACAAAGCAGACAGCTCCGAGCTGCCACCCTCAGCTGCCTAACTTTACTTTGGCTGGCAAAAATAATGCGCAGGGTTCCCTCCCTATTTTTATTGCCAGCCAAGGTAAAACTATGCAGCTGGGGGCGGGTATTCTCAGCAGGGTGAGGGACCATTGTTTTTGCCCCCCCCCATAATTACTAATAATTTGCTAATAATTGTGGTGCCCTCTAAGATGTATAAATGTCCAAAGGTAGAGCGTAAAAAAACTTGAAGACAAGGGAATACAAAATATGGTGTTATCCGGGAAGGAAACAGGGGTTAACACCAAAATAGGAGACCCATCTTGTAGGTTTGTAAGAATCACACCCACTATACTCGCTTAGAACACATGGCTGCTGCCGTGTCATGTGGGTGTGAAACTGAAAGCATTGATAGAAATGGTTATGTCACATCCCCAGAATCTGCTCCTGTGACTTCTGCTACCAGGCGCCGCTGTGTTCACTCCAAAGATGGGGCTCGTGATGTAGTAGTCTGACTAGTAGATGTGTTGTATGGCTTCCCAGCTGCAGTCATTAACTCTGACTTCAGCCAATTAGGAAATACTGCAGCCTATTTGAATCCTCTGTGTGTTCCTGCTGGCAGCCAGATATATTTCCTGATTCTTTTTATCCTGCTTTGTATTATTGATTTTCCAGATTGACCTGTGCCTGTTTTGTACGATTCTCCAGCCTAACAATATTGTACTTTTTTAACCTCTTAACTTTGACCCTGCTTGGCGAATTTTCTATTACTGCACTGCAACCCCTGGACTGTATTGGCAGCAACCCCCTGGACCTTGCAGTAAAGCCAGATCACTGTATAGGGGTTAAAGGGTGTCTGGGTATTTGGAGGTTCTGTGTGACAGTGCAGTTTGCTATTAGGGTACCTTTACACACTGCCACAGGAAGGCAGCAACTGCCGGGCACTGGGGATAATTGTGAATGTTGCCATGAAATCACTACGAAATAGCGGCGTGTAAATCAAGAAATTCCTTCCTGTGTCCCGCTGTTCCTTCGGATACCTGTTGATGAGCCGTGCTCAAAAACAGGAAGGAACAATACCTATGGTGGTGGCGTGTAATCGGGGCACAGGCAAGGTATTTGCGTGGCCTACGAATTCCCAGGGGCGTGCCACGGCATCATGGATACCACGCCCCATCAGCGATCATTGGTGGAGGCTCCTCCGTTACGATTGGCTCTCCCTTCACAGGTCGCCATATTTAAAGAGCTATCCATTCACAGTCCACAATTGCAATGGCGTCATGTATTAGCCAGCCTTCCTGCGCAGGCTGCCCAATCATGACGCTATTGCATTGTCCAATCAGCGTTCGAGAGTCACGTAATACACAACTCTGTCACGCCTATGTACTTGCGGCGCGAAATATGTACGCCCATATTTCTTTGTGGTAGCGGCGTGTAAAGCAGGGAAGGTATTCAACAGGAAGTAAGCCGCAGGAGCTGTCAGCACTTCTGGGGAACAAAGATACCTTCAGTGGAGCACACAATGGCGGCATCTATATGCGGCATCAGCGATCGGTATCCACTGTTAAAAAACGTGCGCGTGCACGTGCCTTGGATACCTGTTGCTAGCAACAGTGGCGGCATGTAAAGGTACCCTTCGCGTGTTGGGAAGTATCCTTTTTAGCTGTAACTTGAACAGACATTACAAGTTAAAATGGAGCTACCATATAGAAAAGACAATACCAGGATTCCTCGATGGGGATTTTATTGGTCAACGCGTTTCTGAGATTCCATCTCCTTCATCAGAATAACCAAAATGTGAAGCTGTCCTGAAGAAAGAGATGGAATCTAGGGATGGGCGAATCTACTCGCTAGGACTCGTTACTCGGCGAGTAGTAAGGGACTCGCAGGACTCGGTACTCTGCGAGTTTCCCAGTGATTACTCGCACGAGTCCAATGCAAATCAATATCAATCCTAGTTTTGTCAGAAACGCTGACAAAACTAGGATTGCCATTGTTTGCATTAGACTCGTGCGAGTAATCACTGGCTACTGTGCCAGTGATAGCAGGGAAACTCACAAAGTAACTGCTGTTTCTTTGCAAGCCGAGTCCAGCTGTCTTCTCTGTGCAGCTCCAGGGTCCTAGAGCCCGCCTGCTCTCAGACATGATGTAGCAGTGCTGAGATTGTTCTCAGTCTGCTCATTCCCTGTGCATAGACATCTATATTTATGCACAGGGGATGTAGCAGAGAGGACATCGCGTTTTGGACTGCGTCAGACGGAAGAGGATTTTTTTAATTAAAGATGGAGTCCCTAATGGCTTTTTTTTTATTTCAAATAAAAAATTTTCTCTGTGTTGTGTTTTTTTAACCCTTTATTGGAGATTCTTAGTGGCTGGGTCAAACGTGGCGTGACATTAAGAATCTCGGGCTTAATACCAGCTTGTATAACAAAGCTGGTATTAACCCCTTTATTACCCAGCGTGCCACTTCCACCAGGGCCGCTGGAAGAGCGGGGTTCAGCGCCAGAGGATGGCGCTTCAATGAACACGCCATCTTCTGGGGCGGCTGCGGGCTGCAATTTGCAGCGGGGGGTGCCCAGAAAGCTTAGGCATCCCTGCGCTGCGGATTCCAGCCCCCAGCTGCTTAGCTGTACCTGGCTAGACATAGAAATTGCGCGGAGCCCCACGCATTTTTTTTTTATTATTTAATGAATTTCAGAGTCGGAGTCTCAGAGTCGGAGTTGTAATGTCCACACGATATGAGGCATTCACAAGGGTAAACTTTAACAGTACTTTATTCTTGTCTTCTATCTTTCTCCATCATATATCAGAACAGTCTTTTCCTGCAGCATGCTCTAAAGTGAAACCAAAACTTAACTCTCCACCTCCTTCTCCTTACCCATCATACAACAGCCTAGTTTTCTTAAAGAGGCAGATCTAATTATTGTACATTACATCATCCCCCTTT
The DNA here is from genome assembly GCA_033576535.1 of Allobates femoralis. Lineage (NCBI taxonomy): Eukaryota > Metazoa > Chordata > Amphibia > Anura > Aromobatidae > Allobates > Allobates femoralis. Next base: position 62,300,982 of record JARQOC010000009.1, on the reverse strand, counting down.
TTTTTTTTTTTTTTTTTTACAACTTAGAATATATACACTGACAATATAACCATGTGAAAATGCCCAATAAATATATATGTCGGTTTTGGCCTATTTAGTCTATTCAAATCAGGCACCGAAAAGAAACAAAAAAAAAAAACACAAAAGACAACAAAAAAAACAACAACCAAAAAGAACTCTGTATGTTTTCTGTTCTTTTCTCTTTTATACTTCTTCAATAAGCCGCGATGGAGCCCTCCTTTCTCGTGTTGGATAGCGTCTGGGCTCCGTGAGTGTGTCCATTATTGAAGAATTGTTCACTTCCGGGTGATCCTCTCCACCATCGAGTACCAAGTCTTCCACCAGAGGAAGATCATTACCATCATTTTGCGGTACGATTTTAAAATGTGAAGAATTTCGAGTTATGAAGTGTCCATTTCGCTCAGCCGTGACCATGCTGCCTTTCTTATCAGTAACATTGTATTGTGCAGGATTATAAGTAGCTGAGGTCTTGTTGGTTGGTTTTTGACGCACGACGACAACATCCCCTTTTTTGATGGCACTTGGCTGTGCCCTTCGCCTTCTGTCTGCATAACGTTTCATAGCTTGTTTGTTAGCAGAGTCTGCTGATCGCACAGAAGAGTCACTTGGTAAGGGATGACTGGTCACATCAGGGATACGTATCCGTGGAGTTCTGTTGAACATTAGATGAGCTGGAGCAGCATTAGTAGTAGAATGTGGTGTATTGCGATAATTGCGCATGAATTTGTATAATGACTGTTTCAGCGGGGTGTGCTCCAGACTCGCTGCCTTGACTCTTTTCCCCATAGTGCGCATGAAACGTTCTACTATACCATTGGCTTGTGGCCAGCAAGGTGTGATTTTCCTGTGACTGAACCCCAAGTATTCAGAAAATTGTGTAAACACATGTCCATTGAACGGAGGTCCATTGTCTGTTTTAACCACTCTTGGAATGCCATATGCAGAGAATATGTCATCCAGTTCTGGTATGACACTAGTGGCAGAGGTTGAAGATATGAAAGAAATGACAGGGTATCTAGAATATTCATCAATTGTTACTAGAATGTACTGGCCATTGGGTAATGGTCCATATATGTCGACTGCCACTTCCTCCCAGACAGCAGTGGGTAGCGGAGACATTTGCAGTGGTTCTAAGTTTGATGATGGAGTAATGAATTGACAGGTGGAGCAATGTCTAATTTTCTCTTCCACCAATTGATCCATGTTTGGGAACCACACTTTTTCTCTAAGTAATTTTTTAGTACCAACAATTCCTAGATGACCTTCATGTGCGATCTGTATGACTAAGTTGCGCAAAGTCTTAGGTACAACCAGTTTGGTACCTCGAAGAATGAGGTGTTCTTCAGTGACTGATAATTCATCCCGTACACTTGAGAATAGTTTTAATTCTTTCAGATCAATCTCAGAGTTGGGAAATTTTTCTTTTTGAATTTCATGCCACCTTCGATTTTGTATGATTTCTATTAAAGCACATAGCGTCTTGTCACTTGTTGTTGCATTCACAAAGTGATCAATAGAGAGTGCTTTAGGCACTGCATGAGCTGTAATGAAGCGTATGTATTCTTCAATAGAGGATCGCTCAGGTGAGGCATCATTCATAGGATGTCTTGAAAGATAGTCAGCCGGATTGCTGTATTTTCCAGGTTTGTGAACAATTTTGTAGTTATAGTCCTGTAGACGTAGGCCCCATCTTTCAATGCGTGCAGGCATTTTAGCTCTGGGATTTCCAAAGATCGTAAGGAGTGCTTGATGGTCAGTGACAATGGTGAAGGGAGCTCCATAGAGAAATAAGTGAAAGTGTTCACATCCCCAGACAACTGCCAAGCTTTCTTTTTCAGGTTGTGAATATTTCTTTTCAGTGCTTGTTAAACTTTTACTTGCATAAGAAATGATGTGAGGATCTTGATTATTATCCTTATATTGTGCTAAGATAGCACCCAGCCCCACGGGACTGGCGTCCACAATTAATTCGGTTTGAAGTGCCGGATCAAAATAAGCCATGATAGTGGTTGAGCAAAGTTCATTTTTAATTGCTTCAAAAGAGGTCTGACAGTCTTGGGACCATTGAAAAACACAATTTTGCTTTGTAAGTTCTCTTAATGGACTGCTGATAGTTGAAAAATTTGGAATATATCTAGCACAGTAGCTTGCCATTCCAAGAAAAGAGCGTACTTCACTGGCAGTTTGTGGAATTGAGGCTGTCTTGATGGATTCTACTTTCTTAGAGTCAGGTTGTTCTCCTTTTTCCGAGAAGATGTGACCATAGAACTCTAATGAACTTCTATCAAATTCGCACTTTTCTTTGTTTAAAGTGAGTCCAGCAGAGAGCAGGCATTCGAAGATGTTGTATAGAGCACGATTATGTTCAGCTTGAGTTTTACCAAACACCAGTATGTCATCACTGTAATTAAAGGCATTCGGAATGTGTTGAATGACGCTCCTTATCGCATCCTGAAAGATTTCTGCTGCTGAGCAGACTCCAAAAGTCAATCTTTTATATCTTCTGAGGCCCACATGTGTGGAAAATGTTGTTAAGTATCTGGATTCTGGACTCAGTTCTAATTGGTGATAGCCTTTATTGAGGTCGAGCTTTGAAAAGACGGTCGCTCCATTTAATAAATGAATGATGTCATCAATCGTGGGTGAGATATGTCTTTCTCTCTGGATAGCGGTGTTGGGTAGGCGCATGTCAACACACAGTCTCACCTGCTCTGGAGTCTTTGGTTTTGGAACTACCACAAGTGGAGAGACCCACGGAGTGGGACCAGTAACAGTTTCAATGACGTCCTCATCCATGAGGAATTGAAGTTCTTTTTCCACCTTCTTTCTCAGGTGAAAAGGAATGCGTCTATGCGGTTGGGCTACCGGACGAACGCTGTCGTCCACATGAAGATGTATTTAAGAGTCCTTTAATTTCCCCAAACCACTAAATAAGGAGGGAAAACTGTTTACCATGGCCTGTACATCCATATCTGCCGGGTCAGTTATGGTATGAATAATCTGGATGAGACCTAGCTTCAATGCAGTGTGATAGCTGAGAAGACAGCCTCCCGATCCTTGTAATGTGTGAAAAGTGGTTTTATGCCTGTTTTCTTTATAGCTGATTTCCGTGTCAAATTGTCCTCTTGTGGCTAGAGGTGTTGTAGATCCATATGGGAAGATTTTTGTGTTCACTTGCTGTAAAACTGGCTTATTTTTCAATTGTTCATATGCAGTGCTGTCTATAATATCCACTGAAGCACCCGTATCTATTGTAAAGGTGATATTGGTGTTGCAGAGTGGGAGTGTGATGCAGGGAGACTGTACGGAGCCAGTGGCAGAAGTGGTGAACACATAGTTTTCCGTCCCGGACATTTCTTCTGTGTCCTGATTTATCATTTTTATATTTGCGGGCTTTGTCAGAGGCAGAGAAGACTTGTATTGTGCTGACCTGCAGACAGCTGCAAAATGATTCCCTTTTCCACATTTACTGCATGTCTGTCCTATAGCTGGACATTTGTTCAGGTGGTGAGGGAAATCCTGTCCACATCTATAGCATTTCCTCTGTTTTGGGGTTTGCTTGTCTTGGGCATTCTTATACTTGAGATTATGCACATGTAAATGATCCCCACTCTCCATTGCAGTAGCCTGATGATCTGCTGTTTCTATAGCGCGGGCCATTTTGAGTAAATCATGTAGAGAGAGATCCTGCTGCAGAGCCTTGCGCCTTATGGTATTGGATGAGCAGGTGACAATTACTTGGGTTAGAATTTCATCATCTACATCTGTGAATGCACATCCATGTGCCAGCTCTCTCAGCCGGGTGACATAGGTGTCTATGGATTCTTCTGGGAGCTGCTTAGCAATTCTGAACTTGTATCTTTCATATCTGATATTTTGTTTGGGATTGAAGTAGTCAGTGAGAGCTTTGGTGCAATTCCTGTATGTGTCTGTCTCGGCTGCAGGTAATGTGCTGTATACATCATAGACTCCTGAGCCTGCACAATGTAAGAGTACAGCCTTCCTTCGTTTCTCCTCTTTTATGTCCACGGCTTCTAGAAAGTTCTCAAATCTGTTTAGCCATTTTCTCCAGTTATGGGAGAGATTAGTAGCATCAGTCATATCAAACTGTGGGAAACTGTGTAAGTATTCAGCCATGATAGAGTCTCTCAGTGATGCTGGTGTGTGAAGCAGTAAACAGTGATCAGTACTCACAGCAGCCGGTGGTTATATCATCCCATCCTCGTCGCCAGTTGTAATGTCCACACGATATGAGGCATTCACAAGGGTAAACTTTAACAGTACTTTATTCTTGTCTTCTATCTTTCTCCATCATATATCAGAACAGTCTTTTCCTGCAGCATGCTCTAAAGTGAAACCAAAACTTAACTCTCCACCTCCTTCTCCTTACCCATCATACAACAGCCTAGTTTTCTTAAAGAGGCAGATCTAATTATTGTACATTACAGGAGTCTCAGAGTCGGAGTCGCCTCAGAGTCGGAGTCGCCTCGGAGTCGGAGTCGCCTCGGAGTCGGAGTCTTCTCAGAGTCGGAGTCGTCTCGGAGTCGAGTCGGAGTCGGAGTCGTCTCGGAGGCGGAGTCGTCTCGGAGTCGGAGTCGTCTCGGAGTCGGAGTCGTCTCGGAGTCGGAGTCGGAGTCGTCTCGGAGTCGAGTCAGAGTCGGAGTCGGAGTCGTCTCAGAGTCGAGTCGGAGTCGGAGTCGTCGTCGTCTCGGAGTCGGAGTCGTGTCGGAGTCGTCTCGGAGTCGAGTCGGAGTCGTCTCGGAGTCGGAGTCGTCTCGGAGTCGAGTCGGAGTCGGAGTCGTCTCGGAGTCGGAGTCGTCTCGGAGTCGGAGTCGTCTCGGAGTCGTCTGAGTCGGAGTCGTCTCGGAGTCGGAGTCGTCTCGGAGTCGGAGTCATCTCGGAGTCGTCTCGGAGTCGGAGTCGGAGTCGTCTCGGAGTCGGAGTCGTCTCGGAGTCGGAGTTGTCTCGGAGTCGGAGTCGTCTCGGAGTTGGAGTCGTCTCGGAGTCGGAGTCGGAGTCGTCTCGGAGTCGGAGTCGTCTCGGAGTCGTCTTGGAGTCGGAGTCGGAGTCGTCTCGGAGTCAGAGTCGTCTCGGAGTCGGAGTCGTCTCGGAGTCGGAGTCGTCTCGGAGTCGAGTCGGAGTCGGAGTCGTCTCGGAGTCGGAGTCGTCTCGGAGTCGGAGTCGTCTCGGAGTCGGAGTCAAAAAAATGTGTGGGGCTCCGCGCAATTTCTATGTCTAGCCAGGTACAGCTAAGCAGCTGGGGGCTGGAATCCGCAGCGCAGGGATGCCCAAGCTTTCTGGGCACCCCCCGCTGCAAATTGCAGCCTGCAGCCGCTCCAGAAGATGGCGCGTTCATTGAAGCGCCATCCTCTGGCGCTGAACCCCGCTCTTCCAGCGGCCCTGGTGGCGGTGGCACGCTGGGTAATAAAGAGGTTAGGGCCAGCTTTGTATTATCAGCTGGCCCGAAGCCCGAAATTTATGGCGGTCACGCCAATATTAGACATGACCGCCATGAATTTCTATTAAATTGTTTTAAAAAAAACACAACACAGAGAAATTTTTTTATTAGAAATAAAAAAAAAGCCATTAGGGACTCCATCTTTAATTAAAAAAATCCTCTTCCGTCCGACGCAGTCCAAAACGCGATGTCCTTTCTGCTACATCCCCTGTGCATAGATATAGATGTCTATACACAGGGAATGAGCAGACTGAGAACAATCTCAGCTCTGCTACATCATCTCTGTGCACAGACATTCATGTCTGTACACAGGGAATGAGCAGACTGAGAACAATCTCAGCACTGCTACATCAGGCAGCAGGCAGGCTCTAGGACCCTGGAGCTGCACAGAGCAGACAGGACTCTTCTCTTATCTGTGCGAGTTTCCCAGTTTACAAAGTAAACGAGTCCAATGCAAATAAATGACAAAACTAGGATTGCTTCAGGCTGAAGCTTCCGAGACACATCTGCGATTTGTAAATCTCACACTACTCGCTATTACTCGCTTCCCCATTCATTAACATTGGACTCGCTAGACTCGCAACGAGTAGTGAGTCCTGTGCTCGGACTCGCTAGAGTCAAGCGATTCCGAGTAATTTAGGATTCGCCCATCACTAATGGAATCTCCGAAAGGCGTTGACCTATAACATTCCCATTGGGGAATCCTGGTATTGTCTTTTCTATATGGCAGCATCAACCATTTCTATCATGGTTTTCTATTTGAAATGTCCAAAAGTGACTGAGATCTGCAGCATGGACCTAGTTACAAAATCACACACCGGAACTGGCCGTTGATGAGCCATTAATACATTCTGCACTAGCCAAGAGCAACCTTTTTAACACGCTGCCTTCATATATAATGGTCATCGTCACACAGCACTGGATCACCACAGTAACCTAAATATAGTGTGCACCAGACCACAACTTCCTTCATGCACAACATACTATGACCAATCAATGACGTGAATGTTCTTCTTTTGCGAAAAGTAGACAGTACACCTCTACATACTCCCATCCTTATTACCTAAGTGAGTGCATGCATTTTTCATCACTACCACCTTTGCAGACACAACCGTCAACCATCGTTGTTCCCTCTCACAATCTTCTTATGGGGAGCATTTTGGAAAACTTCAAGAAATAATGTATTGTTTCTAAGTCGGAATGAGCTGTAGAGTCAATTTGAAGCTGTCGGTAAGCCATCCTTTTTATAATCCTCACCTGTGTTTGTCACATCTCTCTATTTAAGTCCATAAAGGATCATATTCTTAATTTGTTGCTGTTATGTGGTCTCATCTTATTTTAATAGAATATCAGAAAAATTATTATATTTATGTGGGTTTAATTTTACATAGAGCACTTGGAAGATTTCATTAAAATGTCATCAGTTGAAGATCATGATACCTTTGTGCAGTGCATATCAGACTTAATAAGATAGATTGCTAGGTTTTGTACATGGTGTGCTGAGCTGTCAGTAGTGGATTGGCAGAGCAGGCTTCCATTCTGGTTCTGGCAGGTGCTGGATTGCTCAGGTGTTCCATCCTCTCTGTGATTGCTCTGATAGATAATGAGCAGCCTCTCCCAGAACTCTGCTAGTCTATCTGAAGTACTGGGTGACCTACATTCCTGTGTCTGCTAAGTTTTGATCATTGATTTCTGACCCCAGACTGTTACTTGATTACTTTTCAGTCTGCTCCCTGTACTTGTTGTGATCTCCTGGTAGTCTGACCCATGGACTGTGATCTGACTGTGCTTCAGTTGACTCCCTGAACTCCCTTTGCGCTCTCCAGGAAACCTGACCCTGGACTATTGCCTGAATATGCCTTTGTCTACTCCTTGAATATACTACAAATTCTTCTGTAACAGGCTCTGAACTGTTGTCTATGTCTCTGTCTACTCCCTGAATACTATGAGCTCTCCTGGAACCTGACTATGAACCGTTGCACGAGTACATCTCTGTCTATTCCCTAAATACTACAATCTCTACTGGAAACCTGACTGTGGACTGTTGCCTGACTATGCCTCTGTCTACTCCTCGAATTTGCTATTAGCTCTCTTGGAACCTAACCCAGATTATCTGAGTTCCCTGCTATCTGTACTACTTGCAAGTAGTGACTGTGGCACATTGTACCTTTAAGAAGTGACTAGCATCACATATTCAATATTGAGTAGAACTTTGAATATTTGAGCATTTGGATTTAAAAAAAAACAATTATTAATTAATAATGCAAATTAAGTTTTTGATAGAGGTAGCTCTTGTAAAGATAATAGTCCTTGTGCAAGAGGGAGAAAAGATTGGATATCACTGTGCCCTCTATTGTGTGTAATGTGCATACATTGAATTTCTAACAGCAAATTATATGATAGAAGTGGAGTAGCACAACTTTCCAAAACATTGCATTTACAAGTGCTTTTACATTTTACTCCTATAACAACATGAGACAACCCCTTTAAAGGGAATCTGTCAGGCCAAAAATCCATATGTAAATTATATAATTTCTAATTCCTTTCTCTAAGCTCTCTCTATTCATGCATTTCTATTATGTATACTTCCCTCCAATTCTCTGTAAACTTCAAAATAATAGATTAATTCTATCTGTCAATCACAGTGAGCTCTCTGCTGCCCACTCCCCAAGGAATGAATATTCATGCATCATTACACTGTCCTGCTGTTCTCTTTAATCTGTCAGTTGTGTGACTCATTCACTGCAGACAGAGGAGAAAGGAGGGGGGAAGAGGTGTGTGTCCTTAGCTGAAGCTCTAAGCTTTTCGTGTCATTGTGTGTATTTGCGGCTTGTGTGTAGTGTTTGCAGTATGAGATATTTCTATGTGATTATAAGAACATTTGATCATTTGCTCATGTCTGCTGGAAAACCAAAATTCATATATTCACATAGAAATCTTACAGATAGCACACGCTGCATCATTAAAAACATGCTTCCCCTCCCAGCACAGAGGGGAGGGGCAGAACACCAGCTCGGGTGGGTGTGGATATTTAAATAACACTTATACAGCAGCAGGACTAATTGGCTGGTAATATAATGGAGAAGACTAATGTACCAGCTCCATGCAGAGTCTGAAAATGCTTATAACAAGGAAACTACAAATAGTACAATAATTATTTTATATGTTTTTAAAAGGTCTGCCCAGGCACTATGCAAGAGTAATATTAGTGTCATACTGAAAATCACCTGACAGAGTCCCTTTAACTGAACAAGTAATCTGTATCATACCATCATGCAGCAAATTGCAACTTGATATTTAACGCAGCTAAAGCCACAGAAAATGTCAAGTTAAGTTTTGGTGAATTGTTATATATAACATTTGAAAGGTTGGCTATCACCAGGTCAAAAATAGTCAGTCAAAAAGTGAAAAAAAGAAAAGGTGGAGCAGATAAAATAAAATAGGATCAAAGACAGGCCTTTTTTGACCTGGTGAATCCTCCTATTAAACCGTCATGTTAAAAGTCCACAATCTTCCCCATATAAATTTGCACTTCAAAAGACAAGTAGCACACATTACATATGATTTTCCTGAAGTCCATAGCGTCAGAGGCAGCGCATGCGCACTTTGAGATCTCAACATGTTCATGCGCTGCCTCCACAGCCATCTTCCTTGTGTCCATCACATCACTGCTGGGAAATCAATGCAACACAAACTGCTCCACAGCGACACCTCCGTGACCAGCCCCACAGCAACACATAACTGGTGCAGCAGCGTCCTTTCCTCCTGTGACCCTGAGCACCGCTGCCATCCACCTTCCAAGTAAACTACTTCTGGATTATAAGATGCACCCCCATTTTTCCAATTTTGGGGGGCTAAAAAGTGCAATTTATAATCACAAAAAATACAGTAAGTTGTATTTCAATAATAACTTTTTATACGTTGCTTACGCATCTTAATGAATCAGGTACCTAGCACACCCTTCCACCTCCCTCAATAAGACTAGTTTGAAAATTGCTGATTTTAATCAATCAAGGCCATAGTGTAACGCTTAGGGGGTGAGGAAATTAGGAAACTGGATGGTGAGGTGGGCAATGTAATTCAGGGGGAGTTAATCTGACCCTTACGCTGGAGGTCTCTGGCTCACCCTGCTCTCGGAGGTACCTCTGACGGTGACGAGGTCTGAGTCGCCACCCTTTTCCTAAGCTCCTGAAAAGCCCTACGCTAAAAGTCCCTACCTGCACCAAGGAAAAGCCAGCAACTTCAAATGAAAGGACACAGCAGCCGAAGCACAGCTCAGCAGAGCACGACTTCACAGCACGGGTACTAGATTAGAAATGAACTGAATCTGCGACATCTGGTGGAGGGAAGCAGAACTACTTAAGGCTGAAGGCTGAAGTGCGGAAAGCTTAGAAACACCCCTCACCTCCACCTGATCTATGACTCACTCCCCTCCTGCAGAGCCACCCACCACACATTCAGCAACAGCAACAGACTAAGGAAACAGAACTCAATTAAACAGCTCAGCAGCAACACTCCAGAACTGCAAAAGGCAGTGAATATGTGAAACGGAGTTGCAATTAAATTTATTAAACGCTTCAATTAAAATTAGGCTAATTAGCAAAACGTACAAACTTTCTGCCATTTGCAAAATTTAAACAAGAACAACGTCAATGGCTCAACCACTATGACCCCAACTCAATATACAATGTAGAAAACTATATTGCAATTTATTATTATACTAGTCAGTGTTGGATCAATTCAGTAATGTTCTACCATATCTTTGATTTCTGCTTTATTTCTAAAGAACAAGAAAACAGATAAAAAGTCTTCATCTCAGAATCAGGATGAGGCGCGTAAAGCCGAGCATCAAGTGGATCAGTCTTGTGGTTGTCCTCCCTCTCTTCTGGAAAGTTAAGTACAACTTACAGATATCTTTGTTGTGGTGAACCACACGTGTTTTGAAAAAATATAGATGTTGGTTATAGTTTCCATATCTCAGGAAGCTAAGATGTAGTTGCTGTTATGCAGGGCTCTCACCATTATTATTTTGCAAATTATCATGCACATAGATACATTACAGTGTTATACCTTTGAGCTCCATGTCAGACAGTGCCATAGATCTCTTCTTCCTTGAACCCCGTCTGTCTGATTTGGGTAAAATGAAGTAGACCTAAAAATTTTTCCAGGGTTGTGTCCAAAACTGTCTAGGCAAAATCAGTAATCAGTAATCGAAGTCTTTGTTCACGTAGCTTTGGCCTCTCTTGAGTGTACAAAGATGGCGGAGGGAAGCAGAACTACTTAAGGCTGAGGGTTGAAGTGCAGAAAGCTCAGACACACCCCTCACCACCACCTGATCTATGACTCACTCCCCTCCTGCAGAGCCACCCACCACGGGCAGCACGGTGGCTGAAGTGGTTAGCACTGTAGCCTTTGCAGCACTGGGGTCCTGAGGTCCTGGGTTCAATTCCCACCAAGGACACTAGGGACAACATCTGTAAGGAGTTTGTATGTTCTCCCCGTGTTTGTGTGGGTTTCCTCCGCGCACTCCGGTTTCCTCCCACATTGTAAAGACATACTGATAGGATGTTTAGCTTGTGAGCTCCAAGAGAGACAGCATTACTGATGTATGTAAAGTGCTATGGAATTAATAGTGCCATATAAATGAATATTATTATGGCCACCATATGAGTAACTACGCATGCGAGCCTGCACAGTTGCTCATACGGCCATTGCGGCAGTTAGGTGCAACGAGGATGGAGCGTCAGGCGGCGTGTAGCATCGGTTCTCTGCACCAGTGTGTAGTGTCGGGTCTCTGCAGTGACATTTCCCTTCGGTTCTGGATGGCGTTGGAAGTGGGATGCTGCGGCACTGCTGGTGGTGCTGCACAAGGGACCAATACCGCCAGCAGGTGCCATATTTGCACACCCATCACTTGGGTATGCAAATATGGCTGCCACAGTGCGTGGTATCTGGACAACATGACCCTGGAAGTGGATGATGGACGAGGCTTCAGAATTGTGCAAGTAGATGCGATCACATAGAATTGCATCTAAAGTCCCAAAGTGCTTAACAGTAAAGATCAAAAGATCTCATAATGTTGCTTGATCTGACCCTGAGAACCAAAAAGTCTACTGCTTAACTACCCTTTACATGGAATAATTTCTTACTATTTCTTGAGACCATCATCATTATCTTGAGGTTTTCCTCTCTCATTAACCAAAAGGAATGTGACCAACCTTGGCTGTCCTTGTCTTTACAGTGAACCTGCGAGCAGTTGTTTTGCATATAAACTGTGGCTACCACAAGGGCTTACTGTATATACAGCATTATGGAATACTATATATATGTCCCCAGGCCGATCTGTATAATGTAAAAAAAAGCTTTTATTATGCTCATCCGGGGGGGGGAAGCGGGGCGGTCCAGTCTGATGGGCGTCACAGTTCTTGATCCTTTACCTCCTCTCTTCTTGTGATTGTCACCCACCTTCTCTACCTCTAATGGTTGACACATGCTTCGTCATCCACTCACTGACCATCATTGCCCCCCTGCTCGCACGCCATGTTCTCTGTCCTACTCAGACATAGTGAAAAGCCAAAGAACGCCCATAAATGTGTACTACACGGGCGTTCTTTGACCTTTCCCTGTGTCTGCGCATTACAACACTTTACTCTGCCCTCAATAGGACAGAGAGAAGTGCGAGCAAGAAGGAATGCAATGAAGGCCAGTGAGTGGATGATGTAGGATGCGTCAACCACTAGAAGCAGAGAAGGAGGATGACAATCACAAGAAGAGAGGAGGTGCCGGATCAAGAACCGTGACGCCCATCAGACCGGACCGGCCTGCAGGTGAGTATAAGAAAAGTTGTTTTTTTACATTATTCAGATCGGCCTTGGGAAGTGCGCGTGTGCAGAAGCGCAATGAAGGAGACTGTGTTGATGACGTACGACACGTCACCCACATGAAGCAAAGAGAGCGGAGGCGCCGGACCAAGACCTGTGTCGCCCATTCGACTGGACCGCTCCTCAGGTGGGTATAATAAAAGTTCTATTTTTATATTATACTGATTGGCATGGGGACATATAGAGTATTCTAGAATCCTGTATATAAGACCTTACTGGTGTTGGACGCAGCTTATATGTGAAAAAACTGCTCAAAGGTTCACTTTAAGAGCCCTCAAGCACCACATTATTGACCTCTATATTATGGGTACCTAGATGTAGTATTCTTAGTGTAATTAACTTGAATTATGAAAGAAATAGATGAAGAAAATAAAACTATACCCAGCTGGATTATTTATAAGTAAAAATGTAATTTTTCACCTCTCTACAGGTATCGCATGCCAGGTGCCGGGTTATTCTATCCAAGTGGCTTCACGTGTTAGTGTACAGGAGGGGCTGTGCGTCACGATTCCTTGTAAATTCACAGCTGATAGTAGAAATACATTCAATAAATCTTCTGGATACTGGATACGGAGGCAGGACCCTTTATACCCATTTTATATCGTAGCCACTAATGATAATTCCAGTGATGTGCAAAAACCAAACTTCCATCTGGCGGGAAATCCAGATACCGGAGACTGCACCCTGACCATAACTGACGCCAAGAAAGAAGATCAGGGGACGTATTACTTCAGATTTGAGGAAAGTAAAAACACCAAAGTAAAATTTCACTACTCCTTGTATGTGACAACCACCATTACAGTGACTGGTAAGTCTAAGTGAATACTACAGTGCTAGTCAGATATCATTTTAAGCTATATAAATTTGCTATACATTATATAAAAAGTAAGATAAATTCAAACCTTTACAGTCAATATCCACAATTGCAGTTTTTGTTTTTATTGCTTCTCATTTATTAATTTATTTTACTTATCGTCTTTCAGCTTGAGCCATGGTGACTTAATGGATGAAGGTCAATCTTGTGTGAGCCTAGACAGGTCCACCGTGGTCTTCTCCAAGCCTAGACAGGTCCACCAAGGTCTTCTCCAAGCCTAGACAGGTCCACCAAGGTCTTCTCCAAGCCTAGATGGGTCCACCAAGGTTTTCTCCAATCCTATATAGGTCCACCAAGGTTTTCTCCAAGCCTAGATAGGTCCACCAAGGTTTTCTCCAAGCTTAGATAGGTCCACCAAGGTTTTCTCCAAGCTTAGATAGGTCCACCAAGGTTTTCTCCAAGCTTAGATAGGTCCACCAAGGTTTTCTCCAAGCCTAGACAGGTCCACCGTGGTCTTCTCCAAGCCTAGACAGGTCCACCAAGGTCTTCTTCAAGCCTAGACAGGTCCACCAAGGTCTTCTCCAAGCCTAGATGGGTCCACCAAGGTTTTCTCCAATCCTATATAGGTCCACCAAGGTTTTCTCCAAGCCTAGATAGGTCCACCAAGGTTTTCTCCAAGCTTAGATAGGTCCACCAAGGTTTTCTCCAAGCTTAGATAGGTCCACCAAGGTTTTCTCCAAGCTTAGATAGGTCCACCAAGGTTTTCTCCAAGCCTAGATAGGTCCACCAAGGTTTTCTCCAAGCTTAGATAGGTCCACCAAGGTTTTCTCCAAGCTTAGATAGGTCCACCAAGGTTTTCTCCAAGCCTAGAGAGGTCCACCAGGGTTTTCTCCAAGCCTAGATAGGTCCACCGATGTCTTTTCCAAGCCTAGACAGATCCACCAGAGTCTTCTCCAAGACTAGACTGGTCCACCAGGGTCTTTTCCACTGTTGTCTTGACAGTATCAAGCCATTGGGTTGTTGTTTTTTCTCTTCAACTTGTTCCTTCTATTCTTCTGCCCATGATGTCCTTCTCCAGTGATTGCTCTCTTCCTATGATGTGTAGACAAGTCGTAGCTTGGTGATCCTTGCTTCCAGTGACATGTCTTTCTCAAGCTCCACATTGTGAAGGTGTTGGTTCTTCTTCTGTCATGTTTCTTTATCGTCCAGGTGTCACTTCCATATGTCACTACAGAATAGACCAGACTGTGTAGGAGTCGTGTCTTCATCACCAGTGAAATGTTCCTTGATGTAAAGACCTTGTCCAGTGACTTCATTGTTGATTTCCCTATACCTCTTCTCCTATTGACTTCCAGTGTTGTCACTGCATCTTCAGTGATCAGTGATCTGAGTAGGTTGAAATCCTTTACGACTTCCAGGTCATCATTGTCCATTTCAAATGTGTCCCAGTTGTACCTGGCAGTAGTCAATATCTTTGCTCCCTATCATTTAAAATATAAAACAAAGATGTACTTTTGCAAGAGTTTTGAAAAAAAAAAAAAACTACCACAATGTTGAGTCTACAACGCTTCTATACTCCTATGTACTATATCTCTGGAGTGAGCCGCAGCGGCTTATTAAGGAAGGGTAGCAAAGCCCCAGGGCAGTTTAGACTTAGTTTCCTTCCTGTTTCCTTACTGGACAAATGATTAGACCCACAATTATAAACTTTATTGTTTCTCCTCTCTGGATGATGTATTTTTCTCCATATCCCTGTGACATCTGTCCAAGGCTATAGGCAAAAATCAGCTATCTTGGACAAAGTAGGCACAACCACTTCGTTAAGCAGAACCTCGAGAAACAATTACACCGTTTAACCCTTATACAAAGATCTGGATTTATAACAGAGTGCAGGAGATTGCTGCGTATGGATGGGCTGCAGTCCAGAGATAGGAACAGTAATCAAAAAAAGTCAAAGCCGGGAGGTCAGAAAAAGGACAAAATTAGGATCCAATAGCATAGTCAGGGAGATGGTTCAAAACCAAGATGGCAGCAAGGCACAACATTGTGAGGCAGAAGAAGCGTCCAGAAAACAAGCCGATTTAAAACATAAAACCATTATACAAGACAGTAGACTAGCCAGGGAAACCAAAAGCTATTTCTGGTTGCTTGCAGCAAAAGGCTGAAGGTATATGTAAGGTGTGGTGCTTTCCCATAGGCTGAAGCTTAGGAGTTAATGACTTCAGTTGGACAGCACAAAGATTCACAGTCAAACTGTGAGTACAACTCATACTTTCCATTCTTCCCCTTCTTTCCCCTTTTATAAAAGGCCCTCTCACTTCCATAAAGTGTAACATTTGCTCATCAGCAGGGTTCATTCACTTCTGTAAAGAGTAACTCTTTCTCTTCAGTGGGGTCATCTCTCTTCCGTAAACAGTAACCATTTCTCATTAGCATGGTCCTCTATCTTCCGTAAAGTGTAACTGTTTCTCATTAGCAGGGTCCTCTCTCTTCCGTGTAACCTTTTCTCATCAACATTGTCCTCTCACTTCTGTAGAGTGTCAGCTCCTAAAGACAGCAGAGTCCTTTCTTTCTCACCTTTAAAGCCTATGCTCTTAAGGTCATCCAACCTCTCTCTCCTCCCATCTGTATTTTCTTAGTAATTACAAGCTTTCCAGTATTGAAATTTGGACAATTTCTTTTTTGCCGCAAATCAAATTTTGGGGAAAAGTCTCTGAAGTTGGTGAATTTGAATCTTAAATGATCTGCACATTTCAAGCCTTGTGGAATGAAAAAAGGAAGATGCAGAAATTATAATACATTCTTATATTATCATGCAGATCTCAAAGAAGAACCAGTCATCTCAGACCCTGGAATCATGATTTCTGGAATAAATAAGACCCTGACCTGTGCTCCTCCTGGGAATTGCCCAGGGACGTCCTTAATTTTCCAATGGAGGAAGAGTAATGTGGCTGGAATATGGAAGAAGAATTCATCTACCGTAACATTTCCCATGCTTACAAATGATCACCAGGAAAGCATCACATGTGAGATGACAAACTCTAAGGGGAAGACAACAAGAAAAAATATTGTTCTTTTTCTCCGTGATGTCTGCAGTAAGTACATATAATTTCACAAATGTTGTTTATTAATGACATCAAATGTCCAGCCTAAGTCAATCTGGAAAAGAAAATGGCGCACATAGGGTATACCTGCTTTAAACAGTGGTGAGGTTATGAGTTGGTATTGCTCACCTTTTTTGGTTGTGAGTCACAACCTCTTAAATGCTTGTGATATCTGTTTAGTATCCTGGCAATAACATTCTGCAGCGGTCTCCCATGGAGCAAATCCACAGAGGGTTCCAAGATATAGAAATGGGACAATGACCGCGCTCCCATCCGAAATAAACACTTCTTGTAATAATAGTCATATTTTTGTGATTTTATTTCTATGCGTCTCGGGGCAACTAGACTCTTTTCTCAGGACAAATCATAGATCTGTGATGGTACATCTGTGATTTGTCCTGAGGAAGGGACCTAGTTGCCCCGAAATGCGTAGAAGTAAAATCACAGAAATGTGACTATTATCACAAGAAGTGTTTATTTCGGACGGGAGCGCGGTCATTGTCCCATTTCTATATCTTGGAACCCTCTGATCAAATGTCCAGGAGAAGACTTAGAGCCAATCACTTGTCTCTTGGAAACATTTTAAGGGATGATTCCAAAACAGTGATGGGCAAACATAAACTGTAAAGTTTTTGGGCACAGATCCTGAGTACGGACTTACTTGGAAAGTCTGTGTTACAGTTTGGGTTTGGAGGCGGGGGGCTGTAAAAATAAAAAAAATAGCTGCTCATACTTACCACGTCCTGCCGTTCTGCTGATTCTATCCTCCAGGGCTGCTCATTATCTTCCTGAATATTCACTACAGAAGGACCCAGCAGCCAATCACAGTCGCTGTCACAGAGAGTGAGTGTCTGCGAGTAGCTGTTGAAGTAATCTGACGTCAGCCCATACATTCTAGTATGGTAGAATGTATGGGCTGGTTTCAGATTACTCCAGCAGCCAATCACAGATGCAGTCACAGAGAATGAACGTCTGTGATTTGCTGTTGGAGTAATCTGGGAACTTTCCATACATTCTAGATGCTCAAATGTATGGGCTGGTTTCAGGTTACCCCAGCAGCCAATCATAGACGTTCATTCTCTGTGACTGCATCTGTGATTGGCTGCTGGAGTAATCTGAAACCAGCCCATACATTCTACCATACTCGAATGTATGGGCTGATTTCAGATTACTTCAACAGCTAATCGCAGACACTCACTCTCTTTCACAGAGTCTGTGATTGGCTGTTGGGTCCCTCTGTAGTGAATATCCAAGAGGTTAATGAGCGGCCCCGGAAGTAGAAGTGGCGGGATGGCGGGACACAGTAATTATGATGCTACGGTTTAATAATATATGCTTTCTTTTACAGCCCCCTGCACATATCCCATAACGTTAAAGTTCAACTTTGGGGTTCAGACTCAAGTTCGAGTCACGTTTGGTCCCGAACTCAGACTTTAAAAAAACACTGGTGGGTTCACCCATCACTATTCACAAAGAACGTAATAGATCTGATTGATGATCTGTCTTGAGGCTACAATGGTGATGCAAGTAGGACAAGCTCTAAGAACATAACCATGAAGAACATTGACCTCCTCAGCAATTCGTCTGAAGCTTGTTGGCACATAGGCCATAGTATTATAAGGGGACACAGAGGGGGCACTGCATTTATTATTCTACAATTATTAATCTATACTTTATTATTTTTAGCTTTTTTTTACTTTAGGCAAGGAGAACATAACAGCATTAGTAGGGCATGCGAGCAACAAGATGATGGTGATGAGGGGTGGATGTAGGTCCGGGACTGTAGGATTTTAGTTAAACCTCCAAAATCGCATTTGGTAATGAGAGTTTTTACAAGAAAGGAACATCCTTGAGCTAAAAGTATAGAGATCCCAGCTATCAGTAAAGTTATTATCAGAAAAAAACAAAAAAGAAAGCAAACAGAATCTGCAAAAGTGGAAAGTCATCAATATGTCATGGATCAACTTTAGAAACGAGCCCAAATAGCAAGCTTGGTTCCAAACGTAGATATGAGCGAACCAGACTTTAACATTCAAAGTTCATATCGAACAAAGACTTTGAAAAATTTTCAGTGTTCAGGTTCGGATTTCTGGTGTTTTATTTATACACACAATACTGGAGCGAGCTTCACTGTGCTCGGGTACATTCAGTGCTCGGGTACACTCAGTGCTCGGGTACACTCAGTGCTTGGGTACACTCAGTGCTTGGGTACACTCAGTGCTCGGCCCAGTGCGAGTCACTTGTAGTGTTTGATCGAATCACACTGGGGGTAAAATCAGAGTTATAGTATGTAGTATGTACAAAAAAAAAGAAAATGAAGAAACTCTGCCGTCCCCCGGAAGTGCTGTATGTGGGTGGGGAGCCGAACTTCCCAATAAGTGACTTCCAATGAGATTCAGGTCAAGATTGGGTAAAGAACAGACCTTTATCTAAAGTCTCGCTGATCCTTCAGCACCTAAACTTCTGCTCATCTCTATCCAAAAGTCAGTTCCATAAATTAGCGTAAGTTGACCTCTGTTGGACTTTGGGAACTGATATTGTGACAGAAAGTCACACTGGACTATGGTGACGTCTGGCTACTGTGCTTGATAGTGATGCATGGACCAACGATGTCCAGTGCACTATCCACAAAACAATAGATGGCGAGACACCGGGGGGAAGGGGTGAGGGACAAATACAGTGGAGGACCCTGCTCATAGGGAACAGGCAAGAGGTGACCTCTTGCACTCATCTGCAGCTGTGCCCTGATCTCCCTACTGTCCCTATATGGGTTCTTTCAATCCATTACTGAGCAAAATACCTAAGCCCTTGCTGGCCCTGATGTTAGCCCTCAATAGGGAAATGGCCGGCAGGAGCACTAGTCCCTACCACTGTAATAATCACAACAAGAAGGAGGGTAGACAGACAGGAGGATGACAAAACGAACAAACATCTTCACGCCTGCTGCCACACTCTGTTGGGAGCAGATGGCTTGGCAGTAGTCAGCTGTCCAGAATAGCACCTATACCACAGGCTGCTTGGCTAGAAATGAGGTTCAACCTCCAGCAAAGCATACTTGAACATGTGACCATATAAAAGAGATGGGGGTGATCACAGAGTAGCCACACCTGGAGAAGAACTAGCTAGCTGGCTAGCAGTAGAGACTGACATTAACTCCTCAACTGCCAAAGGAAAAAAGCACGTTTAATATGAAGTCTCAATACAGGAATGAGACAGAGGTCCCAAACCAGTCACAAGTCTCCAAAGTAATAGAGACCCTCATGACACAGGGGGTGGAGCCCCTGTAGGATCCTTTAGTTCTCTGTCTAGGAGATTAGTGTATGACTTCTATGATATTTGCAAACGTAGGAAGTAATGTCATGAACCACAGAATGTATTAACCTCTGCTGTTAAAATATTATATACGGTAATACATGGACTTCATCATTATTATCTTTCCAGTTTGTATTGACAGAACCACAAATTTTTTCTTCATTATTGTGACAGTTAGTGGTAATATTGTTGCCCTTGTCCTCATTTTTGTTGGATCCTATTTCATTCTTAAAAGAAAAATGGAAAGAAGACAATTAGGTAATAATGTTTATTATTGTATTTTATTATTGTTCTATACAGTGGAAAATATATATATATACTAGATGGTGGCCTGATTCTAACGCATCGGTATTCTAGAATATGTATGTAGTTTATTATTGAAGATTCATGAATAATGCAATGAATACACAGTGAAGCAGCGTTTAAATCCCACGCCATTATCGCTGATTGGTCACGCCCGGCCGGCTGCGACCAATCAGCGAAGTGTGGTTCAAATCCCGCATCAATTTGCGTCCAGACTGCGTCGGTCGTATACAGTGCTAACCACTGAGACACCATACAGTGCTAACCACTGAGACACCATACAGTGCTAACCACTGAGACACCATACAGTGCTAACCACTGAGACACCATACAGTGCTAACCAATGAGCTACTATATACAGTGCTAACCACTGAGCCATCATACAGTGCTAACCACTGAGCCACCATATACAGTGCTAACCACTGAGACACCATACAGTGCTAACCACTGAGCCACCATATACAGCGCTAACCACTGAGCCACCATATACAGTGCTAACCACTGAGCCACCATATACAGTGCTAACCACTGAGGCACCATATACTGTGCTAACCACTGAGCCACCATATACAGTGCTAACCACTGAGCCACCATATACAGCGCTAACCACTGAGCCACCATATACAGTGCTAACCACTGAGCCACCATATACAGTGCTAACCACTGAGCCACCATATACAGTGCTAACCACTGAGCCACCATATACAGTGCTAACCACTGAGACACCATACAGTGCTAACCACTGAGCCACCATATACAGTGCTAACCACTGAGGCACCATATACTGTGCTATCCACTGAGCCACCATATACAGTGCTAACCACTGAGCCACCATATACAGTGCTAACCACTGAGCCACCATATACAGTGCTAACCACTGAGCCACCATATACAGTGCTAACCACTGAGCCACCATACAGTGCTAACCACTGAGCCACCATATACAGTGCTAACCACTGAGACACCATACAGTGCTAACCACTGAGCCACCATATACAGTGCTAACCACTGAGGCACCATATACTGTGCTATCCACTGAGCCACCATATACAGTGCTAACCACTGAGGCACCATATACAGTGCTCACCACTGAGCCACCGTATACAGTGCTAACCACTGAGCCACCATATACAGTGCTAACCACTGAGCCACCATATACAGTGCTAACCACTGAGCCACCGTATACAGTGCTAACCACTGAGCCACCGTATACAGTGCTAACCACTGAGCCACCATATACTGTGCTAACCACTGAGCCACCATACAGTGCTAACCACTGAGCCACCATATACTGTGCTAACCACTGAGTCACCATATACTGTGCTATCCACTGAGCCACCATATACAGTGCTAACCACTGAGCCACCATATACAGTGCTAACCACTGAGCCACCATACAGTGCTAACCACTGAGACACCATCAGCCTCGGTCTGGCCTGCCGGGGTACCGGTTAAACACCCGGTGGGCCCCGCCCTCTGCTGCTCCTGCTCCCCGCTGTCACTCTGCAAGCGTGCACTGCAGTCGGCGGTACTGCAGCCACCCGCAGTGCACACAAAACACGAGCATCAGCAATCCCTAACCTCCAGGACAAATGATGACCGCGCCACCAGCCCTGTGCTTCCCCCGCTCCTTGCTGTCACTCTGAAAGTGTGTGTGCACTGTAGCTGGGCGGTGCTGCCGTGGCGCCGCCACCCGCATTGCACACACAGAAGAACACGGCCGCAGCACCCGAACCCCCAGGTGACGTGATGAGCAGTCACTGTCTTTTTACATGATGATGGGTCATCTTCTTGACTCGCTGTAGCTGCACTGATAAGAGCTGCCTGTGAGGTGAACTCTTCTCTGGGGTCATGATGTTCAGCAGCAGCTCAGCTTGTGCTGCAGGATAAGCCCGCCCTCCTCCACTACACATCGGGGCTCAGCTCACTGAGGAGAAGAAGGCAGGAGGGGCTGGCTGAAGGCCATTATTGCCAGAGGAGAGGTCCCCAGGTCCAGGTGCCAGCTGCAAATGACTGGAGTGGAGTTGGATGGCTTTTTTTTTAAACTTTAAACTGTGTATAAGTGAGGGCTGGGGCTGGAGGTATTTTGTGCTGAGTGGGTCCAGGTCCAGCCAGCAGAGCAGGGGATATGAAAGCTAGTATAAGCTTCAGTGTAGAAGGAAAGAAGCTAGTCCCCCTATCCCCTGTCTGCTCTATTATTTATCTTCCCCTCAGCATACAGCTAATCCTATGCTCTGATATGGAATAGCTTGATGATGAGGGAAAGAGTTGGAAAAGTGGTGTGTCATCATGGATATAAAATTATGCCATACCCCAAAGTATCAGCATCTCTGCCCTGTACACTAAAGTGTCAGCACTCCTGCCCTGTACCCCAAGGGTCAGCGCCCCTGCCTTATATTCTTAGTGTCAGTGTCATTGTCCTGTACCCAAGTGTCATTATCCTGTACCCCAAGGGTGAGCGCCCCTGCCTTGTACCCCATAGTATCAGCTCCCCTGCCCTGTATCTCGAGGGTCAGCACCCCTGCCATGTACCCCAATGTGTCAGTGTTCCTGCCCTGTACCCCAAGGGTCAGCGCCTGTGCCTTATTATACCCCCATTGGCAGTGTCATTATCCCGTACCCCAGTGTCATTATCCTGTACCCTCAGTGCCAGTGTCATTATCCTGTACCCTCAGTGCCAGTGTCATTATCCTGTACCCCCAGTGTCATTATCCTGTACCCCCAGTGTCAGTGTTATTACCCTGTACCCCAGTGTCATTATCCTGTACCCCAGTGTCATTATCCTGTACCCCCAGTGTCAGTGTTATTACCCTGTACCCCCAGTGTCATTATCCTGTACCCCCAATGTCATTATCCTGTACCCCCAGTGTCATTATCCTGTACCCCCAGTGTCATTATCCTGTACCCCAGTGTCAGTGTCATTATCCTGTACCCCAGTGTCAGTGTCATTATCCTGTACCCCCAGTGTCAGTGTCATTATCCTGTACCCCAGTGTCATTATCCTGTACCCCCAATGTCATTATCCTGTACCCCCAGTGTCATTATCCTGTACCCCAGTGTCATTATCCTGTAACCCCAGTGTCATTATCCTGTAACCCCAGTGTCATTATCCTGTAACCCCAGTGTCATTATCCTGTACCCCAGTGTCATTATCCTGTACCCTCAGTGCCAGTGTCATTATCCTGTACCCTCAGTGCCAGTGTCATTATCCTGTACCCCCAGTGTCAGTGTTATTACCCTGTACCCCCAGTGTCATTATCCTGTACCCCAATGTCATTATCCTGTACCCCCAGTGTCATTATCCTGTACCCCCAGTGTCATTATCCTGTACCCCCAGTGTCAGTGTCATTATCCTGTACCCCAGTGTCATTATCCTGTACCCCCAATGTCATTATCCTGTACCCCCAGTGTCATTATCCTGTACCCCAGTGTCATTATCCTGTAACCCCAGTGTCATTATCCTGTAACCCCAGTGTCATTATCCCGTAACCCCAGTGTCATTATCCCGTAACCCCAGTGTCATTATCCTGTACCCCCAGTGTCATTATCCTGTACCCCAGTGTCATTATCCTGTACCCCAGTGTCATTATCCTGTACCCCCAGTGTCATTATCCTGTAACCCCAGTGTCATTATCCTGTACCCCCAGTGTCATTATCCTGTAACCCCAGTGTCATTATCCTGTACCCCAGTGTCATTATCCTGTACCCCAGTGTCATTATCCTGTACCCCCAGTGTCATTATCCTGTACCCCCAGTGTCATTATCCTGTACCCCCAGTGTCATTATCCTGTACCCCAGTGTCAGTGTCATTATCCTGTACCCCAGTGTCATTATCCTGTACCCCCAATGTCATTATCCTGTACCCCCAGTGTCATTATCCTGTACCCCCAGTGTCATTATCCTGTACCCCCAGTGTCAGTGTCATTATCCCGTACTCCTAGTGTCAGTGTCATTATCCTGCACCCCCAGCGTCATTATCCTGTACCCCCAGTGTCATTATCCTGCACCCCCAGTGTCATTATCCTGTAACCCCAGTGTCATTATCACGTACCCCCAGTGTCATTATCCTGTACCCCCAGTGTCATTATCCTGTAACCCCAGTGTCATTATCCTGTAACCCCAGTGTCATTATCCTGTACCCCCAGTGTCATTATCCTGTACCCCCCAGTGTGTCATTATCCTGTACCCCCAGTGTCATTATCCTGTACCCCCAGTGTCATTATCCTGTACCCCCAGTGTCATTATCCTGTACCCCCAGTGTCATTATCCTGTACCCCCAGTGTCATTATTCTGTACCCCCAGTGTCAGTGTTACTGATTAGCAAGGGGATACAATGGGCGACAGATTTACTGTATGGGAGCCAGAATTAGGAAGATACATAAGTTTTAGTGACAACTGGGGGACCTAGTTACTTTAGAGGCCAATTAAGGGTAGTATATTTTACTTTTGAGCATACTGTTTTCAATGAGGGGAGGGAGCTCCTGTTTCTCTGCACTGTGTCGCTTTTTTCGTCATCTGTTGTACTGTAGAAATTAGTGGAAAAGTGGGGAATGTGCTCTAGAAACAATTAGGTATAAATGTTGGTGTGCTATTTTCTGTAGAGACGAGTCCTGGCTGGAAGACATGATAATAGTCTGCGCTGTATGAAGAAGAAAATGACTTCAGCTACAGACATCACTGGTGATCCCTGTATTATCTGTACATGTCCACTATACACTATATACATTGATCCTGTGTTTAATGTCACTGATGGTAATATTAGTATTGTGGTTTTTATTAGTGACTGAACACTAGAACACTGATCACTATGGGGTGGTAAATTAATAAGTGGTCTGTTCATGATGTGGCGGTATGTCTCCCTATGTGATGGAAATAAGTGCTCTGGTTATGGTGTGGCAGTATTTCTCCCTTGTATATGGTTCTATTGGTCTTGGTGTAGTGGTATAGTGGATTGTGGTCGGTCATTTGTTATTTATGATATTAATGAGGGGAAGATTCTTTATTTCCAATAGAGATTAAATACTTGGAAGTTTAACCCCTCCCTGTCCTGTGACTATTAAATAGTGGCAAATATGCACTTTCAGAGGTTCTCCGGTGAAAACAAGTAATCATCTCTTCTAAGGCAATTGTGCATGTGTTCAGTATTTGGTGAGATTTTTTACCTTAGAATTTGTAGCCAAAACCAGGAGTGGGTAAAACAAAAAATGGAAAAATGGTGCCCCTGTTTCTATTATACGTTGCCTCCTGGTTTTGGTTACAAATGCTGAGGTAAACTACTGACCAAATACTCAACATGTCCATGTGGCCTTTGGCTAAGTGATAAGTTATTGGTTGGTGGGATCTGACAGCTGGGACCTGCACTGATCTGCTGAATATGCAACTTTTCTCCCCATTAGACTGGAGCTGATGTACAGCTCGACGACTGCCTCAGTGGCTGTGAACGCTGTATTTGGCTTTTTCTGGAAGCCCCAATGATGATGAATGGAGCCGCGGTCACATCATTACCAGCCGCTACAGTTTATAATGGGGAGAAAAGTTCCACATTCTTCTGATGGAGCGGTTTCCATTGGTTGGATTCCACCAATAAATAAGTGATCACCTACTGAATCTGTGGATCACTGATAACTTGTTTTCACCAAAGAAATCCTTTAATGCAAACTACAGTAATTGTACATCACAGTTATGGTGAGCGCACAGTGATGTGCTGGAGACGCCAATATAATGGGTGTAATGGGTAACAGATATATATAGCATATATATATTGCATATAACTGAAGGGTGGGCCCCTGGAGTCAATATCCCTGGTGGGCCCCAGGCACCCCAGTCCGACCCTGGACACCATACAGTGCTAACCAATGAGCTACTATATACAGTGCTAACCACTGAGTCACCATATACAATGCTAACCACTGAGCCACCATACAATGCTGACCACTGAGCCACCATACAATGCTAACCACTGATCCTCCATACAGTGCTAACCACTGAGCCACCATATATAGTGCTAACCACTGAGCCACCATATACAGTGCTAACCACTGAGCCACCAAATACAGTGCTAACCACTGAGCCACCATATACAGTGCTAACCACTGAGCCACCATACAGTGCTAACCACTGAGCCACCATATACAGTGCTAACCACTGAGCCAGCATACTGTGCTAACCACTGAGCCACCATATACAGTGCTAACCACTGAGCAACCATATACAGTGCTAACCACTGAGCCACCATATATAGTGCTAACCACTGAGCCACCATATACAGTGCTAACCACTGAGCCACCATATACAGTGCTAACCACTGAGCCACCATATACAGTGCTAACCACTGAGCCACCATATATAGTGCTAACCACTGAGCCACCATATACAGTGCTAACCAATGAGCTACTATATACAGTGCTAACCACTGAGCCACCATATACAGTGCTAACCACTGAGCCACCGTATACAGTGCTAACCACTGAGCCACCCTATACAGTGCTAACCACTGAGCCACCATATACAGTGCTAACCACTGAGCCACCATATACAGTGCTAACCACTGAGCCACCATATACAGTGCTAACCACTGAGCCACCATATACAGTGCTAACCACTGAGCCACCATATACAGTGCTAACCACTGCGCCACCATATACTGTGCTAACCACTGAGTTACCATATACAGTGCTAACCACTGCGCCACCATATACTGTGCTAACCACTGAGCCACCATATACAGTGCTAACCACTGAGCCACCATATACAGTGCTAACCACTGAGCCACCATATACAGTGCTAACCACTGAGCCACCGTATACAGTGCTAACCACTGAGCCACCATACACAGTGCTAACTACTGAGCCACCGTATACAGTGCTAACCACTGAGCCACCATATACAGAGCTAACCACTGAGCCACCATATACCGTGCTAACCACTGAGCCACTGTATACAGTGCTAACCACTGAGCCACCATATACAGTGCTAACCACTGAGCCACCATATACAGTGCTAACCACTGAGTCACCGTATACAGTGCTAACCACTGAGTCACCATATACAATGCTAACCACTGAGCCACCATATACAGTGCTAACCACTGAGCCACCGTATACAGTGCTAACCACTGAGCCACCATATACAGTGCTAACCACTGAGCCACTGTATACAGTGCTAACCACTGAGCCACTGTATACAGTGCTAACCACTGAGCCACCATATACTGTGCTAACCACTGAGCCACCATATACAGTGCTAACCACTGAGCCACCATATACTGTGCTAACCACTGAGTCACCATATACAATGCTAACCACTGAGCCACCATATACAGTGCTAACCACTGAGCCTCCATATACAGTGCTAACCACTGAGCCACCATATACAGTGCTAACCACTGAGTCACCATATATAGTGCTAACCACTGAGCCACCATATACAGTGCTAACCACTGAGCCACCATATACAGTGCTAACCACTGAGCCACCATACAATGCTAACCACTGATCCACCATACACAGTGCTAACCACTAAGCCACCATATACAGTGCTAACCACTGAGCCACCATATATAGTGCTAACCACTGAGCCACCATATACAGTGCTAACCACTGAGCCACCATATACAGTGCTAACCACTGAGCCACCATATACAGTGCTAACCACTGATCCACCAAGCAGTGCTAACCACTGAGCCACCGTATACAGTGCTAACCATTGAGCCACCATATACTGTGCTAACCACTGAGTCACCATATACAATGCTAACCACTGAGCCACCATACAATGCTAACCACTGATCCTCCATACAGTGCT
The DNA here is from genome assembly GCA_033576535.1 of Allobates femoralis. Classification (NCBI taxonomy): domain Eukaryota; kingdom Metazoa; phylum Chordata; class Amphibia; order Anura; family Aromobatidae; genus Allobates; species Allobates femoralis. Next base: position 62,273,286 of record JARQOC010000009.1, on the reverse strand, counting down.
AACCACTGAGCCACCATATACAGTGCTAACCACTGAGCCACCATACAGTGCTAGCCACTGAGCCACCATATACAGTGCTAACCACTGAGCCACCATATACAGGGCTAACCACTGAGCCACCATACACAGGGCTAACCACTGAGCCACCATACACAGTGCTAACCACTGAGCCACCATATACAGTGCTAACCACTGAGCCACCATATACAGTGCTAACCACTGAGCCACCATACACAGTGCTAACCACTGAGCCACCATACAGTGCTAACCACTGAGCCACCATATACAGTGCTAACCACTGAGCCACCATATACAGTGCTAACCACTGAGCCACCATATACAGTGCTAACCACTGAGCCGCCATATACAGTGCTAACCACTGAGCCACCATACAGTGCTAACCACTGAGCCACCATACAGTGCTAACCACTGAGCCACCATACACAGTGCTAACCACTGAGCCACCATATACAGTGCTAACCACTGAGCCACCATATACAGTGCTAACCACTGAGCCACCATATACAGTGCTAACCACTGAGCCACCATATACTGTGCTATCCACTGAGTCACCATTTATAGTGCTAACCACTGAGCCACCATATACAGTGCTAACCACTGAGCCACCATATACAGTGCTAACCACTGAGGCACCATATACAGTGCTAACCACTGAGCCACCATATACAGTGCTAACCACTGGGCCACCATATACAGTACTGACCACTGAGCCACCATACAATGTTAACCACTGAGGCACTATATACAGTGCTAACCACTGAGCCATCGTATACTGTGCTAACCACTGAGCCACCATATACAGTGCTAACCACTGAGCCACCATATACAGTGCTAACCACTGAGCCACCGTATACTGTGGTAACCACTGAGCCACCATATACAGTGCTAACCACTGAGCCACCATATACAGTGCTAACCACTGAGCCACCATATACAGTGCTAACTACTGAGCCACTATACAGTGCTAACCACTGAGCCACCATATACAGTGCAAACCACTGAGCCACCATATACAGTGCTAACCACTGAGCCAGCCTATACAGTGCTAACCACTGAGCCACCATATACAGTGCTAACCACTGAGCCACTATACAGTGCTAACCACTGAGCCACTATACAGTGCTAACCTCTCAGCCACCATACAGTGCTAACCACTCAGCTACCATACAGTGCTAACCACTGAGCTGAGCCAGCTTTAAATCTCCCGCCAATACCACACTACTCAACTGCCCGGCGCTTGACCAATTAGATGAGCAGTGCGGTATTGGTGGGAGATTTAAACCTGCCCTCCACCGCGCAGTTGATTGGTAGAGAGATGGGTAGCACACAACCAATCAGCTGAGCGGTATTGGTGGGCAGGTTTAAATCTTCCATCAATACCGCGACGCTTCGCTGATTGGTGGTCGCTGCCAGTTGCGGTGACCAATCAGGCCCCTGACCTGTCCTGGTGCTGCAGTTCCCCACCCTGACTTCTACTGGATCGCTTCTTCCATCTGGCTCCAGTTTTCTCTTCCACATTCTTTAGAATCTATTTGGTCTCATGTGATTTCATGCCATTTGTCCATTTATAGTAAAACGTCATTTCTCTTATAGAGGTCACTGCAGTGAAAATATTTGTTAACCTTCTTCTGAGAAGTATTACTTATATTGGAATTTATTTGCCGTGCACTAAACATTAAAATTAGATTATTTGTTTAACATTTATTACAATGGGCTGCGGTTACATAGGAGTTCAACTATTCTCTCTTCTTTAGGAAAGCCATGTCCTGACCCAGGACTGCAAGGAACAGAATCTATATATGAGGTACTTATTTCGAATGGGACAGTAATGCTATTGGTTCATCTATTTTATCTTTTCTTATGGACTTTAAAGGGAATATGTCAGGTGATTTTTTTAGTACAAAACTAATGGTATTCTGGAATACGGCTTGTGCAGCCCTTTCAGGTTCAGTAACCTTTATTGCTCTACCTTCTCCTGTTATCTTGTGGTGTACCCCAGAGAGGTCAGTGACAGGCACGCCAGCTATTCAAGCATAAGTAAATCTAAATTGATTATGCACTGCTCCCCATGCCCACCTCTCAGCAGTGATAGTAAATGAAAGAGAAGATGTTTACGATCACTGATGCTTGCAAGGGAAAGGTGGTCTGGATATTGAGCATGGAAAGCAGTGCTTAACCAGTTTGGATTTACATATGCATGACTAGCCGAGTTTTCTGGGGATTACAGAAACATAACAGGAGAAGATAACAGCCCTTTCAGGATCAGTAACTTTTTTTGCTCTACTTTCTCCTGTTATCTTGCTGTAAGCTCCAGAGAATTCACTGTCGTGCACGTCAGCTAGTCAAGTGTATGAAAATCCAAACTGATTATGCATTCCTCTCCACTCCCACCTCTCAGCAGTGATAGTAAATGACAATATATTTACTATTCCTTATGCCAACGTGGGAGAAGTGGGTGGGATTGTAGGTGTGGGGAGCCGTCCATAATCAGTTTTATTTACATGCACTTAACTAGCTAGCACATGTCACTAAAGTCTCTGGAGCTTACTGCAAGATAACAGGAGAAGATAGGGCAATAAAAGTTACTGATAATGAAAGGGCTGATGAAGCCTTATTCTAGGATACCATTGGTGTTGTCCTAGAAAATCACCTGACAGATTCCTTTATAATTTAAAGAAATAAAAGTGAATAAGTGTCAGCTCCCCCTCCCCCTCCTTTGTAACTCTACTCTTTTGGTTGGTGGCATGGACAGCGCTTGGCTCGGTACACTTCATCCAGAAACACCCACAATTCAGTCCAATAGCACAATCCCAGAAGTTAGCAGTTCACACTGAGATGTTACTTTTTAAAAATTCACATTTTATTGTATAAAAATTAAAAATGACGATACATAGTCAGATCTCCCATGATATTGGTAACCTAGGGGGTACACACCCAGGGACTTAACTACAACAGGTGCAGGGATTGCAATCGCACCCGGGCCCTGGAGCTTAGGGGGCCCCAAAAGTCCCTTTGGCCTATAGAAAAAGACTATTGGTTTTTAAGATTTGCAATAATTGGGGGCCTCATTGGAGCTTTCGCATCGTGGCCCATGAGCTTCATATTACGCCACTGTACACACCTATGCGTTTCAGCTGTCACCTAGCTTTGATCATGGTATAGCTACTTGTATATAAAGTATTTAGGAGGAATCAGCCTTTAATATAAATTATTTTCTCCAGTAAAGCCAAATTATTTCTACACAACCTGTGACAACATCTTGGTGCAGGGGCTAGCTGGCAAATTTTGGCCTGGAGGGCAATCACACAGCAGTGGCCCATGAGCTGTAGTGGCCAAGTTCAACCTAAAATGTTTAGAACCTTTGACACATGAAGAAGAATGGTGAAGTATTAGAACAAATGTCCACTTTAATAGATGTCCAATTCATATACATGAAGAATAGACCAAAGTTTGGGAGCAGGTGGCAGGGTAGACCTCAACAACTGTTGGAGGAGTGGCCCGGGGGGCATATGCACCCCTGCCCCAATGTCCGGCCAGCCCCTGTTTTGGGATAAAAGGGCCTGACTTAATGTATGTAGGTAATGCCCCATGACTTTAAATTAGAATTTTTTTACTGTACCTTAAAAATAGAACAAGTCGGCCCCTGATTTATCTGGAATGGTGTTTCGTAACACATCAGTTTTGCTGGGGGGCATGATGCAAAATAATGCACCAAGCTCAATAAGAGACGCTAGCCACCTAACGGAGTTGGTGCATATTCTCAGTGTCGTGCGCTTACTTGCATCTTGTAGAAATAGTAAAACGTAGAGGCCTGGAGTAACATTTCTAGCATAAGTATCGCCACTTGTATTGATGAATTAGACCGACTGATATTCTGTACCGGATGGCCCTGCCCAAAACTGGAGTGAAAACACCAAAAGTCAGACATAATGCAAAACCTCACACTGCACAAAAAAGGAACTTTTGAAAGCATTTTACACTAGTTTTCTAGCATAAATTCTATTATAAATTGGGAGTAATACATTTAACCTTGATTATGGTTTATTTTGTTTTGATTTTTAGGAATTGAAAGGACAAAATAATGATATTTACTACAACTTTCATATTCAGTAAAAAGGAAGATTTCTAGAGTCAACACTTGGGACATAAATTCAGTAATAATGGAGATTTCTAGAGTCAACACTTGGGACATAAATTCAGTAATAATGGAGATTTCTAGAGCCAACACTTGGGACAAACATTCAGTAATAATCAAGATTGGTAGAGTCAACACTTGGGACATAAATTCAGTAATAATGGAGATTTCTAGAGTCAACACTTGGGACAATCAGTCAGTAATAATGGAAATTTCTAGACTCTACACTTGGAGCAAACATTTTGTAATAATGGAGATTTCCAGAGTCTACACTAGGGACAAACACTCTGTAATAATTGAGTTTTCCAGAGTCTACACTTGTGACATTGAATAATAATGGAGATTTCTAGAGTCTACACTTGTGACATTGAATAATAATGGAGATTTCTAGAGTCTACACTTGTGACATTGAATAATAATGGAGATTTCTAGAGATTTCTGCCGCCTCCGCACAACCCCAGTGTATTCTCAAGGCCACCTGGGCCGGAGGAGCCGTCCAAGTGCCAGCCACCTGTCAGTCACGTGGTGTCTGCGGTCACGTGAACGATATTCCACCTACACCAACTTGGTTAACATATAAAGGCATGCATAAATGTGGTAACAACACATTGAACCTGTGGTGTAATGTGGATTTGGGACTGCATTTTTACAATATAACCAAAAAGCGGTTTTCCAAAAAATCAGATATGAACTGCAATACCACGCATGCTATTGCTGTAATTAGATCATCATGTATGGTTGGTTGGTGACAGGTCCTCTTTAACATTTTGTATATGTTTTATTTATGTTTGGATGTGCTAACAACCAAGAGGTATACCCTCAAAATGTGAATAGCGGAGTCCCTTAGGGGAAACATCTGTAATGTTTTTATAGTATTTCTGAATAAATGAGTTTGAACCTTACAATGGTACCGGAATTTCTCTCCTTACTGATTACTGAAGATGGAGGCCAACCATCACACTGGGTACCTGCGAGTCCTGTGAGTAATGGTGGTGGAGCTACAACTTCCTATTTCCCCTTTCCTTGGATAACTGTACAATGGCCACAAGGGCCTGGACTACTTGGTAGCTGGGCCGCCAGTCATTCAGGGGGGTCACGGTGGTGGTGGCCCAGCTCCGTGGTCCTGGCAAAGCAGATTAAGGGAGTATTTACAGGGGATTTGTAGTCTTTACATGACACCACCTGATCAGGGATGACCAGTGCTGCTTGGATGAGCCCCCAGGGGATAGGAGTTGTGGTAGCTGGGATGGTAACACTCCCCCCAGGCAGAGCCGGCCCTTGGGATTTCATGCAAGAGCCTTTGGGGATGAGGGTGGTGGTAGTTATGGTGCTGTGTGCAGTGAGCAGGGTGCGGGAAATAAGCAGGAGGACACAAAGGGTGCAGTTCTTTCACCTTTACTCACAGTTCTGCGCTGTCCAGCCCAGCCGGGGTACCGTGTCCTTCGGTTCAGCAGTCCTGTCAACCCCCAGACAATCCAGAGCCACTCCACCGAGACACACTTTTGTATGCCTTTTCAGGTTGCCCGTTTCTCTCTGCGCTGTTATTCTCACCTACTCCTGTCCTGCGCCTTCATGCTACAGGATCCAAAGCAGGTGGCTGCGAGCTCTATCTAGTGATGGTAAGCTTGTCCTCTGGCTTTAGGTCTTGCCAATGTTCTGAGAATTGTCCACAGTAGATGGCCACTGCACATAAAGTTCACTGACCTCCAGTTTCCTGGCTCAAACTTGCAGTGTTGTTGGCAGATTGGGGCCGGTCCCCTCTTGCAATCAGCTCCTCCACCACGACTGGAAGTCAGGGTGAAGTCGGGGTACCTGCTGGCCTGGGTGACCTACCCACTGGTCCACACTCCTCCGCCAGTGCCAGAGTTCCTCTAGAACTCCATATTTCTCTTCTTGCTCCTTCTCTGTCCTCTTCACACTCTTACTCTCTCAGATGGACTCCTCCTCTTCCTCTTCCTGCTCTGTTCTCAGCACTTTTTCCTACCACCCCATTTTAACTTGTTCCTTCCTCCAGCCAATGATGGGATCTGCGCAGATAGAGTTCTTCTGCCCTTTATCCTCTGGCCTGGAGTTATGATGGGTGTTGAGTGCAAGGTGTATGGGTCTCAGTATTGTGTTCTCATCTTACCCGGGAGTTGGATACCACACCTATGGATTAGGTACAGTAACCCTATGGCGACCAGACGCAGGGACGAATTCTGTAATAATGGAGATTTCTAGAGTCTACACTTGGGACAAACATTCAGTGAAAGTAAAGTTGTGCTTGTTTAGCTTGGAAAAGACATCTCAGAGAAGATCTCATTTATATGTATAAATAAATATGTGGTCACTACAGAGGATGGCACATGACCTTTTCTTTCCAAAGACAGTATTAAGGACCAGGGGGGAGAAGGGCGATTCCAGCAGCTGAATAGGAAAGGTCTCTTTGCAGTTAGAGCATTCAGACTGTGGACCACAAGAGGTAGTAATGGCAAACACTATAACAGCTTGTATAGAAGGCTGGATGATTTTCTCAGTGCACATAACATTGTTGGTTATAAATGACAAAGTGACAAAAATGTATGATTGATGGAGGAAGGGTGAACTCGATGGACCTAGGTCTTTTTTCCACCTATATAACTATGTAAAATGACAATGCATAGTAAACCAGCTGCATGAGATCATGTAGGCACGACAGTGGAGAGCCAATGTCAAACACATCCGGACTCCTCATAGAGTAGGCAAAGAGGGTTTATTACCATCTCTGCATTCCAGATTGCTGTATACCCAGCGCTAAACAAACACTGTGTGCACAATTATGGAAGCGCTAACGGCATCTCCTCCTCCAGACTTAGTGTGCAAAGTGATGACTGAGTGTAAGGAGGGGACGGATCTTTTGTACCCTAGGAGACCCAGATCAGTTCTATAATGCAGCCAGAAAGCTGAGTTTCCCCTGTAATTGGGGCTGATAGACCATCCCCAGCTACAGAGTAAGTTAGATTAGGGATGAGCGAGTATACTCGCTACTATTCGGTATTCGCCGAATAGTAGCGGTATTTGGGCTACTCGCTACTCTCCGAGTACTTATGAGTACTCGGGAGTAGCGAGTAGCCCTAATACTTTCGCAGTGTATCTATAGATACACTGCGACAGTAGCCTAAAAGTGATTAAAAGTTGTTAAAAAATAATAAACTTACATACTCACCTTCCGACGCCTGCACCGGGACCGGCAGAGAAGCCATCCGATAGCTGGACAAGGACCTGTCACTACCAGCCAATCAGATGGCCGGTAGCGATCTGGTCAATCAGATGGCGCCACGTTACAACCACGTGATCGCTAGCGGCCACCTGATTGGCCAATTTGCAAGGTCCTAGATGTACTATCAGGACCTTGCAAACTGGCCAATCCGGTGGCCCCTATTGATGATGTAGTTGTGACGTGGCGCCATCTGATTGGCCAGATCGCTACCGGCCATCTGATTGGCTGGTAGTGAAAGGTCCTTGTCCAGCGATCGGAGGTGAGGTTTTCCGGTCCCGGTGCAGGCGTCGGACAGGCGAGTATGTAAGTTTATTATTTTTCAACAACTTTTACTCACTTTTAGGCTACTTTCGCAGTGTATCTATAGATACACTGCGAAAGTGTTCGTACGTTCTATACTCGTAATGAGTAGCGAGTACCGGTACCTATTTGTTGCGAGTATAGCGAGCACGAATAATAAGGTACTCGCTCATCCCTAAGTAAGATGAAAAAAATAAAAGTATGAGAACACTGAAATACCCTTCCCCACGCCTCTTAAAGGTCTTTCATATCCTTATGGGGCACATTGTATGTGAAATAAAAAAATAAATAAATAAAATAAAGCAAGAAAGAAATTTGATAAAAAAAAGCACCTACATTCCAAATTGTTAATCATTACTAGTCTAACCCCCTTCAATATAAAACACGAAAACTAATATCTAATATATAAAAATGATTGTTATGGAAAGGTGAACAAAATGTTACATTTATCTTGGTGGTGTTTTGTGGATATAAAAGAAATTACATAAATAAAAAAGTAAAACAAATACATGCTTTTCCATAATTTCTTAATTGATACCAGCAAATAAATAATAACACGAATGGAAATACCATCAATAAGTTACCTTACATATCCTTAAAAAATGCAAAACATATTTTAATATCCAAACAAAAAAGAAGTTATGCAGCTCTTTAAATTACATGGTCAGGAACGGGTTAAAATAACCTGGTCTTCAACAGGATAAACTAACCTTAAAGAGGTTGTCCACTACTTAAACATTGAGGACCTATCCACAGGAGATGCAATATCACCCTTTGTGAATGGCTATTTAAACCTTCCCCTGGCTGATCTTTCCTGCTGGTGATATTTTTTTGTTGATTTGTGAAATTACAGCCATACTGCCTGTGGATTTCTGCCAGTTAGATATATATCAGCTAGGGTATAAATCTCTACTGTTCTTCTATCTGTTCTTCTCCTTTCTGCTATCTTTAGCTAAGAGGTAGTAGACATTTATTGCTAGCAGTAATACAACACTTTACTTATCACTTTGTTTTCATGGTTTTACGTTTTTGCACTCAGGGTTCCTTTCTATCTCTGAACGCCCTCCTGATTCAAGGTTATACTGCTCTTCCCATTTTCCCCGGTAATGATAACAATAAAGGACGGAATAGGAGTTCACAAGCGCTGCCCCGACAAAGAAACAATGGTTCCAAGGATTTACCCCAGTTCCCGTTTATTCAGGGACTGAACAAACGGAAACTGGGGTAAATCCTTGAATCCATTGTTTCTTTGTTGAGGCAGCGCTTGTGAACTCCTATTCCGTCCTTTATTGTTATCGTTATCAGCAGGAGGTGCTGCAGCCTACCAAGCGCAACAAGGTGTTGTGACTGGCACAACCACTCCAGGTGAGTGCAATCATTATCGCACTAAAACTTGTAATCATGGATAAGACCCTATTTGCGCTATTTCTCCCTCTTAGTATACAACATTTTTTAAGCCATTTTCCCCGGTAAGGAGAGAAGATGAACACTTGATGGCTGATTAGAAAGCCAGGTCATGAGTTGTCATCTTCTAGGCCTGTTGTTAGCAGTGGCGTAATGATCGCGGTCGCAGCAGTCGCGGCTGAGGCCGGGCCCGGAACTGTAGGGGGGCCTGTGCCTGCAGCCGCCCCCCACGACGGCGATCGCAGCTCCTGCTTCACATGGATGTGCGTCCCTGAGGACACACACCCATGTGACAGCACGGCCGCACAGGCTCCGACGCTTCGTGTGTTAGAGGAGAGGAGGGGAGCCTCCTGCTTGCTGCTGCTGCTCCCGCCCCTCCTCTCCTCTGATCCACAGGCTTCCTGCCCTGCGCTCCACTGGGGAGTGCATACAGCAGGTGGCACCTCCTCCTCCATGGGCATGGGAGAGAGCAGGTGAGAGGGGACTCGGACACAGTAGGTGAGAGGGGGGCCTGGGACACAGCAGGTGAGATGGGGGCCTGGGACACAACAGGTGAGAGGGAGGCCTGGGACACAGCAGGTGAGAGGGGGGCCTGGGACACAGCAGGTGAGAGGGGGGCCTGGGATACAGCAGGTGAGAGGGGGGCCTGGGACACAGCAGGTGAGAGGGGGGCCTGGGACACAGCAGGTGAGAGGGGGGCCTGGGACACAGCAGGTGAGAGGGGGGCCTGGGACACAGCAGGTGAGAGGGGGGCCTGGGACACAGCAGGTGAGAGGGGGGCCTGGGACACAGCAGGTGAGAGGGGGCCTGGGATACAGCAGGTGAGAGGGGGGCCTGGGACACAGTAGGTGAGAAGGAGGCCTGGGACACAGCAGGTGAGAGGGGGCCTGGGACACAGCAGGTGAGAGGGGGGCCTGGGACATAGCAGGTAAGAGTCTATGGCGATGGCAGGCTGTTGGGGTGCAGGATGGAGGGCGCAGAATAACTGACAGAGACACTGTTGTAATCTCCTCTACCTTTACTGATGGTAGCAGGTCCAGACCAAGGTACTGTCCACAGTAGATGTTAGGAATCCTGGTGGCCTGAAAGCAAGTTGGGGATCTCGTCACCCGGTGAGTTCTGAGGCCTCCCTGCTGTGCATCTCTGTGCTGGTCTGAGCTGCCTGTAGCTAAGCTGCGACACCCTCTCTCTGCTGTTAAGACGTTCATCTGTATGACAGGCAGCTTGAGCTCTTCCTGGGCTCCACTCCTCTGGCCCTGAACTCGCTGATGCTGCTGTGTTTTCGGATGCTGCGGCCGGGAGACTTGGAATTTCCTGTCCTCTGGATTTGGCTGCTTGGCTGGGAATCTCTCACAACCTCAGACTCCGATGTCCACTGCTGACGCTCTGCACTGGGGTGAACCGTTAACAGGCTCCACTCCCCAGGTCTACCTCTCTTCTTCATCAGACCCTCTCATATTGGTCCCTCATGCTTGATATTCTCTGTCCTGGGACGAGCCTTACTCTGCTCCAGACCACAGGACCTCTTCACAGCCCTCCTAGGAGCTGAACTGACTAACCCTGCCCCCAGCCAGAATTTATAGGGGAACCCCCCTAAACCCAGGTTAGAACTCCCCCTTCTGGTCTGGAGTCAGGAAAGTGTTGCATTTTGTGGGCTTACCTGATGTGGAAACCCCTTCTTGCTTCCAGGCATGACATCACCCCTTGTGAGGGAGGCAACTGGACTCTGGGGTGCCACAGTTAAAAACCGCGCTGCCGTATTCAAAGGGTGAAAATAATATTGATTAAGTAGTCAATGTGTTTCAGATCTCCCAGAAAATGGCAATATGATATTGATTTGTCCTGAGCAAGGGGACAGGGAGCACTGAAACGCATTGACTAATAAATCAATATCATATTCATCCTTTGATGTCTTGTAGAATATGGCAGCACGGTGTTTAGCCCTATATCCTCCCTACTCTATATGCACTACACTGGGAACTGCAGCAGCCGTGATCTGCTTTTATAGTGGTTGTGACTCACAACCACACAAGGTGAAGCCTCTGATATCTATTTAGGTCATATTTTATCTCTCAGACCCTTCATCCTCCCTACTTTAATTTTCTGAGATAATGACCATAATCATCAACATTAACATAAATAAACACATGAAGTAGATCCCTCTGTGTGTAATGACTCTATATAATATGTGAGTTTTTGCAGTGAATTACTGAAATAAATGAACTTTTTGATGATATTCTAATTCATTGAGAGGCAGCTGTATGTTCTTGATAAGTGTCATAATCTTGCCGGACCGACAGATGGAGCCGGATGACTTATAATAAAGCACTGCAATCATCTGACTCATACATGAGACCAGCTAAAATTAACTAAAAATGTTACTTAAAGGAAAAGTCTATAAAATAACCCTTCCTACATATACAGGGAATAGTCATCAGATGACGTTCTGCTCGTCTACTTATGGAATGAGATATTGTAAAGTCGACCATGGAGATGGTTTTATCTCTTCTGAAAAGTCTGTGCCTAAAAACTCCCCAAGAAATACAATCTTTTCACATAAACTCATTGAGTTGTTCCTGTGCTAATTCTCTTAAAATGTACGACTAAATTGACTACCGGGTGTTAACATTCCAAAGAGGTGCGGCATTGGAACTATCATCAATGTAGCGGTAAGGACAATGCCAAACTGTGCAGGGACCCCACCATCACCGGTAACACCCAGTTACCAGAAAATGTCTAGGGGTAGAAATAAAAGAGTAGGACCAAAACATGGAGATTTCAATAAGCCTCCTGGTTCTTCTCCGTTTTTCCCTCCTCTTCTTCCAAGAGCCATAACTTTTTCATATTCTGTCAATGAAGACATATGAGGCTTGTTTTTTGCGGCACGAGCTGTACTTTCAGATGAAATATGAAATCATTCATTTTACCATATTGTGCACAGGAAAAAGGAAAAAAAAATTCCAAGTGCGATGAAACTGCAAAAAAAGTGACATTACACAATTGTTTCGGGGTTTTTCATTCAGCATGTTCACTATATGGTAAAACTGTCAGCATGGTGCCTCGATTAATACGAGTTCATAGATACCAAACATGTTTCTTCTACTGTTATCTGAAGGTCCCGTTACAAGCTTCAATGTCCCAGCGATCCCACCTGGCTGGGGTCGCTGGGACATCGCGAACTGATCGCTGGTGAGCTGTCAAACAGGCAGAGTCACCAGCGATCAGGACCAGCGAGAATGCTGGTATCCAGGGTAAACATCGGGTAGCTAAGCAGAGCGGTAATTAATAGCGCAATGCCTGCCACGGTGCTTGAAACTTGGGGTTATACAGTTATGAAACTGGAAAAGAGGGACGGCACTCACCAGTTCATTTTCTGTGCTTTATTCGGGCACACTGTACATACGGTGCAGGGAGGGAGTAGAGGCTGCAGATGACCGTATGTACAGTGTGCCCGAATAAAGCACAGAAAATGAACTGGTGAGTGCCGTCCCTCTTTTCCAGTATTCATCTGCATGTTGTTGCTGTTACTGGCACCCTGATTCAGACACCGGTTGCTCCTTTCTGGTTTTGCTGTGCAGCTGACGGCTCTGGTGCCCCTCCTCCTCCTCTGCAGCCACATACAGTTATGAAACACAAAGGCATAAATGTAATGCTGGGTGATGGTGGATTGAAATGCTGCACGCCAGCAAACACAATGTGTTGGTCACACTTGGCATAAACCATCGCACTACCATGTACCCTTGAGGGTCGAGGACACTCTTCACCCGCCTGCCGATCTTGGTGAGGCGGGACTTTAGCAGAGCCCTTCTCAGGCAGCAAACAATGCAGTGGCTGGTGACCGGACACGTAACAGCAGGTAGGTCAAACACACCATAGCAAAGCACAAAGCAAACACAAAAGAAACCAAAAGCAGAAAAAAACAGCAGTAACCAAAAGAGAAAGCTGCGTACCAGCCGTAAACTTCAGATCACTAGCAACTGTCCTGACCACCCAACACAACTGAAATATGTAGCAACTAAGCACAGCATATGGCAGGTTTGAAACAGCCTCCCAGCAGTCACGTGATCCGCTGAGGCAATGCCCACTCCCCACTCTTTGCCCACAGAACTACAGGAAAAATGGAGGAGAGTGAAGTGGAGGGAACCTCCTACCATCTGAATGTCCCAGCAGATACAACAACCCATATTACCTGGCAAAAGCTAATGCCAGGGACTCAGCATCCCAGGAACCCTGAGTAACGTCATCTCTGCCTCCCTGTTACACCCGGTGACACCCTGAGTGCATCTAATAGAATGACGTACCCGGTCAGAGCGGGCACCCGTGCAGCTCCGCCCCCTTAGGTGACATCCCATCCCTCACGGTTAGTGAGTTAGTGACTATATAAGTGTAACCACCAAGTTATGTGTCTCATCAAGAGATTGTAACCATTATATGTGTGACATATAGAAGCTGTACTGTGATCTAGAATCAGCCAGCAACTACAGGGGTAATAATGTGGAAAGGGAACAGGAAGTAGTTGCGGAGCCCCAGGGATTGCTGGGTAAGGGGAGTGGTGTCCATGATAACTAGGTGAGAAGGTCTGTGAGGGAGACATGGAGAACAGACAAGCTGCATAGAACAGTTTTTGCTAAGAAATGATTGCTTTAAACAAGGAAGGTCAGGACAGACAAGACTCTGTATTACCTCAGATAGCAGTAAGAGGGACAGCACCAACTCATTTCTTCCCACCCTCTATTGTATGAGGTGAGTACAGTCTGTATAGCTCTAGACACAGTGTGAAGAGGATTCATCTGTGAGGAGAAATGCTTTGTATAGAGACTGCCATTAATGTTGTATGAACGACCCTCAGTATGTGAAGGCTTACACTTAACATGAGTTCTGGAAATCCTGGGGTCTAGGTACGGCTAGGAGATATCATCCCTTAACTCCTCTAGAAATAATTCCATGTGCCTCTGGAAAGGAGACAGGAAGTAGTTGTGGAGCCCCAGGGATTGCTGGGTAAGGTGAGTGGTGTCCATGATAACCAGGTGAGGACGTCTGTGAGGGAGACATAGAGAACAGACATGTTGCATAGAACACTATCTGCTAAGACAGTGGCGGACCTTTACCCCTGGGGGCCCTGGTACAGCCATGTTGAGGAGCGGGGGGAGGGGGGTGCTAGTGGCGTCGGCGCGGTCCCGGGGAGGTGGGGGGGGGGTGCTGGTGGCATCAGGGGAGGGGGGTGCGATGTGGCGCTGACATTTGCGGTGGCTCTCCTACCTGCGCGAGTGCGCTCCTGGGAGCCGGAGGGGCAGAGGAGAGGAGGGGCGGGATCAGGAAGGGGTAGCAGGAAGCTTTCTGCTTCCCTTGCCTGACCCTCCTCTCCTCTGACGGCGGCTTGCGGGGGTCGGCTGGGGGCCCCCCTGCAGGCTTGAAGGGGCCCCCTAGCCGGTTGGGACCCTGGTGCTGCTGCACCAGCTGCACCACGGTAGTTCCGCCCCATGCTAAAAAACGATTGCTTTAAACAAGGAAGGTCAGGACAGACAAGACTCTGTATTACCTCAGATAGCAGAAAGAGGGACAGCACCAACTCATTCCTTACATTATATGAGGCATAAAGTCTGCATAGCTCTAGACTCAGTGTGAAGAGGACTGATCTGTGAGGAGAAATGCTTTGTACAGAGACTGCCATTAATGTTGATGAGATATCGTATGAAGAGAAGTGATTTTATGCATTGGAAAGAAGTTGAATAAAACCCCAAAAATCACCCCGAGTTCTGAACTGTGTGATAACTGTGCATGAAGATCCTGCCTCCCCTTTACTGTACAGAAGGATAATGGTCGCCCTGTGTAAGATTTCTCTGTGATTCCAGAAGAACTCATGTTCAGTGTAAGCCTTCAAATACTGAGGGTTGTTCATACAACGTATGTCTAGTGACTGCAACCATGAAGCCCCACGCCTCTTTATGAGAAATACAGTAAATATTGTAGCATGTTCCAAAAAGTATCTGTGACTTTACACCAATCCCTAGGGCTTCCTAAACCAGTTACGTCCTTAAAATACTCTTTCTTTCACTGAGCAGAATATCTCAGCTCTTTCTCAGAATTATCAGTGCAGCACACAATGAGCATTCTGAATAATGTATACCACATTGCCACATAATACATGGTGTAAAACATCCTAAGAAACTATATTTGGAGAGATTTTACACATTAAATACGAGCAGATAAGTGATGTAGCAATACAGTTTTCAGTATATAAAATAGGGAAATAACATAAAGGAGAAGTTGACAAGAATCAGAAGATTTTGAACTACAGAACTAAAGAAGAGTAAAATGTGATGGAGAAAGAATAGAAGGTTTTGTCTAGATAGAAGATAGGATCAGGCAAACATAGAGGTCAGGAAACAGCTATACATCCCCCTGCACCTACACAGATCACCAGATTCAGTTGACCAAGTTCTAATGTCTACTTGTGTTTCAAACAAATTTTTATAAATTAAAAGAGAAAGGAAGCGCACATAGAGTAGTACCTCTATTTTACAGGTCCCTCAGACCCCAAATGTTTAGACTCACCTGATGCAGTTGTGTCACAACTACAATAAAAGCACACAGGAGGTCGCTGCAGGCTCCCAGCTGAACAAAGTAGAATCCAGATAAGGGTGAAAAGAGCTGGGATGAGATGCCGCGCTGACCACAAAGATAAACACAGAGTTAATCACACACACTGTTTATCTTTGCGGTCAGCGCGGCATCTCATCCCAGCTCTTTTCACCCTTATCTGGATTCTTCAAACAAATTTTTGGCAAAGCATCTGCTTTCCATCCGTAGAGAAGGCTGGTGTAACTAGTAGCCACTAAATCTATGAGGTCAAGTATAAAGGCTCCATGTAGAGTCAAGTCAAGAATATTGCATATAGGGCTGCACCATAAAAAACAGGTGACCCCTATCCATAGTGTAGATAATAATTGTATGATTGCTCGGGTCCTACCACTGGACTACATGCAATCAAGACAATGGGGATATCAAAGAACTCTACCCAAATGGAGTAGATCTAATAATTTGTGTCCATTAATTTTCTAAAGGATTGGTGCTGACAAATGCTTCTAGAGATCAGTGGCATCTGACAGGTTGATTCTATTATGCAAAGGTGGTAATTTACATAGGAAAATAGAGCTTATCTCTAAACTACTACACTTGACTCTACCAGTTCCTGTACAGGCTAAATTTACTAACTGCCCAGTCCATGGTGGCACCTGCACAAGCTGGATTTGGAGGTCACCTATGATTTCAATTACAGGCCGACCTCATCTTTTTAAGTGAAAGGACTTGCACAATTGGTGGCTGAGTAAATACTTTTTTTCCCCACTGTAAACCTGGAATGTTTACTCGGGGACTTGTAGTTTCGGGAGCTCTGTTAATGCATTTAAGGCCAGGTTTGAAGGATAGTCAGTAGAGCTGGGTGGGACTGGCTAGCCACATTCCTCCCATCCAATGGGTGTGGAGCCTATGTTATAATGAGAATATTTTCTTGGTTACATGGTCTCTCTGTGCTTGGAAGCTGCAAACTCCCTGAAGGCACTCTATGAGGAGACAATGTATGTGTGGAAACTGGAGTGGCTCTCTGTTTAGGAAGCTGCAGACCTCCTGACCGTGGTTAGTGAGTGGATGGTGTGAAACCTTCACTGGGATACTGCTGCGAGGGATGTGTCTGAAGAACTTGGGGGCATAAATCTGGAAAGATAACCTCAGGGGAAGGGGGTTGTGTACCGTCGACTAAGGTCCGTGAGTGGACGGTGTGATACCTCCACTGGGATACTGCTGCGAGGGATGTGTCTGAAGCAGTGCGGGCGTAACCGTGAGTGAAGTCTACCATACATAAAATATAACTAACACTTCTGGAAGAAAATAACATTATATACTACATAAAACAAAAGAGAAAAGGTCAGTTTAATAAAAAAAAGAGGAAGTGAAAGAAGAACGTCCGGGAGGAAATTACAATATAGAAGCATTAGGCAATGAGCGAGAGAGAGAACGTGGTAAGCAAAGAGAGAGGAAGAATCAGGAGGAAGACTACAGTGTGGAGGAAGCCCGGCACCGAAGGGACTGGACCTTACACTACTGATATTATATATTGTACAAGGTGAGCACAGACTATTCTTTACCTTTATATATAAACTATAGAATGTTCTATATGGGAAAGTTATTATTAGATAAAAAGTTCCAGATTTGCCATTAATTTAATGACTTAAGATTTTTGTGTATGTTGTAAGACCATTGAGTCTAACAACCGCGTTATCGATCAATCCCAAGTTCTGTGCTTGTGTTTTATTACATGATTTGCCTCTGGCAATGATACGTTAAGCACAGGGGCTTGAAATAAATACAATTTTTCACTTTTTTGATCTGGGGGTGCTGCCATTCTCCATTGATTGTATTTTGTTGTCCTGTGCTCCGGACTCTCCATCTTGCACTCGTACTTTCTTAATTGGTGTGGTTTTATCCCGCTTTTGTAGAATTATATAGAGTCTATATAATTAGTTCTGGCTTTTTTTAACGGTTTTACTTCGAAAGAACAGAAGAACAGACAGAGAGTGAGATGTAATTTGTTCCACAGAATCTACAATCCATTGAGCATCTTGAGTTCATCTCAGTATCAGGAAGAGGCACATAAAGCCCAACATCATGTGGACCAGTCTTGTGGTTCTCCTCCCTCTCTTATGGAAAAGTAAGTACAACATAGTGACATCTTTTGTTTTGACACAGTTAACACTAGAAGTCCCAGAAATTTCAAGCTCTCCCTTGAAGTCCCGAAAGAGGGTCAAATGACCCTTAGTTCAAACCGACAACTCTGATGGCTCCAATTAGCATCCTTTCATTTGTAAATGTGGCCTAAAATCCTTCAGGTCATTCAACCCGTCTGTGGGTTCCAAAGGTAGAAATATTAAACGACCCATATCTGGGACTTCTAGGAAGAACACTGACAATGTTGGATATATTGTCACTTGTTATAACCAAGCAGTACAATGCTTGTTACTCGAAACGAGCTGGTTGAAAGCTTGGACAGGCTCAACTTGAGTACGGGGTATAACGGAAGTCATTGGGAAACTCTTTGGGCAACATGCTCAATTCACCTTTGGACTTGCATTATACTTGGTACTTGAGTCGAGCCTATCCAAGCACCCAACTGCTCATTTTAATACCCGAGCATGGTAGTGTTCACTCATCAGTATTTATCCCATCTCTGGGGGGGGTTTGTAGGATTCTCACTATCAAGAACCTCTAATGAAATGTTGCATTGTTGCCTCCTGTAACGGAGCAGCCCCATCTAGCGCTGTATCCCTCTGCTGCAGATAGACGTGTTCCACTGATTTCCCAACACTTTTTAGTCTTTGGCATTTGTCCAAGTAGAATAAACATATGCATTTTATTAGTTATATGAATGCCGAGACCTGTATAACGCCGGACTCAATGCTTTGATTGTGCTGATATCTGGTGATATATTGTTATCTGTCTCTTGTGCACTTAAATAGTTTTAATTTATATCAATACAGAATATTTTTATATATAGGTGTTTGTTTTTTATTTAGTTTGGGATATACGTATTTTTTATTGGGGGGGGATTTATGATGCTACAAGGCCCCATACGTATGACCAACATGCCGAGGGGGTCATCGGACTCTAGTTACGCCATTGGTGATAGCCTATTCTGGATGTTGGTTTTTGATATAGCAGTTGTTGTTGGTGTTCTATAGAATGATGACACAGCTAATAATTAGGAAAAAATCACAATATATTAATATATTTGTGAATTATTTGATGTGTAAATTCCTCATATGTGACAATGACACTTTTTAACCTTTCTACAGCTATCACCTGCCAGCTAGCGGGTTATTCTATCCAGGTGAATCCTAGTGTCAGTGTACAGGAGGGGCTGTGCGTCACCATTCCTTGTATCTTCATGGCTAATAATAGAAGAGAATTTAGAAATTCCTTTGGATTATGGATACAGGTGAAGGAAAATAAAAATCCATTTTATATCGTTGCCACCAATGATAAATCCAGGAATCTGGAAAAAAAAAACTTCCATCTGACGGGAAATCCCGATACCGGAGACTGCACCCTGACCATAACCGACGCCAAGAGGGAGATAAGGGGACATATTACTTCAGGTTCGAAGAAAACAATGGCAAAAGAGTGAAATATGGTTATGACAGTACAGCGACAACCACCATTACTGTGACGGGTGAGTGAGTCCTGATGACACAGATTTAAGTGTGATCTTTATCTTTGTCAATGTGCTACACATCATTAGTGATGAGCGAGCATGCTCGCCACTACTCGGTACTCGCACGAGTATCACTGTACTCGGGCTACCCGGCGAGCACCGAGTAATCTCGCGATACTCGTGCTGTGCTCGTGGTCGTCATCTCTGCATGTTGGCGCTCTTTTGAGAGCCAGCCCACGTGAAGGGATTGGCTGGCAGACCACTGCAATGCCACAGCCCTGTTAGTTGTGGCATAGCAGTGATTGGCCGCCCTGCACAGCGTGACCGAGCCTTTATAAGACCCGGCCGCGCCGTGCTCTGCACACAGCCATCCAGACAGTGAGTGTAGGGAGAGTGTCTGCTGCTGCTTAGGGACAGATTTGCGGCCCTCATAGGCAGATCTGGAGCAGGGCTGCAAACTGCTGCTGACCACAACAGTCCTTCTCAGGACTAATCTCGGAGGATATAGGCAGGGTGATCCAGATCGGAGTCCAAGCTTTTCTGTGACCATTACAGTCACCAGACTGTTGTACTTACTAACTTGATCCAGGTAAGGACATAGGGACTAAAATCCTCATCTCCTGTGACCATTAGGGTACCTTTACACGCGGCTACATTTCTAGGGTGGCTACAGGTAACTTACTGGTTGCAGTGAAATCATGGAGACAAGGTTCTATCTTGTTGCTGTGTACAAATGGAATAATCTCTCCATGATTTCACTGCAACCAGTAAGTTACCTGTTCCCACCCTAGAAATGTAGCCGCGTGTAAAGGTACCCTTAGAGTCACCAGACTGGTGTACGTACTACCTTGATACAGGTTAGGGACTAAAATCCTCATCTCCTGTGACCATGAGTCACCAGACTGGTGTACGTACTACCTTGATACAGGTTAGGGACTAAAATCCTAATCTGTGACCATTAGAATCACCAGACTGGTGTACGTACTACCTTGATACAGGTTAGGGACTAAAATCCTCATCTCCTGTGACCATTAGAGTCACCAGACTGGTGTACGTACTACCTTGATACAGGTTAGGGACTAAAATCCTAATCTGTGACCCTTAGAATCACCAGACTGGTGTACGTACTACCTTGATACAGGTTAGGGACTAAAATCCTCATCTCCTGTGACCATTAGAGTCACCAGACCGGTGTACGTACTACCTTGATACAGGTTAGGGACTAAAATCCTAATCTGTGACCATTAGAGTCACCAGACTGGTGTACGTACTACCTTGATACAGGTTAGGGACTAAAATCCTCATCTCCTGTGACCATTAGAGTCACCAGACTGGTGTACGTACTACCTTGATACAGGTTAGGGACTAAAATCCTCATCTCCTGTGACCATTAGAGTCACCAGACCGGTGTACGTACTACCTTGATACAGGTTAGGGACTAAAATCCTAATCTGTGACCATTAGAGTCACCAGACTGGTGTACTTAATACCTTGATACAGGTTAGGGCCTAAAATCCTAATCTCCTGTGATCTGAACAGTCACCAGACTGGTGTACGTCATACCTTGATACAGGTTATGGACTAAAATCCGAATCTCCTGTGATCTGAGCAGTCACCAGACTGGTGTACGTCATACCTTGATACTGGTTAGGGCCTAAAATCCTACTCTCCTGTGACCATTACAGTCACCAGACTGGTGTACTTAATACCTTGATACAGGTTAGGGCCTAAAATCCTAATCTCCTGTGATCTGAACAGTCACCAGACTGGTGTACGTCATACCTTGATACAGGTTAGGGCCTAAAATCCTAATCTCCTGTGATCTGAACAGTCACCAGACTGGTGTACGTCATACCTTGATACAGGTTAGGGCCTAAGATCCTAATCTCCTGTGACCATTACAGTCACCAGACTGGTGTACGTACTACCTTGATACAGGTTAGGGCCTAAAATCCTAATCTCCTGTGATCTGAGCAGTCACCAGACTGGTGTACGTCATACCTTGATACAGGTTAGGTACTAAAATCCGAATCTCCTGTGATCTGAGCAGTCACCAGACTGGTGTACGTCATACCTTGATACAGGTTAGGGCCTAAAATCCTAATCTCCTGTGATCTGAACAGTCACCAGACTGGTGTACTTAATACCTTGATACAGGTTTGGGCCTAAAATCCTAATCTCCTGTGATCTGAGCAGTCACCAGACTGGTGTACGTCATACCTTGATACAGGTTAGGGCCTAAAATCCTAATCTCCTATGATCTGAACAGTCACCAGACTGGTGTACGTCATACCTTGATACAGGTTAGGGACTAAAATCCTACTCTCCTGTGACCATTGCATTCACCAAACTGGTGTACTTAATACCTTGATACAGGTTAGGGACTAAGATCCGAATCTCCTGTGATCTGAGCAGTCACCAGACTGGTGTACGTCATACCTTGATACAGGTTAGGGCCTAAAATCCTAATCTCCTGTGATCTGAACAGTCACCAGACTGGTGTACGTCATACCTTGATACAGGTTAGGGACTAAAATCCTACTCTCCTGTGACCATTGCATTCACCAAACTGGTGTACTTAATACCTTGATACAAGTTAGGGACTAAAATCCTAATCTCCTGTGACCATTGCATTCACCAGACTGGTGTACTTAATACCTTGATACAGGTTAGGGACTAAAATCCGAATCTCCTGTGATCTGAGCAGTCACCATACTGGTGTACGTCATACCTTGATACAGGTTAGGGCCTAAAATCCTAATCTCTTGTGATCTGAACAGTCACCAGACTGGTGTACTTAATACCTTGATACAGGTTAGGGACTAAAATCCTACTCTCCTGTGACCATTGCATTCACCAGACTGGTGTACTTAATACCTTGATACAGGTTAGGGCCTAAAATCCTAATCTCCTGTGATCTGAACAGTCACCAGACTGGTGTACTTAATACCTTGATACAGGTTAGGGACTAAAATCCTAATCTCCTGTCACCATTACAGTCACCAGACTGGTGTAATTACTACCTTCATACATGTTAGGGACTAAAATCCGAATCTCCTGTGATCTGAGCAGTCACCAGACTGGTGTACGTCATACCTTGATACAGGTTAGGGCCTAAAATCCTAATCTCCTGTGACATTGCATTCACCAGACTGGTGTACTTAATACCTTGATACAGGTTAGGGCCTAAAATCCTAATCTCCTGTGACCATTACAGTCACCAGACTGGTGTACGTCATACCTTGATACAGGTTAGGGCCTAAAATCCTAATCTCCTGTGATCTGAACAGTCACCAGACTGGTGTACGTCATACTCGATACAGGTTACGGACTAAAATCCGAATCTCAACGTGCAGTGGAGAACTATGACGAGGAGGAGGAGGATGAAGACATGGAGCAACTCTCTGGCCAAATTGAGGATATGACATGCACACCAGTCATACCCTCGATTCAGCGTGGCTGGCCAGAGGACATGGGAGATGAGGAGGAGGAGGAGGAGGACAGCATGTTCAGTCATCGTGTTGGTCTGGATACTGAAGTGATGGCTGTTAAGAGTCTGGCGCACATGGCTGACTTTATGGTAAGCTGCCTGGCTCGTGACCCTCGCGTTCAGAACATCTTGGCCGACAATCAGTACTGGTTGGCAACACTGTTAGACCCACGCTACAAGGAGAACTTTATGTCTCTCATTCCTGAGGCGGAGAGGTCAGCCAAAATGCAGCAGTTCCACAGGGCCATAGTCTCGGAAGTAGGCAAATCATTCCCCTCACAAAACGCTAGCAGCATAGGTCAGGATTCGGTGGACAACCAAGGCGTACGGCCGAGAGGGGCACAAGTCCAATCAGCCAGAGGCAGGGGAACTGTCTTTACGATGTGGGACAGTTTTCTCAGCCCCTCACGTACCACAGCCCCTGAGGTGCGGGGTTAGTGCCACCAGAAATGCTAAGTTTGGGCAGATGCTGAAGGAGTACCTTGCAGATCGAACAACTGTACTGCGAGATTCCTCTGTGCCTTTCAATTATTGGGTCTCCAAGCTGGACACGTGGCATGAATTGGCTCTCTACGCCTTGAAAGTCCTGGCCTGCCCTGCCGCTAGCGTTTTATCAGAGCGTGTTTTCAGTGCTGCAGGTGGAATCATTACTGATAAACGCACCCGCCTGTCAACTGAAAATGCTGACAGGCTGACTCTGATCAAGATGAACAAGGGTTGGATTGGGCCAGACTTCACCACACCACCAGCAAATGACAACTGAATTAAAATTTTGTTATGTGAATTTGCCATGTACCTCCACTCACCCATGGGTACACACTGCTGGACTTTGGCTAATCATTGGACTGCTCCTCCTTCTCCTCATGTGCCACCATGATGACCGTTACAATAGTTAGGCTGTTGTTTGAGATATACCCGCAGTGGTAAATTTTTTCTCCCATTCTTTTAGAATGGGCATTACAACGACAGGAGACCCGCTCCTTTTCAATGGGAAAAATGTTTTGAGGCCCTCCTGCACGTCTCTATCCAGGGACAATGTGGAGCCTCCCAATTTTTGGCTGCCCTGCCAAAGGGCAATACTACAATACACCCACTTGAGGTTTACAGGCCCTCCTGCATGTCTGTATCCAGGGTCATTGTTGAACCTCCCAATTTTTGGCTGCCCTGCCAAAGGGAAATGCTACAATACACCCACTTGAGGTTTACAGGCCCTCCTGCATGTCTGTATCCAGGGGCATTGTTGAAACCTCCCAATTTTTGGCTGTCCTGCCAAAGGGCAATACTACAATACACCTACTTGAGGTTTACAGGCCCTCCTGCATGTCTGTGTCCAGGGTCATTGTTGAACCTCCCAATTTTTGGCTGCCCTGGCCAAAGGGCAATACTACAATACACCCACTTGAGGTTTACAGGTCCTCCTGCATGTCTGTATCCAGGGTCATTGTTGAACCTCCCAATTTTTGGCTGCCCTGCCAAAGGGCAATACTACAATACACCCACTTGAGGTTTACAGGCCCTCCTGCATGTCTGTATCCAGGGTCATTGTTGAACCTCCCAATTTTTAGCTGCCCTGCCAAAGGGCAATACTACAATACACCCACTTGAGGGTTACAGGCCCTACTACATGTCTGTATGCATGGGTCATTGTTGAACCTCCCAATTTTTGGCTACCCTGCCAAAGGGCTATACTACAATACACCCACTTCAGGTTTACAGGCCCTCATGCACGTCTCTATCCAGGGGCATTGGTGAACCTCCAAATTTTGGACTGCCCTGGCAAAGGAAGATACTACAATAGACCCAGTTCCTCAAAATGGGCACTTTATTTCTAGACAGGGCTTCATGTTCGTCTCTTCTCAGGGTCATCGGAGTGCCGCACAATGTTTTCACTTAAAATGTTTCATGTAATCACAAAAAGTAACATACACCAGCTGTATCTCACTATTGGGTATGTGCCCTTAACATTTCCACCCTAAATATTCATTTTGGTGTCATTTTGGAAGGTTTTCTGGAGACTCCGTAAAATTGGCGTGAAACTCGGACAACATTGTTCAGAGCTGTGACTTTTGAGTGAGAAATGCTTCCAGGGGTCTTCCCCATGGTGTTGCCATGTCATTTCAGCACTCTTCTGAGACTTTTGTGACATTTTTAGGGTTTTTCCATGCTGCCGGCGGTAATTTCATAAAAATACTCGTGTCTCCCATAGGATAACATTGGGCTCGGTACTCGGGCCGAGTACACGAGTATCTCGGGATGCTCGTCCCGAGCTTCGACCACCCGAGCATTTTAGTACTCGCTCATCACTACACATCATCATTACACCTGATATCACTGATAGGCGGAAGGTGCCGATCCTATGATTGACAGGCTCCGTCCTCCACATCACACCCAGGTTAAAACTAAATTTAGGGACAAACAATTCTGATAAAAATAAACATTTGTCATCAGATTTTATCCAGTCCAATGTGTCTCTATAGTCAGACATCTAACAAACCTACAAGACCGGGCAAGGCTGTGGTCACACGTGCCAATCCGTTTTTCTAAGTGTCTTCCATGACCAATCCATTTTTTCTAGGCTGCATTTTGTGCCTCCTGTGTCCCTGAACATTTTTTGGACTTAGACTGCCTTCACACTTGCGTTTGGAGCGCAGCGCACCAAACGCAGCCAAACGCTTGCGCACATGCATTCCTATGTTTAACATGGGAACGCATGTGCCTGCGTATGGCTGCGTTTGGCTGCATTTGCGTACGGATGCGCATAATTTATGCGCCCTCCGACCGCATTCCAAACGCAGCATACAGCATTTTTTGTGCGTTCACAGGCGCTTGTTCTATCCGCAAGCGCACAAAAAATGCATGGATCTCAATGGATCCGCATTGTCCTCTGCATGACAGCGCAGGAGAACGCTGCAGATCTCATTGAAATCTCTCCCGGTGGCCGCCGGTGATCATGCAGAGCCACAGCTGATCTCCTGCCAGTGTCAGCGGGGAGAAACAGGTGATCTGACAGCTGTTTAACTCTCCCGCGCTGACACCGAATAGGTGATGTCGGCGCAGGAGATTTGAAGCAGAGATCAGCTGTTTCATATCTCCTGCACTGATATCACCTTTTCGGTGTCAGCGCGCGGAGATTTAAACAGCTGTCAGATCACCTGTTTCTCCCCGCTGACACCGGTGGGAGATCAGCTGTGCCGGGAGGAGGAGATCTTTGCTGCTGATCTCCTCCTCCCGGCCGCCCCCAGAGACAGCTGATTGGCTGCCCGGGCACCATAGTAATGTGAACGCATGCGGAGATTCTCCGCTGCCTTAACATAAGTATGTGCTGTGTTGCACTGTGTTTGCGTCTGCATGCCCTCCGCATGCAGACACAAACGCAAGTGTGAAGGCAGCCTTAGTCATTTTTTCCCCAAAAAAGTATGCAAAAACGCTTGTGATAACGCATGGTGCTTATATGTACCATGCGTTAACGCATGCGTTTCCCATAAGGGCTCATACAAAAAAACGCATGCGTTTTTTTTCCTGCAGCCAAAAACCTGGGAATAGGTCTTGAAAAATGGAATGACACAGAAAGTGTCCCATCCGTTAACGGATCTGTTTTTGGACTTAGAAAAAAAAATAAATACATTTTTGCCAAAAACGTTCCCAAAGCAAAAACGGCTGGCATGTGTGACCTCAGCCTTACTTGAGTACAGCATCAGTTTTTGGCATCAGTTTTTGGACTTAGAACAAAAAAGTGCAAAAAACGATGCCAATAACGGATCTAAGGCCAATAATGGATCAACTGTGACCCCAGCCTGAGGCTTGTGCAGGTCCATAGCAAATCAAGCCACAAATAGAACAAAAATCCAATGATTGGTCTTGGATTTCGGAAGCAGATCATCAAGGAAACATGTTAGACTTGTCAAAAGAATAGGCGATGTAGGGGCGTGGCCTATCAGCGGCGACATCGTCCCTACGTCGCCTCATGTAAAGGGGCGATGTCGGCGCCTCCGGGAGGTCGCCTGGTTTCAGAGCAGTGCTCTGAAACCAGGCGACCATCATGGGGCGATGTGCACACATCGCCCCATGTAACCGGCTGCCGGCGAGCTGACAGCCGATGGGAGCCATAGGCTCCCAGTGTCCTGCATCGCCGCTAGGGTTTTCAGACACCCCAGCGGCAATGCCATCTGTCAGCTCGCCGGCGCAGGGCTGGAGATGTCGCCCCATGTAAATGGGGGACAGCTACGCTGGCGGGGCGTAGAAACTTGTGCTCACCCGCCAGTCGCCGCCGACATCCCCAGCCCCGTTGCCAGGTGTGACGGGGCCTTTAGTGTTGGCCCCATGGGGTTTTCGCCTTCCTCTGGATCAACATTTTAGGCTATAGGTTGACCTCAATGGACTTAATCTCTACCTCCAACCTTCAACCTTAAAAACTATGAAAAAATTAAACTTTATTTTTAATAGTTTTTTTTTAGTCTTGATCGGCTTTTTAAAACTCATTTTTCATATATTTCTGTTGGATTATTGTGAATATTGAATTGACAGACATTATGATAGTGTTGTATTTCCTTCTGTAGATCATACAGAAGAACCGGTCATCTCAGACCCCGGGACGTTGACTGCTGGTATCAATAAGACTCTGACCTGTTCAACAAGAAATTGTTCTCCAACATCATTACATTTCCAGTGGAGGAAGAGTGATGTGACCGGCATCTGGATGGAGAATTCATCTACTGTCACATTTATTCCATCTATAGATGATCACCAAAAATATATCACATGTGATATGACAAATACCAACGACAAGACAACCAGCAAAACCATTCTTCTTGATGTTTGCTGTAAGTATATTTTAGTTTTACCAATGCCCATTACCAGGGTTGCAGAGACCCACCAGAAAAACAAAGGGATCCTCTGTTGGTCCCATACTCCGACTCAGTAATGGGCCCCAAAGGCTTAGATGAAGACAAGTCCATTCGAGATGGATTTTGGAGCCAATCTCTTTCCACTTAGATCTATTACTTATCAGATGATTCACTAATATTATATTTGAATGATGAGTTGTGCTGTCGGTACTTTGTGATGCAAATGCAAGAAATCTCCAAAAAACTCAGCTTGGCTTCATCCTTCTCTTCTTACTTCAACAATACGCGAGTCATCAAAGCTCTATTGATAGATTCATGGCAAAAATAGCTTTGAAAAGTTGTCAGGTTCCTTGTGTAACATGGGGTTGAGCAAAAATTGAGACTTAACATGGAATTGGGGTAGAACAGGGGCGTAAAGGGTCGTGGTGACCCCGCTCGTCAAATTCACGACAAGTGGTGGCATTCGCTATGTCACAAATTTTACTCCGTCAAGACATGGACTAAGATTGGCGGTGAGGTGCTCACAGAGATGTAGGACCCCCTCATCAATACTGGTGAGAATCTTAGCCAAAGTCTTTATTAGTCATCAACAAAGTATCTGCAATTAGAATTTTGTAATTTTCTTGAATTTGGCCAAGAATGTCCACAATATAAATCGAAAGCACGTTGTTATCTTCTAAACTCTCATTAGACCCTAGAGTGTAACAAACATATAACTTTCCGGTACCTGCCATCTTCTGCGCCTCAAGTGCTAAGTAGACTGCAAGAGCATGATGATGTGCAACATCATGAATTGTGTGGAAAATGAAAAAGGAATGGACTACCAAAATCCAGTCGATGGTAGATAGTATGTAGCATCACCAAGATCTTTGGTAGTCCCTTCTTTTTTTAGACCTCCTGATGAAGGTGAAATGAGCTTGGACTTCTCGTAAAGAAAAGTCCACTTCACCTTTGCTAAGACAGTGCTTTGCAGGATGCAGTAAGACTTAGTTATATAGAAAAAGGCCACACAGGTGCATGATACCAGCACTCCAATCACTCTCAACCTCCTTTTCTTGGAGGGGGTGATTTCTAGTTAGTTTTTATGCACACAAAATGAGGTTCGAATAGGGCGCAGTCACACACGTGTGATGCAATGTGTGACCATCCTACTACTTACGTCCCCACTATTACATTTAGGTGGGCTGTTAGGTACTATATCAATGCACCACAACAAAAACAGATGCCCTCTATGGCCCAGCTGTACCCTGCATGAAAAAAAGTGCAAAGAAACACAATACAAAACATGAACAAAATGTGAGATATTGGTAGGTATTCTAGACCAAAACACATAAGCTCGTAACCCATGTCAAGGGTCCCCACACTTACGAGTCCCTAAACACTAAATTCATGAAAAGCTCATAACCCATGTCAAGGGTCCCCACACTTACGAGTCCCTAAACACTAAATTCATGAAAAGCTCATAACCCATGTCAAGGGTCCCCACACTTACGAGTCCCTAAACACTAAATTCATGAAAAGCTCATAACCCATGTCAAGGGTCCCCACACTTACGAGTCCCTAAACACTAAATTCATGAATAATAATAATAATAATAGCAAAAAAGGAACATAAGTTCAAAACACTCATCAACAGCAGCTATATGATCTGCAACCAAATGCAGTCAGTAGGATGCAGTAAGCCTTAGTTATATATGAAAAGGCAACGCAGGTGCAAAACACCAGCGCTCCAAACACTCTCAGCCTCCTTATCTTGGAGAGGGTGATTTCTCGTTTCTCCAAGATATGGAGGTTGAGAGTGATTGGACAGCACTTTGTTATCACAGGGCATTCCATTTTTTTGCATGGGTGGCATGATGGTCCTTTTTTCTTCTGAATTCGAGGTATGGGTACATATGCAAGTGGCCAGTTGACTGGGCTTATTGTAGCCAGGTGTGTTTATTTCGCCATCAATATTAGGTCATTGGAACATATGCTTTGACAATGTTACATTAAGGGCTACTAGTATTTCTCTCCCTTCACAATTTGTATCCTGAAAATTACATTTCTCATCATCTTGTATTGTTTGTCCCTTTTTTATACATTATAGCTGTTGGTGTCAGTATCACATTATTACCTTTGTGGTACAGCTTAACTGTTGGTGAAAGTATCCAATACTACTAGGGAACAACAGTGGTTAACATGGCCAGGCAACAAGGATCTTAGGCGCCAATTCTTGCGTTGCCTATTAGTGTGTCAACCTCCAAGGCTGTGGTGCGAAAAGGCTGGAAAAGACAAAAGCACAATAAGGTCTTACCTAACTAAAAACCAGGGAGGCAATGAGGGATGGTGCTCACCTGGTGAGATTGTGATGGTACAACGCCTAGTGTATACACAACTAAAGGGCTGCGGCAGAACCACGATGAGGAATAGAGTAAACCAAAGGAGATAAACAGGTTAAAATTGAGAAAGCCATGCCCATATAGATGGATTCTGGTAGGGATGGGCGAATCTACTCGCTAGGACTCGTTACTCGGCGAGTAGTAAGGGACTCGCAGGACTCGGTACTCTGCGAGTTTCCCAGTGATTACTCGCACGAGTCCAATGCAAATCAATATCAATCCTAGTTTTGTCAGAAACGCTGACAAAACTAGGATTGCCATTGTTTGCATTAGACTCGCGAGTAATCACTGGCTACTGTGCCAGTGATAGCAGGGAAACTCGCAGATAACTGCTGTTTCTTTGCCCAGTCCAGCTGTCTTCTCTGTGCAGCTCCAAGGTCCTAGAGCCTGCCTGCTGCCTGATGTAGCAGTGCTGAGATTGTTCTCAGTCTGCTCATTCCCTGTGTACAGACATGAATGTCTGTGCACAGAGATGATGTAGCAGTGCTGAGATTGTTCTCAGTCTGCTCATTCCCTGTGTACAGACATGAATGTCTGTGCACAGAGATGATGTAGCAGAGCTGAGATTGTTCTCAGTCTGCTCATTCCCTGTGTACAGACATGAATGTCTGTGCACAGAGATGATGTAGCAGTGCTGAGATTGTTCTCAGTCTGCTCATTCCCTGTGTACAGACATGAATGTCTGTGCACAGAGATGATGTAGCAGAGCTGAGATTGTTCTCAGTCTGCTTATTCCCTGTGCATAGACATCTATATTTATGCACAGGGGATGTAGCAGAGAGGACATCGCGTTTTGGACTGCGTCGGACGGAAGAGGATTTTTTTAATTAAAGATGGAGTCCCTAATGGCTTTTTTTTTTATTTCTAATAAAAATTTTTCCTTGTGTTGTGTTTTTTTTAAAACAATTTAATAGAAATTCATGGTGGTCATGTCTAATATTGGCGTGACCGCCATAAATTTCGGGCTTAGGGCCAGCTGATAATACAAAGCTGGCCCTAACCTCTTTATTACCCAGCGTGCCACCGCTACCAGGGCCGCTGGAAGAGCGGGGTTCAGCGCCAGAGGATGGCGCTTCAATGAACGCGCCATCTTCTGGGGCGGCTGCGGGCTGCAATTTGCAGCAGGGGGTGCCCAGAAAGCTTGGGCATCCCTGCGCTGCGGATTCCAGCCCCCAGCTGCTTAGCTGTACCTGGCTAGACATAGAAATTGCGCGGAGCCCCACGCATTTTTTTTAAATTATTTCATGAATTTCAGAGTCAGAGTCTCAGAGTCAGAGTCTCAGATTCAGAGTCAGAATCTCAGAATTTCATGAAATAATTAAAAAAAAATGCGTGGGGCTCCGCACAATTTCTATGTCTAGCCAGGTACAGCTAAGCAGCTGGGGGCTGGAATCCGCAGCGCAGGGATGCCCGAGCTTTCTGGGCACCCCCCGCTGCAAATTGCAGCCCGCAGCCGCCCCAGAAGATGGCGCGTTCATTGAAGCGCCATCCTCTGGCGCTGAACCCCGCTCTTCCAGCGGCCCTGGTAGCGATGGCACGCTGGGTAATAAAGAGGTTAGGGCCAGCTTTGTATTATCAGCTGGCCCTAAGCCCGAAATTTATGGCGGTCACGCCAATATTAGACATGACCGCCATGAATTTCTATTAAATTGTTTTAAAAAAAACACAACACAAGGAAAATTTTTTATTAGAAATAAAAAAAAAAGCCATTAGGGACTCCATCTTTAATTAAAAAAATCCTCTTCCGTCCGACGCAGTCCAAAACGCGATGTCCTCTCTGCTACATCCCCTGTGCATAAATATAGATGTCTATGCACAGGGAATAAGCAGACTGAGAACAATCTCAGCTCTGCTACATCATCTCTGTGCACAGACATTCATGTCTGTACACAGGGAATGAGCAGACTGAGAACAATCTCAGCTCTGCTACATCATCTCTGTGCACAGACATTCATGTCTGTACACAGGGAATGAGCAGACTGAGAACAATCTCAGCTCTGCTACATCAGGCAGCAGGCAGGCTCTAGGACCCTGGAGCTGGGGCAGCCAAAACACAGAGAAGACAGGATCTTATCTGTGCGAGTCAGCGATTACTTACAAAGTAAACTAGCAATGCAAATAAATGACAAAACTAGGATTGCTTCAGGCTGAAGCTTCCGAGACACATCTGCGATTTGTAAATCTCACACTACTCGCTATTACTCGCTTCCCCATTCATTAACATTGGACTCGCTAGACTCGCAACGAGTAGCGAGTCCTGGGCTCGGACTCGCTAGAGTCAAGCGATTCCGAGTAATTTAGGATTCGCCCATCACTAGATTCTGGTTGTTGTATACATATTGCAAACTCCTGGCCACGTGACCACCGTTCCCGGCTCTGACACCGGAGAATCCTTACAGCACACAGTACACAATGTGACAATTCACAAGTCTGCAGTTACATACAGTGATTGCAGACTTAGGGATTTAGACCAGACAACCCCTTTAATTTTGGCTGGATATGAAGGGGAAATAATCAGCCAATTTTTATATCCTGGAGTTTGTGGATTATTTTTTATTTCTCCTCTTTATTGTGTTGCAGGTCCTACAACTATAACAATCACATGGGATATAGGTAAGACTATATAAATTACTTATTGAACAAAAAATCATTTGCAACGTTCTTTCTCTCTTATGTGCCCCGATAACTCAATGAACGCTAAAGATCTTGGAGATTTTCTTCTGTCCTACACCACAATTACCAAAACATGTTGGACCCGCTGTCTAGGTTACCGGCCACCTCTGCAGTCTATCAGGCAAAGCGCACAGCGCTTACAAGCTCTCTTCCTAGATCTTGGAAGCACTGGATTGGTGGATTTAGACAGGGTCTTGCTCATTTCCTTTGCTGCTGAGGCAAAGCTACAGTATATGTTTGGAACATACGAATGCTTAGCATTCAGGCCAGTGGCGCCATCTCGCTACTGGTCCAAACTGTCAATCAATAAGTGAAAAATGATAATGGCAATATCAAGTACTGAGATTCTCGGCCCCATAAATCCCTGAAAAGTCACAATTTTTATCAATGTGGAATAAAGCAAACACATTGTGATCTTTGGTGTATTCATGCAAACATAAGTAGAGCAGGGGCATAACCGGGGTGAAGTAGGGGTATGAAACTGCAGTTTAACTCATGATCAGTGGCGGCATACCTGATGTCAGATATATTTCTCCAATCCCTGACTGGTGTAAGATTTAAGATTTAAGAAGGCATGCATATCTTAATGTATCAGGAGTATTTGACTCAAAAAACACCCTCAGCAAGACTACCCTGAAGTGTCCTTATTCATCAAGATCAGCGATGGTCACTCAGGTCTTGATGAGCGGACGAGTTGGTTTCAGACGCTACTAATTCTTTAGTATATGCAGATATCTAAATGAATCATGAGTGTTTGAGTGGCGTGCATTTGTGGTAACTCACATAGGAACATAGGGTCTAAACTACAGCAGGTAACCCAACCAATTCCTGTACAAACTAAAATTCCTAGGTACACGGTCCCTGGTGGCACAACAACACTAACAGTAAAACTAGGAGATGGCAACTTGGACCTTGCTGCCATAAAACTACTTCTTCATATCTCCATATGAACCGGAGAGAGATGCAGAGAAAGAAGGAATCCCAAAGTGAGAAAATATAAAACACAAAAACAAAGTGGGAAACGTAAAGTACTACTGCAAGAAAGAATAGCCTTATTTGCAGTAGAAAGGAGTAGGATAGAGAGATGCGACAGCAAAGATAATAAGTCTAGCTGATATCTATCTTACTGTCAAAAATCCTTGGCAGTATGGCTAGAACTCCTGGCAGGATCCACATTGAAATATAGCCAGCAGAGAAGACCAGCAAAGGGACGGTATAAATAGCTGTTCCTGCCATGTGA
Organism: Allobates femoralis; assembly: GCA_033576535.1. Classification (NCBI taxonomy): domain Eukaryota; kingdom Metazoa; phylum Chordata; class Amphibia; order Anura; family Aromobatidae; genus Allobates; species Allobates femoralis. Next base: position 62,239,354 of record JARQOC010000009.1, on the reverse strand, counting down.
TAGGGCAGACTAAATGACAATTGAAAACAACTGCTGACCAAAAAGAATGAAACAAAGGGGAAAGATAATCAGCACGCAGGCAAAGACTGAACCTGCTGAAGCTCAGCAGAGAAGACTGCAAGGGGAAGGTGTAAATAGCCGCACCTGCAATGTGATAGGGCAGATTAAATGACAATGAAACAACAGCTGACTGAAAGGAATGAAACAAAGGTAAAGGATATCCAGGATTTGGAAAAAGAGTGACCCTCAGCTCAGAAGGAAGCTGATCACACAGCACACGATTGATGGATTAAATGCTGAGTGTCTCCATGGACTGGTGTAGTATATCTGGCATTGGGAACACCACAGCTTATCATGAATCAGACAAGCTGTTATGTCACACCCCATTCCTGCCCTCTGACTTGCCCAACTCCACCCACTTTCACAATGTTGGAAAAATATTGCTTAATAATGCCGAACGGAGCTACATTTTTCTCTAGTTTTGATATTTTGGTTTAATTTGAGGCTCTATATCAGTAAGGCTGCTTTCACATCTGCGGTAGATGTAATTCGCGCCAGATCCCGCACATGTCGCCACATCTGCCGGATCTGACGTGTAACGGCCTACTTGTGGCTCCGCTCCAGCAAGCCCCATTCATTCTCTATGGGGCTTGCAGTCGGGCGCGGCAAGTGCATAAACCGGGTTTTTTTGCGCGGACGCAAGTGCCGGATCTTCTGGATTCGACAATACCACACTCGTCGCAAAGAGAATGAATGGGGCTTGCCGGATCAGTGGCACAAGTTGGCCGTTACATCTGCCGCAAATTACATATACCGCAGATGTGAAAGCGACCTTATCCCCATACCCGGACCTTAAGAGCCAGCAATGGATCATGGTTTCAAGATTTCCTTGGTATTGCACTAGTGATGGAATTATCACTTGTGCCATACGAAGGAAACCCTCAAACATGATCTGTTGGAGGCTCTGGAGGACTGGAGTTGGGAACATTGGTTTAGATTCAATGAGATTGTCTCCTAAGTATAAAACATTGATCTCAAAACCAAGTGGGATTTAAGGACTTGGGTCTTATTTATTCAGTCTTCTGGGCACAATCATTCACAACCTTGACTGGCAAAGTCATCAGGTTCTAAGGAGAACCAGGCACCTTGAACCTGGTCACCTCTTCATGCACCCCCACCATAGCAGCCATATGGGGCTTATGATACTTGCTATTTAATTTTATTGACTTGTCACTTAACATATTTTAGGTTGTAAAGGGTTTATTTGCTTTTTCTTTTGCTCTTGTAGGGAAGAGAAGAAATAAAACAGACAATGTTATCAGAACGGATGAGGGCTCCACAGTGATAATGAAATGCTCAGTAGAAAGTAAACTTACTCTTAGTATAACGTGGAGTAATGAGAAAAATGAAACTCTCCAAGATGGGACCGGAGAAGATCTGGAACTCAGACTGGACAACGTGACGACGAGTCATACCGGGGTCTACACGTGCTCAGTAATGACCGACTCTGTGATAAAAAGGGAAACTATCAATGTCATTGTGCAATGTAAGTATCATTGTTATAAAGAGAGTATTGGAAAATGAAATAATAATAATAAAAAAATAATAATAATCTACTTATATAATTGCTTTGTGACATCACCTCCTGTGTCCGGTTGTCCCCGTATCACAATAGGATAGTGTGACTTCACAATGGGGTATTATGACATCACAATGGAGTATTGTTACTAAATTACTACTTGGCAAAGAATGTTGGGAGTTTACAGGAAGGAAAAGTCCGCAGAAGCCAGAGACCACGAGTGGCTGCATGAATCCTGGCTACATCTCCCCAAACTTACAGAGGGGCAGTCCTACAAAGCACTGTACTCTTAAAGGAGAAGACACCTGAATATGCAGGAATACTGCCACATTATGCTAAATCTGAAATCAGGAATCCCCCCTCTTGTTGATAAGACCACCTCTTTTATATTTAATTTTTGTGTATCGACCTATGCATATTTTTTTCTTACCAATAAATGACACAGTATTGCAACGTGAAAAAAATCACTATAAAATAGAAAATTTATTAAAGCAAAACCCTATTTTTTTTCCCTACAGACCCACCTAGAAATATGGAAATTACCATTCAGTCATCAAAAGGTATTGTACTGTATATATTTTGAGTACATACATATTTTATGAGCTATATGAATGGATCTACTATTTGCCAGTAGTACTGTGGGGTTCACCTGCTCCCCTGGGGGTTGGCCAAGACTGCTACATCCCAGTCACCCATTGCCTTTTACCTAACAGACACAAGTCTTTTCTAGTTATTTCCTTCCCTCCATCATTTTATCACTATCACACATTCATCCATAACATTACATTTATTCAAACCAGTCCCCTGGATATACTCTTTAAATATTTTGCTAACTGCATTGCATCATTATCAGAATAAAGTCCTTGATAACTAGTAAAATAATTATGTGTAAAAGGGATATTCAGGCCACTTTCAAACTTGTTCAATGAATTGATCATCACATGTTTTGGCAGAAAGTTTCATATTCTCAATGATCTTAAAGTAAATCCATAAATTCACTGCTCTTACAGTAAAGAATCCAAAGCCTCACTGCTGTTATACCAAAGAATTCATAACCTCACTGCTCTTACAGTAAAGAATCCATAGTGTCACTGCTCTTACAGTAAAGAATCCATAGTGTCACTGCTCTTACAGTAAAGAATCCATAGTCTCACTGTTCTTACAGTAAAGAATCCATAGTCTCACTGCTCTTACAGTAAAGAATCCTTAGTGTCACTGCTCTTACAGTAAAGAATCCATAGTCTCACTGCTCTTACAGTAAAGAATCCATAGTCTCACTGCTCTTACAGTAAAGAATCCATAGTGTCACTGTTCTTACAGTAAAGAATCCATAGTCTCACTGCTCTTACAGTAAAGAATCCATAGTCTCACTGCTCTTACGGTAAAGAATCCATAGTGTCACTGCTCTTACAGTAAAGAATCCTTAGTGTCACTGCTCTTACAGTAAAGAATCCATAGTCTCACTGCTCTTACAGTAAAGAATCCTTAGTGTCACTGCTCGTACAGTAAAGAATCCATAGTGTCACTGCTCTTACAGTAAAGAATCCTTAGTGTCACTGCTCTTACAGTTAAGAATCCATAGTCTCACTGCTTATTCAATAAGGAATCCATAGTCTCATTGCTCTTACACTAGAGAATCCATACTCTCACTGCTTATACAATAAAAAATCCATAGTCTCATTGCTCTTACAGTAAAGAATTCATAGTCTCACTGCTCTTACAGTAAAGAATCCGTAGTGTCACTCTTCTTACTGTAATGAATCCATAGTCTCACTGTTCTTACATTAGAGAATTCATAGTCTCACTGCTCTTACAGTAAATAATCCATAGTCTCTCTGCTCTTACAGTAAAGAATCCATAGTCTCTCTGCTCCTATACTAAAAAATCCATAGTCTGCTCTTACACTAAAGAATCCATAGTTTCACTAGACTGACAGTAAAGAATCCATAGTCTCACTACTCTTACGTTAAATAATCCATAGTCTCACTGCACGTACAGTAAAGAATCCATAGTCTCACTGCTTTTATAGTAAAGAATCCATAGTCTCACTACTTGTACATTAAAGAATCCCTAGTCTCACTGCTCTTATAGTAAATAATCCATAGTCTCACTGCTCTTACAGTAAATAATCCATAGTCTCACTGCACGTACAGTAAAGAATCCATAGTCTCACTGTTTTTATAGTAAAGAATCCATAGTCTCACTACTTGTACATTAAAGAATCCCTAGTCTCACTGCTCTTACAGTAAATAATCCATAGTCTCACTGCTCTTACAGTAAATAATCCATAGTCTCGCTGCTCTTACAGTAGAGAATCCATAGTCTCACTGATTGTACAGTAAAGAATCCATAGTCTCACTGATTGTACAGTACAGAATCCATAGTCTCACTGATTGTACAGTACAGAATCCATAGTCTCACTGATTGTACAGTAAAGAATCCATAGTCTCACCGATTGTACAGAAAATAATCCATAGTCTCACTGCTCTTACAGTAGAGAATCCATAGTTTCACTGCTCTTACAGTAGAGAATCCATAGTCTCACTAATTGTACAGTAAAGAATCCATAGTGTCACTACTTGCAGAGTAAAACATCCATAGTCTCACTTTTAATACAGTAAAATTGACATAGTCTGAGTGCTCTTACAGTAAAGAATTCATAGTCTCACTGCTCTTACAGTAATCGATCCATAGTATCACTGCTCTTACAGCAAAGAATCTATAGTCTCACTGCTCTTACAGTAAATAATCCATAGTCTCACTGCTCTTACAGTAAATAATCCATAGTAAAAATTCAACATATTATTCATAACATGGCCAGACTAGTGACTTGCATAGAGGAAAAATGATGTTCTAATCATGAGCGGCTCTGCCTCTTTTAATGTGTCTCATGACTGTATTTGCTTTGGCAGCAACTGCCTGACACTGGTCACTAAAGTGAAATTTGCTGTCCAATAATGCAAAAAAAACTCTATATTTTTTTCAGTGACATCTTTACCCAACATTTTACTATTTCTAAATGTAATTTATATATTTTTTTTTTTTGTTTCTTCGGCCCAAGTGCACGACCTTAGATTTATCGACATGAAACGACAAGCCTTGAGTTTCCCCAGAATTAGATTATTTTCCTTCACATTTATTACCTTAAAAAGATTAGTATTATCTTAAAATATTGAAATTCTACTGTGCATGCACTTTACAAGGTCATTAATACATATATTAAAAAGAAGAGGGCCCAATACTGACCCTTTTTTATTATAAAATGTTCACAGGTGAAGAACACCCAGCAAATCAATCAGTTATTATCAACCCAACTGAGTCAATGACCCTTGTGTGTAAAGTCGATGGTAACCCAAACAGTTCTGTGGTCTGGATAAAGGGAGAAGTTGAAGTGGAAACTGCTAAAAAGAGTAACAGTGCCTCACCAGCAGTAATAAACGTTACATCCTCCGGGGTCGATGTGTACCGATGCTTGGCATGGAATGTTTTAGGACTCAAGGAACGACGCATTCAAGTTGGCATAAAACCCGTCACAACACCTCTTAAAACAGGTTCTATTATTACTATTTTTATATCTTTATATTTCCAACCTAAGTTTTTATATGTGATGATATAAATTGGAAATAATCTAAACCCCATATTCTATTCGAGCTCAGTATTGATTTAAAGTCTTGAGAGGTAAGCTCTATTGTTTCCTTTTCTCTGAATGGACCCCACCCCACCCAATCTGTAATGTGTGGAGAAGCAGAGGGTCCTAGTGATAAATGCCTTTGGTGATGCCCCCTTTGCCCCAATGGTCCCTATGCAGCTAGTTCAGTATATGCCACATTCATAATGCCCATGATGTCCAAACCAGTCATTGGCCTACTAGTGTCATGCTGGACTAAGGGGTGTCCGGCTAAAGTGCTTGACAGTGGACGCATGGAGTAATGATCTACATAAAACTACAGAAAAACGCTAGGGAGGGGAAATACAGCTCATAGGGAACTGGGAAGAGTTGACCTCCTGCAGTCATCTGTGGCTGTGCCCTGATCTCCCTACCATCTCTATACAGGTTCTTTCAACCCAGCACCAAGCAGGATCCTAGTCCTTTGCTATAGGAAATTACCGGTGACAACACTAGTCCCAACCACTGCAATAAACAAGACAAGAGGAAAGAGGAGACAGACAAGGAACAACAAAGCAACTACATGCCTGCTGACACCAAATGCCTTAGCAGTGGTCAGCTCTCCAGATAACCTCATTCTCCATAGGTAGCCAGGTCAGGAATGGGTTCAATCACCGGCAAAGGATGTTGGAATCATGTGACCATACAAAGGGGATGGGAGTGATCACAGAGCAGCCACACCTGGTAAGGAAACTAAGGAGTCTGCTAGCAGCATTGCAGCAACAGAAACTGATACTAACTCCTGAAATGCCAAAGGAAAGAAATCTCAATAAGGAATGAGACAGAGGTCCCAAACCAGTCACAAGTCTCCAAAGTAAGAGAGACCCTCGTGACAAGCTGGACTCAAATCAACAGTCTCATATTTACTTATGAGGCCATTGAGTTCACAGCTGAACCGAACACCATTGTCCATTCTAACACCGTGACTAAGAAACGCGTGAAGCCGGCCTGTGCTAGGATCACATGACCAGATTACGGTACATTGTATCCACAGGGTTGTGAACTGTGAGGACCCGCAAGAAAACATTTTGGACATTGACAACCACTGCATATTAAAATAAAGTATAGAGTGGTTTATGGCTACATTAACAACATTTTGGTAGAATTAGAATAACTCTAAAATTTGACACAAAGGGAAGGATTCTTGTGATTATACAAGTAAGCAACTAAAAAGTAAATCAAAAATAGGGAATTTATATAGAAGATAAAATAACTGATATACAACCCCTGGCAATAATGATCCGGGCTCGGAGGACGTTCATTCATTTGTTTAATGTTGTAGAATAAAAGCAGATCACAGACCTGGCACAAAACTAAAGTCATTTCACATGGGAACTTCATGGCTTTAAGAAACACTAAAAGAAATTAAGATTAAAAATGTGGTAATCAGTAATGGTAATTTTTTTCAGATTCAGGTGCAGGTGTTAGTTTTGGGAATGAACATTTACAGGGTGATTCCATCATTGTTTCCTCAGAATTGAGTGATTCCATCATTTTTTTCCCTCTGCTTGGTCTGAAAAAAGTTCCCCTTACTGACTACCACATTTTTATCTTGATTTCTTTTAGTGTTTCTTAAAGCCATGAAGTTGCCATGTGAAATGACTTTAGTTTTGTGCCAGGTCTGTGATCTGCTTTTTCTCTACAAAATTAAACAACTGAATGAGCATCCTCCGAGGCCGGGGATTCCAGAATTTTGGCCAGGGGTTGTAGCAAGGTCAAATTGATCAGGCAGTAGAAGAGGAACAACTCAAGAAAGTTCAGCATTAACAAGAGCGAAAATTGACCACAACAGATTACTCTACTTCTCGCAATGTTTTACTAAAATAGTAAAGGTTACAGAAAGGATAAGATGAGGTTAAAGTATAATCTTTATTAGAGAAGTTTCTTTTTTTCTATGTTGGGGGCTCAACATGGCAACATCCTTCTAGGTTCAGTAGTTGGCTCTTATTTAAGGTAATTAGGTTGAATTGTACGGACAAAGGACAACACAATCTCATTCTTCTCCTCCATTTCTAGTTCCTCTTCTACTTTCCTCTTCTACTTTCCTTTCACCTTTTATTTTTCCTTAGCTTTTAATTTCCTTTTACCTTTTCTTTTTCATTATTTTCTACTTTTCTTTCACCTTTTATTTTTCCTTAATTTCTACTTTCCTTTTACCTTTTCTTTTTCCTTAATTTCTACTTTTCTTTCACTTTTTCTTTTTCCTTAGCTTCTACTGTCCTTTCACCTTTTCTTTTTCTTTACCTAATACTTTTCTTACACCTTTTCTTTTTCCTTAGCATCTACTTTTATTTCAACTTTAATTCTTCCTTAGCTTCACTTTTCTTTCACCTTTTATTTTTCCTTAGCTTCTACTTTCCTTTTATCTTTTCTTTTTTTTCCTTAATTTCTACTTTCCTTTCACCTTTTCTTTTTCCTTAGCTTCTACTTTTATTTCACCTTTTCTTTTTCCTTAGCATCTACTTTTCTTTCACCTTTAATTCTTCCTTAGCATCTACTTTTCTTTCACTTTTTCTTTTTCCTTAGCTTCTACTTTCCTTTTACCTTTTCATTTTCCTTAATTTCTACTTTCCTTTTACCTTTTCTTTTTTTCCTTAATTTCTACTTTCCTTTTACCTTTTATTTTTCCTTAGTTTCCACTTTTCTTTCACCTTTCCTTTTTCCTTAGCTTCTACTTTCCTTTTACCTTTTCTTTTTCCTTAGCATATACTTTCCTTTCACCTTTTCTTTTTCCTTAGCTTCTACTTTCCTTTCACCTTTTCTTTTTCCTTAGCTCCTACTTTCCTTTCACCTTTTATTTTTCCTTAGCTTCTACTTTCCTTTCACCTTTTATTTTTCCTTAGCTCCTACTTTCCTTTTACCTTTTCTTTTTCCTTAGCATATACTTTCCTTTCACCTTTTCTTTTTCCTTAGCATATACTTTCCTTTCACCTTTTATTTTTCCTTAGCTTCTACTTTCCTTTTACCTTTTCTTTTTCCTTAGCTCCTACTTTCCTTTCACCTTTTATTTTCCCTTTGCTTCTTCGTTTCTTCTACTTTTCTTTGTTTTCTTTAGCTGTGTGATCCCTCTCTGTGCCATGTAAAATATCTTTATAATAATTGCTTTACAGCACCACAAGTGGCAGTTAAAGAGTACATCACATGATCCTTTTCAAATATGCTGATTGGCTTAGAATCATCATGTGATACACTATCCACCCCTATTCAGCACTTTGGTGACCTGTTTAGTGGTTGAAACTGTGACCCCTTCATTTTAGTAGTTTTATGATGATTTTGGGCTCTGTTTAAGTGTCACAATAGTTTTTTATAATTTTTGTTAAAAACTGTTGTGTCACATGGTGAGACATGCATACACTCGCACGAGTCTCGCATGACACACCCAACACAGTCCTCCAAACAGGAATGTGGAGCTGCTTGTTTATCTATGCAGCTGACGCGCCCCTGTCCAAACAGCCAGTGGTCGTGTCGTGTGAGGCATGCGAGACTCGTACAAGCATTTTGCATGCATCTTGCACCCCGTGTTTCTCTGGCCTTAGAGTGAGCAAATAAAAGCAAACTTTAATTGTTTTCTTCTTTTCTTTGCCAGAAAATATTTCATATCGAGATATAGCGCTCGCATTCCTTTGTGGAATGAGTACGACCATTTTAATTATTCTGCTGTACAAGTTAGTTACATGGTAAGTATACGTATTTTCTGGTTAAAGTAATCCTAACAATATCGGCAATCAAGTTTATTCACTTGCAATACTACACATGACCACATGGTGTGCTGTTAGCACACCAAATCTCTAATTGGTCGAAATGCAGTTGGATCAATTGTTACCCTTTATTGAATAAAGACTCTAACGTCTCACAATCCACATATAATACTTTATTACTACATGCTCAAAAAACCTTGATAGAATAAAGTTCACATATTAGTCACTAAGTGGCCACAATTCTGATAAAATCATGGTTTGGGTTTTTCTCCTTCTTTTTCAAAGCTAGCAATTCCATATCACACAGTATATGTCCTATCAAGAGAAGAAGCAAAGGAAGGATTCATCTTTGTTGAGTCATATTGAAACTGTTATATGGGAGAAAAGCTAAGGAAATGAGCTCTATCTCTACCTACTTACTTCAATGAGTATGATTGCTGAGAAAAGTGTTATCAAATACTTGGAGAACAGTGCAGCAAATTAGCGTACGTGCAGCATGGTGTCACTATGTGGGATTACTCCCATGTGGGCTCTAAGCCAAACCCTTTTCCTCCCTCTCTCCCTCCCTCCCTGTCACTATATACCAAGCACATTACATCTGACATCGTGCATGGCAATAGAACAATGTCAGGCGTTCCATGTGCCCAATCTCATCACTCCCTCCCTGCCTCCCACTTTCATGTCCGACTTGTCACTGCTTCTCCTCACCCAGGTCACAAGAGAAGGCCCCACCACTCCAGTCTGTGCATGTCCGCATGTCTCCGGTCTCCACATAGACCACGGGATGATACAAGATAGGAGACTGGGACAGATCGCCGCTATTGTTATCACAGTCACACAGTAGTGGGGATCTGTCCCGGTCTCCTATCCTGCATCATCCTGTGGTCTGTGAGGAGAGGAGATTGGGGACACGCACAGACTGGAGAGGTGGGGCCTTCTCCTGTAACCTGGGTGAGGAGAAGCAATGAGAAGCCGTAGACAAAAGCAAAAGGGAGTGAGTAATGAGCACATAGGACGCCTGGCATTGTGCTATCATTATGCACGTTGTCAAACATAATGTGCCACTGCCTGGTATATACTGACAGGGAGGAAGTAAGGGGAGGGACAGAGGGAGGGAGGAGGGTTTGCCTTAGAGCCCACAGGGGAGTAATACAATAAACCCTACCCCACATAATGACGCTTTGCTGCACTTATGCTAATGTGCTGCACAATTTTCCCAATGTTTGTCAACAGTTTTCTCTGCAATCATACATGGAATCATTGAAGTAAAGGTATAATTACATTCAGCATCTCATAGCTTGTAAGGCACTGGCTTCAATTTATAGCCCTAAGTCATGCTGACTGGTTCCCTATCTAAGTTCCCCTGCTTCTGTTCTTATATCCACTCTGCAGTGGCTTCATCCTTTTTCAGTGCCGCTCCGGTCCCGCGACGATATCTTGGGCACGTAACTTTGGCTGGAAGTCAGAAGTTATGTCACAAGTACTCAATGCAAGTGTAGGAGAGCCAGAACGAAGCCAGAATGAGGCTCTCATAGATTTGTATTGATTTGTGACATCCGGCACGCTCCATAAAACACTGGAGCTACCAGCAGGTCACAAATCTCTGAAGACCGACTGGAGCGACACCGGAAAAAGATGAGACGCCAGAGGGAGACTATAAGACAGGGGGCATGGAACATACATTTAAAGCATCGCTCCCCAGCTGAAATAAAATAAAAAATACACTGGAGTGGTGCTTTATACATTGGACAAATATTCCAGATTTGTGATGAGCGAGCTCTTCAATGCTCGAGTGCTTGGTACTTGAAATGATCAGGTTGGACGCTCAGACCGGCTTGACTTTTGTACTGAATGTAATGGAAGTCAATGGGAAACTCAAGCATTTATTCGAAAGACGCTTCCTGAAAATTGCTCTAGTTTTCCATTGACTTCCATTTTACTTGCCATTCAACCTGCTCATTTTAAGTACCAAGCACTCAAACATGGAAGAGCTCGCTCATCCCTATTGAGAACTTAAAAAGGGGTCGAATGGAGTCATAAGAGACCTCAGAGTGATACCTGGGCATTTACCAAATGATAGGAGACCAGTACTGGTTTCATTGTAAATCTAAATGATGGGCCCCAGGGCCGTGGGACACTCAGAATTGGGCTGCTGTGTTTTTGGGAGTCACAAGGGTTGAGACCTGGCTCCGTGACCCTGGGTTCAGTGTTAAAGATAGTTCTTGGGGGAAATTATAGGAAAGATCCTTCTAGACGCCACCTGTGGTTTGTGGCTATGAGTATCCACTGCTGTTGCAGAATCTCTTGGGATGATGGACGGGTATCTGGGATGGATTGCTTCCCCACAGGTGGAGCGGATCCCCAGGGCAGTGGATGCTGAAGGGTGTAGGGTGCAGGATAGAGGGTTACCAGAATGACTCACGGTTTGTTGGTTCCTCAAGTCCTTTACCGGCAATAATGGTTCAATCACAGGTGATGTTGCTGTGAGTCCATGTAACCTGGCAGCAACTCAGAGTTCTCCTCACCCAGCAAGTTCTGAGGCCTCCCTGCTGCTGCTTTCTCCTTTGGCTCCCTGCTGCTACTTAAAGCTAAGCTGCAGCCCTCTCTCTCTCCTGCGTGTGCCAGTATGACAGGCAGCTTGAGTCCTTCTTTAGCCCCACTTCACAGGCGGCTGCTCCTGGGCTCTTAACGCTGTCTTGTCTGCGGGCACTTGGTGTGGCTGGGGAACTTGGAATCCCCACCCTCCGGTATTGGCTGCCGGGTCGTTAGGCCCTGCACAGCCTTGGACTCCGGTGTCCAGTTCGGACTCCTCTAGGATGAGCTTGACACTGCTCTGCTCCTCAGGCTCTCTTTCACTTCCTCAGACCCTTGCCTACGGGTCCCTCAAGCTAGGCTTTAGCTTTCCTAGGGTGAGTTTAGCACTGCTCCAGCCCCCAGGATGTCTTCCTCAGTACTGCTCCGTACTGAACTAACTCCGCCCCAGACCAGAATTTATAGGGGAGCTGCCCTGAACCCAGATTTAGATCTTTCCATTCAGGTCTGGAGGCATAAAGGTGTGGTGTGTGTTGGTTTTGCCTGGTGTGGATACCCTCTGTTGCTCTCAGGTATGACACTACCCCCCTGAGGGAGATAATGCCATTGTGGCATCCAAACTCTGGTGTGCCACATAAACTTTGAGAAAAATTGGTAATCCAGGTAAAAATGAATTCAATTATCCCGACCAGACATCCATCTATATAGCTTTTCCGTAGCACTGGCCCCTAATTTGTGAGACGCCTCTGCTCAAACTTTAGGGGTGGGTGAGTCTTATTAGCAAAATGTGATATATTAATGGAAAATACACTATATATCATTCTCTAATCTTTTATTTACATTGTTTCCAGGAAAAAATGGCGGAAAGAGAAGAGCTATATGCCAACACAAGAACCTTCTGAAAGTGCGGAACTGCCGGAAAATGAGATATACATGAATGTCAGCAAGCCGGAACCCAAAGCCGAGGTACATGGAGTAAAGGGAGTGTGCAGATGAGTTCTGTACTATATCTACAGCATATGCCATTGTGGCTTTAACAAAACTGTCATGCTAACCCCTTTACAACATACATGGCGCAAGTTGGAAGTGGCTGTATAACACGGAAAATAGGAAGTAAAGTCAGCTCACCGTTCACGTCTCACTCCGGGGGTCCTTCCTTCAGCCTGGGTCGTGGATCGGCAACCGCCACAGTAGAATCCAGAGGCAAGAATGAACTCTCCATTGCCGGATCTCATACTTGCTTCTGGAAATGGGTGTATGGGGCGGACCCAATTTATGAGCCTGCCCCATACTCAGCAGGTAATGGCGGTAAGTTACAGCTTTGACCTGCCTCTAACAATGCTGCCAACAAACTCAAACAGAGGCATTAACAGTGTGCCAGCATGGCGGTGCGTCATTCTATACACCCATTGGCGTGCCTGTGTCATGATCATAAGTAGATCATGATTTTTGCTGTATACAGCCATTCCGTTGCATGCCTGTATATACCACAAACGATCAGACGATTGCAGGATATATTCCCGTAAGGAGACTTATCAATAAAAAAAGTTCAAAAATATGAAATATTTAAATTTAAAAAAGCATAAAACGTCAAATAATCCCCTTTTTCCCCATTAAAAATAACGATGATATCAAAAAGGTGGCATCGAGGAGTTCAGACATTTCCGATCTATCAAGATATGAAGATAATTATCCTGATTGTTAAATACCGTAAGAAGGAAAAATTCAGGAACGTCATAATTAGGTCACCTTTATATCACAAAAAATGCTGTAAAAAGCGATCAAAAAGTCATATCTTTCCCAGAACTAGATCTATAAAGGCGTTGATTCACCCTACAAAAAATAAGCCATTAACTGAAAAATTAACACATCTATAGAAAAAGTATTTCTAAAAACTGTTTATGAGATGCAAAATCAATAGGGCTTTGACTAGTCAAGGGGGCGTTAGGTCCCCAACTAGTCTGCCCACTTAGCATGTTATCCTGCCCATGTGAAAGAGCTATACAAACCCACTGTGATGCGGAGCTCCACTCGGCACTCATTCGGTGTCTTGGAATCTTCTGACTCTGTTCACACTATGGAGTCTGATAGGCAACCTTGTGCTTCTTTGCTTCTCAGCCAGAGTAAGGGCCGCTTCACACTGCGGCGTGATCCGGTCAAGGGCTGTCCGGGATTACCCTGACAGCCGCGGACCGGATCAGCACACAGGACTGGGGGGCTAATATGCCCTCCGGTCCGGTGTGTAGCGCACGCAGTTCCTGCTGCTGACAAGTCAGGACCGCGGGCGCCGCGGTCCTGATCTGTCAACGGCTGCAGCTGCGTGCGCTGCACACCGGACCGGAGGGCATATTAGTCCCCCAGTCCTGTGTGCTGATCTGGTCCGCGGCTGTCAGGGTCATCCCGGACAGCCCTGGACCGGATCACGCCGCAGTGTGAAGCGGCCCTTAGAGTGTTGGCTTGTTGGTGTTCACTAGCCATCAATGTACTGTACTGCTGGAGTTCTTGGTTGCTTCTGTCCTATCACGGCTATCTCCACCTTTAAGTATGGTGTATCCCAGTCTCCTATGCAGATTATAGCTTCAGCTTTGCTCCAGTGATAGCGGACCTTTGCTTGCTGTTTCAGTTATTGGAAAACAGTTGCTGCTTGTTTGGCATATGGTGGAAATTTCCTTGTTGTTTGTTAAACTCCTGCTCATTCTTTATTTCTCCCTGATCACATATTGTCTTGTCCCAGTGTTGTGAGTGCAGTGAGTTACTTTTGATTTTCCCCTGTCTGTCTTTATCTCTGCGTTTCATTACTCCTCTGCTGTGGGGGACTGGGAATTAGTTTGGAGATGACCAGGAGCAGGGCTAGGAAAGGAGACTCAGGTCTCTCCACCATACCTCTGAGATAGTGATAGTTTAGGGCACTCTGGCTTTAGGGGCAGATCAGGCGCTCTGGTTCCAGATGTCCTCATCACAGCTGCGCATGCGTGAGGCTTTGTTCCCATCAGCATTGAGCTTCTCTGAAAGCATAGTGCACATGATGAGAAGTAAGGACAACCATCTAATCATGGGCATTGAATCTCTCTGAAGCCGGAACACCACGTACACTCAGTGTCAGAGAAGCTCAATGCAGAGGGGAACAAATGCGCGCGCATGCGCAGCTTTCTATAGCACTTCCAAACATGTCAGCTTTTCAAAAGCAAGTTATCACGGCCAGGGCATGATGTAATGCTAATTAGGCCGACTAGTCATGAAACTAACGCCCCCTCGACTAGGCAAAGCCCTAATTAGCATCCTACAAACGGTCTGTAGAAATACTTTTTATGTATGCAAATAGAGAAAGGGACTGATTGGCCGGGATTCTAGATATGTGCACACAACTGCTTGTGGTTCTGAGTGTACAGGGGACCTGACTGTTTCCCTTTAAAGAATTATTGAAAATCCTTCCATCAGAGAGGCAATGGAAGTATACCTCGTATTCACACTACAACATTAAGACACTGCCATACCTACTGTGAATAATCATCAGACCCGCCCAAGAAATATTTAGGCTTTATCCATGGGTGGCATCAAGACATGACCATTAACTCCAACAAGTCAACCCAAAATTGCTGTGACTTCCAAAATAACTGCATAAACATTGTACCAACCCTTTAACCTAGAAGCTTAGCAATGCTACTGATGAGTGTACCAAATATAATGAAAGTCAATGGGAAACTCAAGTATCTTTGCTGAAGACTTTTTGGGTTTCCCATTGACTTCCATTATACTTGGTACCCAAGTTGCGCCCATCCGATCATCCAAATGCTTGTTTCAAGTACTGAGCACCCGTGCATGGTAGTGCTCGCTCCATCACTAATCAGGATACAAATTTGCAACCTTTTCATTGGCTGTACATGTAACTTTGGTGTGAAAAAAGTTTGATATTTGATAGTTGAATTCTGCATTTTTTGCATAGGAGCCTGCAGACACCTGCACCCAGCTGGATCCCAGTGACGTCACTTCTGAAGACGATCTCCACTATTCCACCATCGCCTTCACTGCTAAACCCTCCAAAGTGCCTCCGAGTCAACCAGAAACAGAATATGCAGAAATAAATGTGAATGAACCCAAGGATGACATGTGATCTCATCATCATTTGTAGAGTTTGTGTAATTCTGATGTTTCTAATGGACTGGTCTACAATTTGTAAGATATGGATAACTGGTGACCCATATTTGCATTCAACTAACCGTACATACAGGCTGGATTTATCTATATGGACAATAAGCTTAAAACATGCAGTAGGTAACTCTGATTGAAGAGTACCGGTAGAAGCAGCCATTACAAAAGTTTACATATCAATTGAGAATAATCATTAAAATGTCCATCTCTAATGACTTAGACAAGGCCATTACAAAAGTCTTTGCATTCATTAGAGTCTGTACAATGATTTATGGTTTGATGAATTGTCTGGAGTCATTTAGTCAAATTAAATGTAAGTTGTTACTCTGTAATACCACTGGAGACCAGCAGATGGTGGTATAGTATAAGTGTTGGCAAGTGACTGTAATGATAAGACATACTCCAATACAGTACTTTGTCAACACTTATACTATACCACCATCTGCTGGTCTCCAGTGGTATTACAGAGAAACAACTTACATTTAATTTGACAAAATCACTCTAGACAATTCATCAAACCATAAATCATTTTACAGACTTGTATGTATACAGAGACCTTTGTATTTGGTCATTACAGATAATAATTTGTCATTGATATGTAAATTATGTATACTGATATGTTAGTTAGATCACCATGTGCTGCAGCAAGGACCTATAAGTAGGGACATTTACTCACGGATATGGCAGGTACTGCACTGTAGTTACAGAGTAGTGAACAGATACATCAAGTAGCTTAGTCTAGTGGTAGTCGTGCTTCACATCTGATGAGAATATTCTAGACCCTGAGCTGAGGGTTCGGGGTCATCTGTCCATCTGTCATTTGAGTAATCATCAGATTGTGCTACATTTTCTCCACAACAATAGTTTGCTTCCCCAGATTTAGAAGCCGGACCCTTGAAGATCGACCATCTTCACTACCCAATCTATATAAGATGTGGGCGGACTTTACGATGCCGGACATTCCGTGCTCCGTCTCCAAGGTTGTAAATCATTAAACTTCTCTTCCTTACTTAAAGTTCTGAGAAGTTGTAATGAGCGTTATAGCAGATTATATTTTTATTTAGTTTTTTTTTACAATTTTAGATCTTATCTCCTAATTGTTATTGTGAAAATTCTATTAATAAAATGTATTTTAATTGTTTTAGTAAAGTTTTAACCAATTCACTTTGCGCTTGTCAAGCAAAACTACTCTTATTCCAAGTGGCAAAACATTTCATTAATGACATTCGCTCCACAAATTCCCATACATATTTCATCACTGACAGTAAATATATTTATTGATCAAGTACTGAAATGCAAATTATATATATTTTTTTTTTTACCGTTTTTAGTTATATTATATTATTTTCCAATTTTATAATATTATCTTTATAATATGATTATTTTTAATTTTTTTTATTTTTCATACATTTTTAATCTTTACCTATTTTTTTACTTATTCATATTATACATATATACGGTATATATATACATAAAACATATTATTAATAATATTATTTAGGCATTTAATTCCATAGTGCTTTACATATCTTTTGCACCTCTGCCCCTATTGGAGCTCACAATTATTATTATAATTATTATTATTACATTTACACACAGCAAATAAGATCATGATGCTGGATTTTGTATTAAATCACTAGACGGACATTCCCCAAATGTCTAGGACTGCGTGATATATCGCCGAATGATGCATGCAGAGTCCAGTAGGGGCCTTTTGCCTTCTGCAGCTGAGAGATTGTTATTTTGTCAACTCCAATTGTTTTCCCGTGCTGGCAAAGGTTTTTAGGCACAGCACCTAGTGTGCCGATTACCACTGGGACTACCTTCACTGCTTTGTGCTTTTTACTACTGGGACCACGTTCACTGGCTTGTGTCTATTACCACCGGGACCACCTTCACTGGCTTGTGCTTATTACCACCAGGACCACCTTCACTGGCTTATGTCTATTACCACCGGGACCACCTTCACTGGCTTGTGCTTATTACCACCGGGACCATCTTCACTGGTTTGTACTTATTACCACTGGGACCACCCTCACTGGCTTGTGCCAATCACCACTGGGACCACCCTCACTGGCTTGTGTCTATTACCACCGGGACCACCTTAACTGGCTTGTGCTTATTACCACCGGGACCATCTTCACTGGTTTGTACTTATTACCACTGGGACCACCCTCACTGGCTTGTGCCAATCACCATTGGGACCACCCTCACTGACTTGTGCCAATCAGCACTGGGACCACCCTCACTGGCTTGTTTCTATTACCACCGGGACCACCTTCACTGGCTTGTGTCTATTACTACCGGGACCACCTTCACTGGCTTGTGCTTATTACCACCGGGACTATCTTCACTGGTTTGTACTTATTACCACTGGGACCACCCTCACTGGCTTGTGCCAATCACCATTGGGACCACCCTCACTGGCTTGTGCCGATCACCACCGAGACTACCCTCACTGGCTTGTGCCAGAGTCTTTGCAGTTTGATCTTTAAATCCTCATATAGTGTCAGTTATTCCCGTTGCTTCTCCTCAATCCTGCTGCCGTCTGGTATTGCTACATCCATGAACCACATTTCCTTTTTTGTTGCAATGGTAAGGTTCGGAGTATTGTGTTCCAAGACTTTATCAGTCTGAATTCGGACGTCCCAACGCAGTTTTGTTCATTTTCAATAACCTTTTCAGGTTCATGATCCACCAGTTCTTTGTGACGGGAAGATGGTAATTGTGGCACAAGTTCCAGTGAATCATCTGAGCGGCTGTATTCTGCCTTTGCCTGTAGTCTCTGTGCGATCTTCTTGCAGCAGCTCAGTATATGATCCATTGTCTCATCTGCTTCCTTGCACAGTCGACATTTGGGGTCTGTAGTTGATTTTTCAATTCTGGCTTTAATCGCATTTGTGCGGATCGCTTGCTCTTGGGCTGCCAGAATTAAGCGCTGTTTCCTTTTTTATTGTTCCATTAGTGAGCCACAACCAGGTCTTTTCCTTGTGGACTTTACCTGGATTTTCTCTAGGGATTGTCCATGCAGAGCTTTCTTTTGCCAGTTTTCTCTTCTGCTCTGTACTGCGTTTTTATGGTCTTCTTTTTTGTCTGTTGTGCTTTAAGCAGTTTTATGTTGTTAACTTCCATCAAGGCCTGTTCTCCATTATCATACACATAATCTGCCAGTGCATGTTTCTCTTCTTCTACAGTTTGCCCCCTGATTTTCTTGCCAGGTAAAGTCAGTCCACATCACTACGTGGATGCAATGAGTAGTGGATTGTCATCAGCTTTCTTGTTTTTCTGTCCAGATTTATCTGTGTCCAGTTCACAATTCCAGCAGTCTATCTAATGACAGGAATGGCCCAGGTGTTTATGGCCTTGATGGTATTCCCACCATTCAATTTGCTCTTCAAAATTTTCCTGACTCCAGTGGAATCATTGCAATGATAAACAACAGTGGTGGCAACGAATCCCCCAGGAACATTCCTCTCTCGATGTTGACTATTCTGTAGCTTCGGTTGCCCACAAACAACTCAGTTTTCCAGTGTTCCATTGCATTTTCAATTAATCTGCCAATATTTCCATGAACCCCGATAGCATCCAGACACTTGATGATCCGGCGGTGTGACAGTGAGTCGAATGGTTTTTGGTGATCTATCCAAGTTGTATATAGATTTGTCTTATGACTTTTACAGTTCTCCAGTATCATTTTGTCAATCAGGAGTTGATCTTTGGTGCCTCTGCATTTTTTTTATTGCCTTTTTGTTCTAATGGTAATGTCATCCTGGATTTGGTCAGCTCTTAAGGTACCGTCACACAGGGACATATCGCTGGCGATGTTGCCGGCAACTGAGGGGCGTGGCCAGGTTGCGGCGACATCGCCGGAGAATTGCCGCATGTGACAGGGCGATAATCAGGCGATGAATCGCCTCAGTCACATCGCCAGGTTTCCCAACAATGTTGGGAAATCTGGCGATGTTGGTCAGGCGATCATGCCTGATCGCCCTGTGTAACGCGGCAACCTGCAATGTTGCGGGCGATTCCGCCTATCTACAACATTGCGAGTTAACGCTCGCTGGGTTGCTGGGCAACCCAGCGAGTGATAGCCGCGGCAACTAGCCGGCGACATCGCCGGTAAGTTGCTCCGTCTGACAGCTCCCCGGCGATGTTGTCAGGGATGCGCGCTCCCGAGATCCCCGGCAACATCGCCGGCGATATGTCCCTGTGTGACGGTACCATTATGGCTGTCAACAGTTGGAACATTGTAGGCAAACACGTTATCGGTCTGTAATTTCCTGCTTTTGTCCCTTTTACTGGATCTTTCTGTAACAAATATCTTTTCCCAGTTGTTAACCATTCACTGATATCATTATATCGTTGGACTATTTTTGCATGCAGACTGGTCAGATATTTAAGCCAAAATCCATGCCATTGATCCCCACCAGGTGAAGTCCACTTCCTAATCTTCTTTATTCTTTCTCTCATCATTTCTGTTGTTATTTCTACTTGTCCCATTTTGTTGTTGGAAAATGTCTTTTCAAAGTCTTTTAACCCCCCAGCATTCCTGTTATAATCTTTTCTTGTTTCCCACAAAGTCTTCCAGATTGAAGTTGTAGCCAGTTTTTCTGGATTCTGATTCAGACTCTGATAGAATCGTCTTTGATCCGATTGAAATAGTTGATTTTGCTTATACTGAATAAGGCTGTGGTCACAGTAGCATTTTTCACATGCGTTTTTGGAGACCTGCGTTTTCAAAAACGCATGTAAAAAACGCACCCATAGGCCCCCATGTTAAAAAACGCATGCCCTAATAGCCAAAAAGCATGTGTGACAGTCCCATGCGTTTTTGGTGCTTTTCCAAAAACGCATGCGTTTTTTAACATGGGGCCTTATGGGAAACGCATGCAAAAACGCGTGTACAATTAGGCTGCGTTCACACAGTGCGTATTTTGACGCGTATTTTTACGCGCGTATTTTCTCCAGAAGAATGTGCATCTGTATTTCCCAGCAAAGTCAATGGACATTCACTTTTGCCATTCACACGTCGCGTATTTTTCCGCAGCGTAAAAATACGCGCGGAAAAAATGAACATGTCAATTCTTTCCAGTTTTTACGCATGCGTAAAAATACGCAACGTGTGAACGCAGCCTTAGTGCCATTCAAAAACACATGCGTTTCCCATAGGAGCCCATGTTAAAAAAACGCATGCGTTTTTTAATATGAGGCCTTATGGGAAACGCATGCAAAAACGCATGTACAATTAGTGCCATTCAAAAACGCATGCGTTTTTTTAACATGGGCTCCTATGGGAAACGCATGCGTTTTTGAATGGCACTAAAAGGTACTAATTGTACATGCGTTTTTGCATGCGTTTTCCATAGGGGCCCATGTTATAAAAACGCATGCATTTTTCAAAACGCACCAAAAAATAGTACATGCACTATTTTTGGGTGCAGATTCCAAAACGCAGCCAAAAACGCAGGGAGCCATCAGACACCTTAAAAACTCATGATGACATGAAAAACGCATGTAAAAAAGCATGCGTTTTTAAAAGGCACTAAAAAAACTGTGACCACAGCCTACTTCAGTATCAGATATTTCTGAATTTTGACATTTTTCAGGTTTCGTTCGGTCTTTCATTTTTAACTCCAACCTGATCTTCCATTTTGGTTTTCCAGTCGTCTTTCTAAAGGGCTTTAATTGTTGTACCCCTACAAAATGTGTTCATGCACATAACCCCTATCCTTAGTATCGCTCATGCTGCACATCACTGGAACTGTCATAAATTTACTTCAGCATATTTAGAAACATAGAACGGTATAAAACATTACAATACATTGCATTTTCATCCAGGCGAGTATATCACTTTCTCTTGGGGTACACTACAAATCCTTCAGAGCAGGTGGAAGCTTAATATATGCTCCTCTTTAGTCATTGTCTGAAATCCCCATCTCCCAAGAATGCAACACTTTTAACAGCAGCTCAGTGTGTTACCTATTTATGCTTGGTATTCATCACTTCAGACTTAACATTTCTGGGGAAATACCCCTATAAAAGATGTTAATGCAAAAAAAACCTATCCTTGATATAGCTGCACATCACTGGAACTGTCATAAATTTCCTTCAGCATAAACAGAAACATAGAATGGTATAAAACATTACAATACATTCAGGAGAACATATTGGTTTCTCTTGGGGTACACTACAAGTCCTTCAGACCAGGTGGAAGCTTTATATATGCTTCTCTTTAGTAACTGTTTTAAATCCTCATCTCCCAGGGATGCAATCCTTTAAACAGCTGCTCAGTGTGTTAACTATTTATGCTCGGTATTCATTACTTCAGACATCAAATTTCTTGGGAAATATCCTAAAAACAGGGGCTTAATGATCGCAGTTGCAGGGGACGCAATTGGGCCCAGGTTTACAAGGGCCTGCCAACCCCAGCTTCAGCTAATCTGCATCCTCAGCGACAATGCAAATCCAGCTGAAATGTGCATTGCAGTGCAGAGACCTGTCAGGTCTCTATAAGCGACACACACTGCCGACACAGAGGATGGGAGCTGAAATCGAAGGTGCCCCGACAGAGGGCAGTGCATGAAAGTGACATCATGCACATACTCTGATGTCAGCTGCTGGGCCGGCCACTGAGTGCTGGCTACAGAGGGGAAATCGGATGATGTGGGAGCAAAGGGAGGGTGAGTGGAATGTTTTTGTTTTTAATTGTGCGTAAGAGACAGACCAGGGACACATATACCAGGATGGTGACATATATACTAGGAAGGGTAACGAACAAATATACCAGTATGGGGGACATTTATATCAGGTTTGAGACCATGTGAACCATATATAGCAAGATGAGGATCATGTATATAACCCACCCAGGGGTCTTTGGGAACTCGGTACTCGGGCGTTAGTACTGGGGTGATGTCTCGGTGGTCAGCGCCTGAGCCCGTAGCCCTGGGGGTCACTGGACAAACAGGAGAAATAATAAACAATAAAGTTTTGTGACGCCACCTGTGGAATCTGGTGAAGGCACCAGCGCTGCTGCAGACCCCGGGGATGATGAACGGGCAGCTTAGGTAGTACAGCTCCCCACAGGCGGAGCGGGGTTCCCGGGGCAGTGATGAGGTGACGGGGGTTTGCACAGGGAGTTGGCTAGACAGCCGGGCTGCTGCTACAGTCTCTAGGTCGGACAAGTTCAGGGATGGCCAAACGGACACACACACTGGGAATCGTTTCTGTACCTTTACTGGTGTTGTGGCAGGCACTGTCCAGAGTACGTTCCAGGTGGTCGGGAAGCACTTCTGGATTTCCACAGTGAGTGATGGATAAGGCCTCCTTGTCTTTTTTCCCTTGGTAAAGTCCCCTGACCTGTGTAGAATTCAAAGTTCGAATTTCGCGCCAATTTGTAGCTTTTGTGGATTCACGGGTCCGGCCGAAGGTGGCCGCAGCGCGGCGCAGCAGTCTCCCGCCGCAGCCTCCTGTTACTAACCCCCGCTACAAGCCGCCCACTGACACTGGGTCCGGGGGCTGCCGGGATCGGTGCTCCCAGGGTGCAGGGAGCGCGCATCGTGCGGCTCCTCCACACTCTCCTGCTTCCTATGGCCGCACTGTCTGTCACAGACTGTGCAGCGATACGATGATCCCGAATGTCCGCCTCCTGTCAGTGCAGCTGGGTGGCAGCAGCACATGACACCCAGGATCAACCTGCACACCGCCGCCTCTGCGTCCGCCTCCTCCACACCTACTCTGCAGGACAACGCCAGCATGAGGGCCAGCACTGGGACAGCCAGGGAACAGAGAGGTGAGAGCCCCTGTGTGTATGTGTGTGTCTGTGTCTGGGTGTGTGTGTCCGGCTGTGGGTGTGAGTCTGTGTGTGGGTGTGAGTCTGTGGGTGCATGTGTATGTATGTGTGTGGGTGTGAGTCTATGTCTAGGTGTGACTCTGAGTGTGGGTGTGAGTCTTTGTGTGGGTGTGAATCTGCCCTTCTGAACCCCCCCGCACCGCTCCATCCTCCACCCCCCGCCGTTCTGTGCTCCGTCCTCCCCTGCCTGTGCCACTTCATCCTCCCCTGCCTGTGCCACTTCATCCTCCCCCTGCCTGTGCCACTCTGTCCTCCCCTGCCTGTGCCACTCCGTCCTCCCCCTGCCCGTGCCACTTCATCCTGCGATCCTCCCCCTGCCTGTGCTGCCCTGTCCTCCCCCATCCTGCTGCTTCGTCCTCTGTCCTACTCCCCCGCCACTCTGTGCTCCGTACTCCCCTGCCTGTGCTGCTCCGTCCTCTCCCCACCCCACCCCACCGCTTCCTCCTCCTTCCTTTGTCCTCCTCCCCTCCATCCTCCGTCCTCCCCCTGTCTGTGCCACTCTGTCCTCCCCCTGCCTGTGCCACTCTGTCATCCCCCAGCCTGTCCCACCCCACTCTCCCCCTGTCTGTGCCACTCCGTCCTCCTCCTGCCTGTGCCACTCTGTCCACCCCCTACCTGTGCCACTCTGTCCTCCCCTGCCTGTGCCACTTCATGCTCTGTCCTCCCCCTGCCTGTGCCACTTCATCCTCCCCCTGCCTGTGCTGCTCCGTCCTTCCCCACCCCACCGCATCCTCCTCCTTTCTTTGTCCTCCTCCCTCTCCACCACTCCATTCTCCATCCTACCCCTGCCTGTGCTGCTCCGTCCTCCCCCACCCCACCGCTTCCTCCTCCTTCCTTTGTCCTCCTCACCTCCGCCACTCCATCCTCCGTCCTTCCCCTGCCTGTGCTGCTCCGTGCTCCCCCACCCTGCCACTCTGTGCTCTGTCCTCCTCCTGCCTGTGCCGCTCCATCCTCCCTCACCCGCCGCTACCTCCTCCGTCCTCCATCCTTCTTCCCCTTGCCCCTCCATCCTCCTGCCACACCATCCTCCCCCCGCCGCTCCATCCTCAAAGTCCCTCCCTATTCAGCCTTCACAGCCTTCCCCATGCAATCCCTATTTCTATATTCTAGAATACCCGATGTGTTAGAATTGGGCCACCATCTAGTACATTATATAGTCATTACACACAGAGGGATCTATTTCATGTGTTTATTCCTGTAAATGTTGATAATGGCTTACAGCCAATAAAAACCCAAAGGTCATTTTCTCAGAAAATCAAAGTAGGGAGGATTAAAGGTTAAACACTGCGCTGCCGTATTCCACCAGACAGCAAAAGGTTAATATAGTATTGTTTTATTAGTCAGGGCTCCATGAAATGCCCTGAAACTTGGCAATAAGATATTGATTTGTCCTGAGGAAGGGGCCAGGGAGCCCTGAAACATGTTGACTAATAAATCAATATTATATTCCCCCTTTGATGTCTGATGGAATACGGCAGCGCGGTGTTTAACCCTTCATCCTCCCTACTCTATATGCACCACGCTGGGGACTGCAGCAGCCGTGATCTGCTTTTATAGTGGTTGTGACTCTCACAACCACACAAGGTGAAGCCTCTGATACCTATTTAGGTCATATTTTATCTCTCAGACCCTTCATCCTCCCTACTTTAATTTTCTGAGATAATGACCTTTGGGTTTACATTAATTATCATCATTAACAGAAATAAACACATGAAATAGATCCCTCTGTGTGTAATGACTCTATATAATAGATGTGTGTCACTTTATGTATTGAATGACTGAAATAAAGTCACTTTTTGATGATATTCTAATTCATTGAGATTCAGCTGTATACCAGAAGGGGGACTATGTAGACCAGGATGGGACATATATACCAGGAGGAGGATCATATATGCCAAAATGGGGATCATGTATACCAGGACGGTGACATATAGACCGGGATAGAGAACATATACACCAGGATATGGACCATATATACTAGGAGGAGGACAATATATATCTGGATGAGGACATTTAAACCAGGATGGGACATATACAGTATATCAGGATGATAACATACATACCAGGATGGGGACATTAATACATAATATAGGGGAACGGGGCAATTACTAAGTCTTTATAGGGTTTAAAATGATACAAGGGCCCATACATCTGACCAATGAGTGTGTGTGTGTGGTGGAGGGGGGATCAGGTCTAAATGACACATCGAGGCCTATCGGATTCTAGTTATACCACTGCCCCTATATAAAGGTGTTATTGCACACAAACCCAGTCCTTCATATCACTCAGCAAATGTGGTGACAGATTGGCTTTAAATTTCACAAATCAAATGATGAGAATCTATACTGTAATATAAAAGAGAAGAGGAAGAAGGAAGATTGCCTGGGAGGAAATTACAATATACAGACGGGTTAAGCAATGAGTGTAAGAAAGAACATAATGGCAAGTACAACAAGCGGAAGATAGAGGAGACTCAGGACAGAGCGGCATCAGCGGGGCCATCCTATACTGCTATTATTATATACTGTAGAAGGTGAGCGCAGACTATTCTTTACCTTTATATATAATCTATAGAATGTTCTATAGGTTATATTTCATCTAAAACGGAAAACTGAAAAGCAGTCTAAGATGTTACAAGACTTAGATTAGTTACAATAATGACAATCACATTGATGATTCATCATATTTCTTATGGACTTTTATTACCTTACAATACATTTAAACAGGATAGATGGATAGATAGATAGATAGATAGATAGATAGATAGATAGATAGATAGATAGATAGATAGATAGATAGGGATAGATAGTAGATAGATAGATAGATAGATAGATAGATAGATAGAGAGAGATAGATAGATAGATAGATAGATAGATAGATAGATAGATAGATAAATAGATACAGTAGATAGATAGATAGATAGATAGATAGATAGATAGATAGATAGATAGATAGATAGACAGACAGACAGACAGATAGATAGATAGATAGATAGAT
Source organism: Allobates femoralis (assembly GCA_033576535.1). Taxonomy (NCBI): domain Eukaryota; kingdom Metazoa; phylum Chordata; class Amphibia; order Anura; family Aromobatidae; genus Allobates; species Allobates femoralis. Next base: position 62,212,883 of record JARQOC010000009.1, on the reverse strand, counting down.
AGGGATAGATAGATAGATAGATAGATAGATAGATAGATAGATAGATAAGAAAAAACTGCACAGCACTCACAGACACAATGTGAACTGGTGCCAGCAGGGACGCTGGGTCAAACAACTAGAAAAAAATTCTCTGCAGCACTCAGCTACTACCAATTATGCACATATGCTAACAAATGGTATATATATTTGAGGAAAAAATGTAAAAACTTACATTTTTTTCAAAAAACTCAAAAATTTTATTATTTTATTTTCTTGGGGTTCTTGGTACATACATTGGCCAATGTCCGTTTGCTCATCAGCCGCGACAAGGCGACCCTGATCTGATGAGTCCTAACGCTGACATCCCTGTCCTCCCTATCCCACTCTTAAGTGGGCGGACACCATCTCAACCTCAGACCACCTGGGGGCGATGAGGGTGCAAGATGCAGACATGGAGCGAGAAACTCCATATCTTATACACAAAACAGAAAAAACTGCACAGCACTCACAGACACAATGTGAACTGGTGCCAGCAGAGACGCTGGGTCGGTCAACCAACTAGAAAAAAAATTCTCTGCAGCACTCAGCTACTACCAATGATGCACAGATGCTAACAAGCTGTATATATTTGAGGAAAAAATAGAGGAAAAGGAGGACAGTGATGTCAGCGTAGGACTCATCAGACCTGAGGTCGCCTTGTCGCGGTTGATGAGCAAACAGACATTGGCCAATGTTTGTACCAAGAGCCCCATGAAAATAAAAGTTTTTACATTTTTTCCTCATATATATACCGCTTGTTAGCATGTGTGCATCATTGGTAGTAGCTGAGTGCTGCAGAGGAATGTTTTCTAGATAGATAGATAGATAGATACATACAGTAGACAGACAGATAGATGATGGATAGATATATAGACAGATAAAAGATTACCGTAATAGATATATAAGGATACAGATAGAAGGATAGACAGATAAGATAGATAATACATGGGATATATATTAGAAACATTTTATTTCTACTGTAAAATAATAACAGAAAGTAAAATAGAATTTATTCCATAGAATTAACAATCAAGAAAAAGGTCATCTCAGTATCACAAAGTGTCATCATGAGGCTGAGCCTGGTGATTACCCTCTCTCTCCTCTGGAAAGGTAAGTACAATGTACTGATATTTTGTGATGTGAATCTCATTTGTTTTGATACGTTTAAAGCTAATTTGTCAACAGATTTGACAATACAAACTGTAAACATTATAGAAGAGATCTCTTGGTGAGGCCGGTGTACTTACTTTGTATATTCATATCATGATGGCTGTCTAATCCTTTATGAAAGTGTTCCATCTGGTCCTTACCATTGCTCATCTCACGACTCACCTCTCCGGCTCCTCTGTTCCTCACAGTCATCCATCTGGTCCTCACCGATGCTCATCTCACCACTCACCTCTCCGGCTCCTCTGTTCCTCACAGTCATCCATCTGGTCCTCACCGATGCTCATCTCACCACTCACCTCTCCGGCTCCTCTGTTCCTCACAGTCACCCATCTGGTCCTCACCGATGCTCATCTCACCACTCACCTCTCCGGCTCCTCTGTTCCTCACAGTCATCCATCTGGTCCTTACCATTGCTCATCTCACGACTCACCTTTCCGGCTCCTCTGTTCCTCACAGTCATCCATCTGGTCCTCACCGATGCTCATCTCACCACTCACCTCTCCGGCTCCCCTGTTCCTCACAGTCATCCATCTGGTCCTTACCATTGCTCATCTCACGACTCACCTTTCCGGCTCCTCTGTTCCTCACAGTCATCCATCTGGTCCTCACCGATGCTCATCTCACGACTCACCTCTCCGGCTCCTCTGTTCCTCACAGTCACCCATCTGGTCCTCACCAATGCTCATCTCACTACTCACCTCTCCGGCTCCTCTGTTCCTCACAGTCACCCATCTGGTACTCACCGATGCTCATCTCACCACTCACCTCTCCGGCTCCTCTGTTCCTCACAGTCACCCATCTGGTACTCACCGATGCTCATCTCACCACTCACCTCTCCGGCTCCCTGTTCCTCACAGTCACCCATCTGGTCCTCACCGTTGCTTATCTCACCACTCACCTTTCCGGCTCCTCTGTTCCTCACAGTCACCCATCTGGTCCTCACCGATGCTCATCTCGCCACTCACCTTTCCGGCTCCTCTGTTCCTCACAGTCATCCATCTGGTCCTCACCGATGCTCATCTCACCACTCACCTTTCCGGCTCCTCTGTTCCTCACAGTCACCAATCTGGTCCTCACCGATGCTCATCTCACCACTCACCTCTCCGGCTCCTCTGTTCCTCACTGTCACCCATCTGGTCCTCACCGATGCTCATCTCACCACTCACCTCTCCGGCTGCTCTGTTCCTCACAGTCACCCATCTGGTCCTCACCGATGCTCATCTCGCCACTCACCTTTCCGGCTCCTCTGTTCCTCACAGTCACCAATCTGGTCCTCACCGATGCTCATCTCACCACTCACCTCTCCGGCTCCTCTGTTCCTCACAGTCACCCATCTGGTCCTCACCGATGCTCATCTCACGACTCACCTCTCCGGCTCCTCTGTTCCCCACTGTCACCCATCTGGTCCTCACCATTGCTTATCTCACCACTCACCTTTCCGGCTCCTCTGTTCCTCACAGTCATCCATCTGGTCCTCACCGATGCTCATCTCACCACTCACCTCTCTGGCTCCTCTGTTCCTCACAGTCACCAATCTGGTCCTCACCGATGCTCATCTCACGACTCACCTCTCCGGCTCCTCTGTTCCTCACAGTCACCCATCTGGTCCTCACCGATGCTCATCTCACCACTCACCTCTCCGGCTCCTCTGTTCCTCACAGTCACCCATCTGGTCCTCACCGATGCTCATCTCACGACTCACCTCTCCAGCTCCTCTGTTCCTCACTGTCACCCATCTGGACCTCACCGATGCTCATCTCACCATTCACCTTTCCAGCTCCTCTGTTCCTCACAGTCACCAATCTGGTCCTCACCGATGCTCATGTCACCACTCACCTCTCCGGCTCCTCTGTTCCTCACAGTCACCCATCTGGTCTTCACCGATGCTCATCTCACCACTCACCTTTCCGGCTCCTCTGTTCCTCACAGTCACCAATCTGGTCCTCACTGATGCTCATCTCACGACTCACCTCTCCGGCTCCTCTGTTCCTCACAGTCACCAATCTGGTCCTCACCAATGCTCATCTCACCACTCACCTCTCCGGCTCCTCTGTTCCTCACAGTCACCCATCTGGTCCTCACCGATGCTCATCTCACGACTCACCTCTCCGACTCCTCTGTTCCCCACTGTCACCCATCTGGTCCTCACCGTTGCTTATATCACCACTCACCTTTCCAGCTCCTCTGTTCCTCACAGTCATCCATCTGGTCCTCACTGATGCTCATCTCACCACTCACCTCTCCGGATCCTCTGTTCCTCACAGTCACCAATCTGGTCCTCACCGATGCTCATCTCACGACTCACCTCTCTGGCTCCTCTGTTCCTCACAGTCACCCATCTGGTCCTCACCGATGCTCATCTCACCACTCACCTCTCCGGCTCCCCTGTTCCTCACTGTCACCCATCTGGTCCTCACCATTGCTTATCTCACCACTCACCTTTCCGGCTCCTCTGTTCCTCACAGTCACCCATCTGGTCCTCACCGTTGCTCATCTCACCACTCACCTTTTCAGCACCTCTGTTCCTCACAGTCACCCATCTGGTCCTCACTGATGGTCATCTCACGACTCACCTTTCCGGCTCCTCTGTTCCTCACAGTCACCCACACTGGTCCTCACCGTTGCTTATCTCACCACTCACCTTTCCGGTTCCTCTGTTCCTCACAGTCACCCATCTGGTCCTCACTGATGGTCATCTCACGACTCACCTCTCCGGCTCCTCTGTTCCTCACAGTCACCCATCTGGTCCTCACTGATTCTCATCTCACCGCTTATCTCTCCGGCTCCTCTGCTCCTCACCATCACCCATCTGGTCCTCACCAATACTCATCTCACTACTCACCTCTCTGGCTCCTCTGCTCCTCACCATCACCCATCTGGTCCTCACCAATACTCATCTCACTGCTCACCTCTCTGGCTCCTCTGCTCCTCGCATCACCCATCTGGTCCTCACCAATACTCATCTCACCGCTTACCTTTCTGGCTCCTCTGCTCCTCACCATCACCCATCTGGTCCTCACCAATACTCATCTCACTGCTCACCTCTCTGGCTCCTCTGCTCCTCACATCACCCATCTGGTCCTCACCAATACTTATCTCACCGCTTACCTTTCTGGCTCCTCTGCTCCTCACGATCACCCATCTGGTCCTCACCAATACTCATCTCACTGCTCACCTCTCTGGCTCCTCTGCTCCTCACATCACCCATCTGGTCCTCACCAATACTCATCTCACCGCTTACCTTTCTGGCTCCTCTGCTCCTCACCGTCACCAATCTGGTCCTCACTGATGCTCATCTCACTGCTCACCTCTCTGGCTCCTCTGTTCCTCACAACACCCATCTGGTCCTCACCGCATCTTCAGATCCTTGTAGTGATGATGATGTCATGCCATGGTCGCTCAGTGTTTGAAACCCGGGGATTTCAGAACTTGCAGGAGATATCAATGGATTCAACAAGGAGCGGACAAGAGATGGTGAAGAGCAGAAGGGCTGGAGAGGAGAGTGGTGCGATTAGTACATTTTTTTTGTCATTTTTTAATCTTTTGGTGGCCCTTTTTGGTGCAGAGAAATGATGACTACCGGTCAACATTTTGCAGCATCTGTGCTAAAGTAAATTAGGAAAAAAATCATGCAAATTTTTGTAGATTTTAGAATGACGTAATTTCCACTCGAATTTATTCACTTTCTCTAGTATATGTCATAAAAATGTGATGGCATTATGGTACCGTTAACACTGTTGTCTTAGACTCAGTTGTCAGTAGAGTTTGGGGTTCAAAATCCGCCAAGAGCAACATCTATAAGGTGTTTGTCCTCCCTGTGTTCTCGTGGGTTTCCTCCGGGTTCTCCGGTTTCTTACTACACTCCAAATACAAACTGAGAGGCTATTTAGATTGTGAGCCCCAATGGGGACAGTGATGACAATGGGAATCATGCAATGTTCAGTAATGTGTAAAATGGCGTTAAAAAATTGTTAAAGTTTCCCGGGTGCAGCAACTTCCTACAAATTCAACTTACACTGAATCGATTCATTCGTCACTAACGATGCTGGAAAGGATTAAGAAAAAACCTTTGATTAACATATATGTTGATTTTTGTGGTTCATAATATAATGGAATTAATTGAATACTTTATCCCTTCACAGGCGTCACAAGCCAGGACACCCGTGCTCCAGGCTACACTATGCGAGTGAATGCCACCGTCAGTGTACAGGAGGGGCTGTGCGTCACGATTCCTTGCACCTTCACCGCTGATAGTAGAGATACATTCAATAATTCCATTGGATTCTGGATACGGAGTCAGCAACCATTAACTCCATTCTATATCGTAGCCACAAATAATATATCCAGTAAGGTGGAAAAAACAAACTTCCATCTGACGGGAAATCTCGATACCGGAGACTGCACCCTGACCATAACTGACGCCAAGAAAGAAGATGAGGGGACGTATTACTTCAGATTTGAGGAAAGCAAAGACAGTACAGTGAAATTTAACTATTACGATATAGCAACAGCTGGAATTACTGTGACCGGTAAGTGGCAGAATCCAGATATACAGTGGTGGGGAGCGGTATTTGCCCCCTTCCTGACTTCTTGCGGTCCTGTCACACTTGGCGACGCTCCAGCGATCCCGACAACGATATGACCTGGTAAGGATCGCTGGAACGTCGCTACGTGGTCGCTGGTGAGATGTCAAACAGTCAGATCTACTCAACGACGCAGCAACGATACGGCGACCTGTATAACAACCTCGGCGGTCGTTGGGACACTGTCACACAGCAGCTAGTCTGACGACTCAAATCTATGTGGCTGAGTTCTGAGTCGTCAACGAGGTTGTTGTTAAGGTGTCAAACACACACCGATGCATGCTGCCCAGCGGGAACCCGACAATCAAAAAATGGTCCAGGCCTTGCGAGACGATTGGCGATGTCACAGCGAGGGCCCGGTCACTGCTACGTGTCAAACATAGCGAGATCGCTGGTGAGATCGCTGTTGCGTCACAAAACCTGTGACCACCTTCAGCTCTGCTCTGCCGCTCTCCTACCTGCTTGCCACCTGAGCCTTGTGGCTCACATTGTACATTGGACGGTGCGGTCCTGTGTTCACAATTTGTGAATAATGGCTCTCACTGTGGTTCGCTGGAGTCCCAAAGCTTTAGAAATGGCTTTATAACCTTTTGCAGACTGATAGATCTCAATTGAGATTGAGATGCTGAGGCAGGACCTTAAAAAGGCAGTTCATGCTCAGAAATCCTCCAATGTGGCTGAATTACAACAGTTCTGCAAAGATGATTGGCCAAAATTCCTCAAGAGTGTTGTAAAAGCTTCATTACCAGTTATCACAAATGCTTGATTGCAGTTGTTGCTGCTAAGGGTGGCCCAACCATTCATTAGGATTAGGCGGCAATCACTTGGCTTGTGGCATGATGTCTAGTTTTTGAGGATCTTTCGGTCTACTTCACTTTGTCAGGCAGGTTATATTTTAGTGATTTCTTCATTGAGAACAGTTGTGGCAGTAATTAGGTCTAGGTGTGGCTAGGGAAATTGAAATCAGCTTCCTAAAGATGTGATAGACCACAGATAATTTATGTTTTTAAGGGGATTAATCACTTTTTCACACAGGGCCCTGTAGGTTTGGATTTCTTTTTCCCTTAATATAAATACCTTCATTTATAAACTGTAGTTTGTGCTTACTTGTGTTATCTTTGTCTAATATCTAAATTTGTTTAGATATAAAGCAGATAAACAGGTCCAAATCTTCACTAGGGTTAGGGCTAGGCATAGGGATAGCACTTAGGTTAGGGCAAAGCTTAAGGGTAGGGATAGTACTAGGGTTAGGGCAAGGCTTAGGGATATCACTAGGGTTAGGGCCAGGCTTAGGGATAGAGTTAGCACTAGGGTTAGGGCAAGGCTTAGGGATAGCACTGTGGTTAAGAATAGGTTTGGGGATAGCACTAGGAGTAGGGCTATTCTTAGGGATAGGGATACTACAACAGTTAGGCTTAAGGACAGAGATAGAACTAGGGTTAATAATAAGCTTAGGAATAGGGATAACACTAGGGTAAGGGTTAGGCTTAGGAATAGGAATAGCAGTAAGGTTAGGGCTAGGCTTAGGGATAGTGATAGCACTAAGGTTAGGGCTAGGCTTAAGGATAGCACTAGGGTTAGGGCTAGACTTAGGGAGAGTGATAGCACTGGGGTTAGGGCTAGGTTTATATATATTAATAGCATTAGGGTTGGGGCTTGGGAATAGGTATAGCACTGAGGTTAAGATTAGGTTTAGGGATAGCACTAAGGGTAGGGCTAGGCTTAGGGATACCACAATAGTTTAGGGATAGGGATAGGACTAGGGTTAGGGTTAGGCTTAGGGATAGGGAAAACACTAGGGTAAGGGCTAGGCTTAGGGATAGGGATTGCACTAGGGTCAGGGTTAGGCTTAGGGATAGCACTAGGGTTAGGGCTAGGGATAGCACTAGGGTAAGGGCTGGGCTTAGGGATAGCACTAGGGTTAGGGCTAGGTTTAGGGATAGGTATAGCACTAGGGTAAGGGCTAGGCTTAGGGATAGGGATAGCACTAGGTTTAGGGTCAAACATAACAATGTATAGAAGGTCAAATGTCAAACTATAATTATGCCTGTATTTTTTTTAATACAACACGTATGGTTGGGAGATTAGTGTTTTTTACTGAACCGGTTAAAGGACTTAGGCAGTTCTTAAGGTCCACAGACTACCAATGGAAAATATTTGCCTTGACCCCAGTAACTGGAAACCCACATACTGCCACTGACCTCATCACTAGTGATATATTCCCCAAATATTCTGTTGGATGAAATGTAGTAAATCGTTTATTGACAGAAATGATAAGAAATTCTTCTCTCATTGTGTAGATCTCACGGATGAACCGGTCATCTCCGATCCTGGGACCCTGAATGCTGGTATCAGTAAGACCTTAACCTGTGCTCCTCCTCAAAACTGCCCAGCCACATCCTTAACTTTCCAATGGAGGAAGAGTAATGTGGCCGACATCTGGATGAAGGATTCATCTACTGTAACATTCACTCCATCCAGAAAGGATCACCAGGAAAACATCACGTGTGAGATGACAAACACCAAGAGCAAGACTACGAGCAAGACCATTGTTCTTAATGTCAGCTGTGAGTATGAGATTAGTTCACAGTCTCACATGGATAGGCCATAACAAATACAGCGCAGAGTTGAATATTGAGCTTTAAAAGCATGGATTCTTTAGGTATAAAACTTGTATGCTGTTAGAAAAGGGTGCCAAGTCTTTTGTGGCTTAGAGCAGAAGATTGGATATAACAAGAGGGTTGTACAGACCTGGGAATCCTGGGTTAATTTCAAAACTAGTCACGGTACGTGCAAAAGTACTTGAAGCAAATAGCGGAAGTTGCGTTGGGGCGGAAGACCCTCAATCTTCCCCAACACGCAGGTAGTAGGTTCTTCCAGTGGCATAACTTCAGACCCAGAGGCCCCGATGCGAAAGCTCCAATGGGGCCCCCAATTATTGCAAATCTTTAATAGTATTAGTCTTTTTCTATGGGCTTAAGGGACTTCTGGGGCCCCCCTAGGCTGCAGGGCCCGGGTGCGATCGCAACCCCTACACCTATTGTAGTTACGCCCCTGGGTTCTTCTTTACATTCAGTATGCCCTACTCCTGAAGAAGCACACATAGATCCGGACAGCGAGGATCCAGGATGAAAGTCTTTAGCAACTTGGCTATGGAAGTGGTGAGGAGACATGTCTGTGGCATCTTCTAAAGACTGGGGAAATACCAGCTGTGTCTGTCTACATAGAAGCTAGAAGTAGCTCCACCTATTAAGCCCTGTGACTTGGTCACCGGCCAATATGACAACACCCAATTTACTTGTCAGATCCTTACAATGCAAGGTAATATAAACCATACATTTTCACCAGCAGATGGTGCTGGAACACAACAAATGAAAAATACCTGAGTATTTATATATGAGTATAAATGAATGTAATTGGAAGTGCCTGTCTAAAGCTCACCAATGAAAGGAATTGACAGAAAGGGGTAGCTAGGGAGTGAGTTGTAGTGCACAGGAGCTACTCATGGTCCAGGGGTACTTAAAGGGACAGACACAATGTGGACCGGGTCACTACATTTCACTAAAGTATCAGTATTTTACCCCGAGTGATGGCAATGTTATTTTGAAAATAAAATGAAGTCAGATGTTTTCAGTCAAAAATACCCTATATTACAAAAAATAGGAAATTCATAGAAATAAACATTTAGCCATACTAGTGATTATTTAGAGATGAGAATTGGTATAGCAAAAACTTGAAGTTGGATGGTTAAAAAAGCACAAACATCTTCATTTCATGTTCCTTATTATTTCTACACCATTGTTTACTAGCACTGTAGGCTGAGGGACAACTAATGTCCTGACCATCTATTGCAGCCAACGTAGATGCCTGTCAAATAGCAGCTAAATTGTTGTTTCCTATGTCATGTATGTGCCTGGATCTCTATGACACAACTTATCGTCTGTCTACAGGATGAGTGATATTGTCATCCAGAGATTTGACAAAGGTCAGCACGTCAAACTAGAGGACCCCCCATATTCATTAGACTAAAGTGGGCTAAACGTTCCAATATTGACAGCATTAGCCGGCTGTCAAATGTGTATGGGGGTGCCCAGACTAATGATGTTCAAGAAGACAAAGATCCATCTGTAATGTCTGTCCGAGTTACAGGTGAAAAGGGAATCCCGGACAGACTAAATGCAAACTGCACCATCAGGCAGAACCCTGAGATGCTCAGCACCCTTTAACCCTTATACAAGGATCTGGCTTTACTGCAAGAAGGTCCAGGGGATTGCTGCCTATAGATAGACTGCATTCCGGGAATAGAAAAGTCAACACCGAGTGGTCAGAAAAGTACAAAATCTTTAGACTGAAGAATAGTACAAGGACAGTCAGGGTACCTTTACACGCCGCTACTGGAGGATGGATACAACCCGCTACAGGCTACAAATGTAGCTTGTAGCGTCAATATAGCCCGTAGTAGCGGCGTGTGAAGACGGGACGTGACAGCCGGCAACAGATACATCTGTTTCCGAGCACTGCTCGAAAACAGATGGCTACAAAGCCGATTGTAGCGAGGTGTCTATACACCAGGCAATGTACCTGGTATGTAGCTGGGGCGTGACACAGGCTCCGGGTTACCGCGCCCCTTCAGCGATCATTGGAGGAAGCTCCTGCGTTGCGATTGGTTGTCGCTGCACAGGGCGGCATATTTAAGGAGCTGCCCAGTCACACTACACAATTGCTCGGGCGTCATGTATTAATCAGCCTCCTGCGATGCCTGGCCAATCATGGGTTTCTTGCTTTGTCCTATCAACGTACGGACGTCTCGTACTCCACAACTCTGGCACGCCTATGTGCTGTCCCTGCTGCACCAGGTCCGCCCATATTAGCTTGTTGGAGCGGTGTGTAAATGAGGTACGATGAGCTACAGATGGCTACTTGAGACACCCGGCGATGTATCTAGCTGTAGATGTAGCATAGCGTAGCGCACCTTGTGGCGGCGTGTAAAGGTGGTGCGTGTCCCGTTTGTAACCGTTTGGGCGTGCTCGTGCATGTGAAGTAGCGGGTTGTATCCATCCTCCAGTAGCGGCGTGTAAAGGTACCCTCAGAGATAAACCCAGAAATCAATAATACAAAGCAGGATAATAACAAGTGAACAAGGGAATATATCTGGAAACCAGTAGGAGCACACAGAGGATTCAAATAGATTGCAGTACTTCCTAATTGACTGAAGTCAAAGTTAATGACCCCAGCTGGGAAGCCATACACCACATCCACACAGTCACCCTACTACATCACCAGCCCCAATTTTGGAGTGAACACACCGGCACCTGGTGGCAGAAGCAGACTCTGGGAATGTGACACAACCACAGTGGATTTCCAAAGTCAATTTCTTTGAAATATGCCACTGCCAAAAGAATCTGGCAGTGGCTCTTATCTAGGGTAAAACAAAAATGTTCAACTGAATTATGTGTTTGGAGGAATTGGTAAAGGTAGCATTCAGCCTAATGACTGTTCATCTGACAGATTTCTAATGTATATGGGAGCAAAGGGCACTTGCCTAGTAAATTATTTATCCAGAACCTTTTTATTTATGGGGCTGAGCATTTATAGGTAGGTAGCCGCTATCTACTTGACTGTTCTTCTATGTGATGATCTCTACCAGGTCAGAGAACTCCTGGCAGTGATTCTCCTAAGTCAGGTTGATCGAGCTATCAATTAACATAATGCCTGGTTGAGCATAAAGCAGCGGTGAGCCGGTTATTAATCAACATGAAGTTGGCATTAACGCCAGGTCCATTGGACAGTGTGAGCCCTGAGTACCAAGCTGCAGCAGCCAGGGGGAGCGGCATTGGAGAAGGGGGCGGCGCCAGCACCAGAGACCGGCTTCCTGAGTCACCCGCAGCGTCACCCGGTAAGAGGGCGGCGGCGCTGCATCAGTGTGCCAGCATCATCCCCCCCGCTCCTCAACTAAGGCTACAGGGGCAGCGGTCCTCACCAGCGGCGCTGGACTCCGGCAGCACAAACCCCCCCCCCAAGTCCTCACCCGCGGCGCTCGACTCTGGCAGCACAAAACCCCCCATCCCGGTCCTCACCCGCGGCGCTGGACTCTGATAGCACCCCCCCCGGTCCTCAGCTTGTGGCTCAGGCGACAGAGGGGCTTGGTGCACCCCTGATTGACGCCCTGTTGACGGAGTGGAGCAGAAACATAGCAACGGTGACACCACAAAGTGTAGGAGAATCACTGCTAAGACCAGTTCTTGACCTCTCTTAGCTGGTCCAGATTGTCCCAAGGCCGAATTGGTATGTAGCTGGCAACTATCTTCCTATGGATAATTGCTTGGCCCCAAAGACAAAAAAATAAAGTCCAAAACAACCCCTTAAGTCAGGGTATCAATCATGCTCATAGAAGAGATCTCAAGTCCCGAAAGTCCTTGCTCCTATACGCCCTAATATTGTATGTACACTTGGGTGGTCTCATGTCTTATGTATAGGATCTATTTTGGGTAGACTTACGAAAAATTTTTCTTGCAGACCCCACTGAAAATATAGAAATCCCCACTCAATCATCTGCAGGTAGAGTTATATATTCGAGTACATACATAATATGCAAATACAACACATCTGAGATTTATGCAATAGAACAGTCTTGGCTCTGCAACTTCACCATTGTTAAAGAAAATCTCAAAATATTCTTCTACTTCCTCCCTCTTCCTCTAGCTCCTCCCTCTTCCTCTCTCTCCTCCCTCTTCCTCTAGCACCTCCTTTTGCATCTAGCTCCTCCCTCCACCTCTAGTTCCTCCCTGTGACTCTATCTCCTCCCTCTTCCTCTATGACCTCCCTCTACCTCTAGCTCCTCTTCCTTCTTCTATCTCCTCCCTCTGCCTCTATCTCCTCCCTCTTCCTCTAGCTCCTCTCTTTGCCTCTATCTCCTCCCTCTGCCTCTATCTCCTCCCTCTTCATCCAACTCCTCCTTTTGCATCTAGCTCTTCCCTCTGAATTTAGCTCCTCCCTCTGCTTCTATCTCCTCCCTCTTCCTCTAGCTCCTCCCTTTGCCTCCAACTCCTTCCTCTGCCACTATCTCCTCCCTCTTCCTCTAGCTCCTCCCTTTGCATCTAGCTCCTCCCTGTGCCTCTATCTCCTCTCTCTTCCTTTAGCTTCTCAATCTGCCTCTAGCTCCTCCCTGTGCCTCTATCTCCTCTCTCTTCCTTTAGCTTATCAATCTGCCTCTAGCTCCTCCCTGTGCCTCTATCTCCTCCCTCTTCCTCTATATCCTCCCTCTGCCTCTAGCTCTACTTCTTTCCTCTATCTCCGCCCTCTGCCTCTATCTCCTACCTCTTCCTCTAGCTCCTCCCTCTGCCTCTAGCTCCTCCTTGTCTCTATCTCCTCCTTCTGCCTTTAGCTCCTTCCTCTGCCCCTAGCTCCTCCCTCTTTTTCTATCTACTCCCTCTTACTCTAGCTCCTCCTAGTGCCCCTATCTCCTCACTCTTCCTTTAGCTTCTCAATCTGCCTCTAGTTCCTCCTGTGCCTCTATCTCCTCCCTCTTCCTCTATATCCAACCTCTGCCCCTAGCTCCTCCCTCTTCCTCTATCGACTCCCTCTTACTCTAGCTCCTCCCTTTGCCTCTAGCTCCTCCCTCTTCCCAACAACATAGAATCTTATCACCACCAACTGCCATCTCCTATCTCAGTAATGGGAAAGTCTGCACTGAATACAGATTTAACTTTAGAATTGAGACTTTCGATAATGACCCATCAGTCCGGGCAGAGAAAGAAGCAAATTTATCGGATAAGATATATTATAAAATTGCTTATTTTTATTTGTGCAATTTATTTAAGAAATAAAAATTCTAATTAATTTATGTCTTAATTAAAGTAATATACACAAATCAATTTTCTATTTCTATTTTTTTTTGGACAGATAAGTATCGATATATAGCAATTGCAATTGTCTGTGGAATGACTATCACAATCCTAATCTTTGTGCTTTATATATTCATTTCCAGGTAAGGATTCATATGCTTTGTATCGCTTGGTTGTAATAATCCCGAGATTATACTCAGTTATAATTCTATTTTCTTGCAGTACCATTCCTGACCACATGGCGTGCTGTTACATCTATGTCCTTTTCAAAATGCAATGTGTCCATCCTTCCCATTTCTTGAATTTAACAAAACTCAATTTAATACATTAATATGATTTTCTAGCAAAAATCTCACTAAGCTGCAATGAAAATCGTGCCAGTGAGCGGCCATACAAATGCAATAGACATCTCATGACAGAGTGTTAAAAAAATCATAATTTTTTTTAATTACAAAGCTAGTAATTATATACTATACAGCTTAAAAAAAGGAAGGAAGGAATGGAGAGACATTTGTTTGTGAAACTTGATGCATTTTATTCTTTATGATTCAGGGTTGAGGTGTCAGGACCATCCCTGCCTTTAAGGAGCACAGCTGAGTATGGTGTCGTAGGCTATGTGCGTACACTGAGTATCTGGTGTCAACATTTTCTGCAGCAAATCTGCACCGAATCTGCATCAAATCTGCATTCTCTGGCAGAAAAAGACATTTAGTTAATGAAGTCAATAGCTGGAATGGCTGAGAAATCTGCATGAAGAATTGAAAAGCTGCTGATTGTCACGGGGTGGTATAGCAGATAGGGAATCAGTAGGCAAGATCGTAAGATGAGCAAAGGCGAACTGGGAAACTAGTCTGATCCTGACGGGGGGTCCCTGGCTCACACTGTTCCTGGAATTACCTCTGAAGGTGAGGATGTACAGGCTGCCACCCATGCCCTTTGCTCCTGACGGGCCCTAGACTAAGTGCCCCTACCCTCACCCATGGACTAGGAAAACCCAGCATCACCAATGGAAGGGAATAGCAGCAGCACAGCATGTCCTCGTTACGCGGGGGTCCAAGTAGAGACTGAACTCTATCTGTGACACCCCTGTGGAGGGAAGTGGAACTACTTCAAGGCTGAGGGAGTGGAGATCTGAATGCTAAGACACACCGCTCCACTTTCACCTCTACCTAAATGCTATGACACCCCCTTCACCTCACCTGAATGCTATGACACACCACTCCACCTCCACCTGAATGTTATGACTCACCCCCTCCACATCCACTTGAATGTTATGACTCACCCCTCTACCTTCACATCCACCTGAATGCTATGACACACCCCTCCACTTCCACCTCCACCTGAATGCTATGACACACCCTTCCACCTCCACCTGAATGCTATGACACACCCCTCCACCTCCACCTGAATGTTATGAAAAAAAAAACACCTCCACCTTCACCTGAATGCTATGACTCACCCCTCCACCTCCATCTGAATGCTATAACATACCTCTCCAACTCCACCTGACTGCTATGACACACCCCTCCACCTCCACCTTTACCTGAATGCTATGACTCACTCCTCCACCTCCACCTCCACCTGAATGTTATGACTCACAACTCCACCTTCCCCTGAATGTTATGACTCACCCCTCCACCTCCACCTGAATGTTATGACTCACCCCTCCACCTCCACCTGAATGTTATGACTCACCCCTCCACCTCCACCTGAATGTTATGACTCACCCCTCCACCTCCACCTGAATGTTATGACTCACCCCTCCACCTCCAACTGAATGTTATGACTCACCCCTCCACCTCCAACTGAATGTTACAACTCTCCCCTCTACCTCCACCCTCACCTCCTCCTGAATGCTGACACATCTTTCCACCTGCACCTCCACCTGAATGCTATGACACACCACTCCACCTCCACCTGAATGTTATGACTCACCCCCTCCACATCCACTTGAATGTTTTGACTCACCCTTCTACCTTCACATCCACCTGAATGCCATGACACACCCCTCCACTTCCACCTCCACCTGAATGCTATGACACACCCCTCCACCTCCACCTGAATGTTATGACACACCCCTCCACTTCCACCTCCACCTGAATGCTATGACACACCCCTCCACCTCCACCTGAATGCCATGACACACCCCTCCACTTCCACCTCCACCTGAATGCTATGACACACCCCTCCACCTCCATCTGAATGCTATAACAAACCCCTCCACCTCCACCTGAATGCTATGACACACCCCTCCGTGAATGGCAGAGCCCTATGGTAACCTCGTGTCTTTAAATGCCACCAGTCACCTCCCTGACAGCATGGCCGGACGCTGGTGCCACAACCGCCCCCACTGTGGGTTGCAGGTGATTGAGTACCGGCATACAGACACCTGTGTTGCCTCTCAGGGGAGCTGGCAGCCGCTGCTAAGTGCAATGGGTATTTACCTGGCAAATTTTTGGTGAGTTTTTTTCTATGACACACCCCTACACCTCCACCTTTACCTGAATGCTATGACTCACTCCTCCACCTCCACCTCCACCTGAATGTTATGACACACCCCTACACCTCCACCTTTACCTGAATGCTATGACTCACTCCTCCACCTCCACCTCCACCTGAATGTTATGACTCACAACTCCATCTTCCCCTGAATGCTATGACTCACCCCTCCACCTCCACCTGAATGTTATGACTCACCCCTCCACCTCCACCTGAATGTTATAACAAACCCTCCACCTTCCCCTGAATGTTATGACTCACCCCTCCACCTCCATCTGAATGCTATGACTCACCCCTCCACCTCCACCTGAATGTTATAACAAACCCCTCCACCTTCCCCTGAATGCTATGACTCACCCCTCCACCTCCACCTGAATGCTATGACTCACCCTCCACCTCCACCTGAATGTTATGACTCACCCCTCCACCTTCCCCTGAATGTTATGACTCACCCCTCCACCTCCACCTGAATGTTATAACAAACCCCTCCACGTTCCCCTGAATGTTATGACTCACCCCTCCACCTCCACCTGAATGTTATGACTCACCCCTCCACCTCCACCTGAATGTTATGACTCACCCCTCCACCTCCACCTGAATGTTACAACTCTCCCCTCTACCTCCACCCTCACCTCCTCCTGAATGCTGACACATCTCTCCACCTGCACCTCCACCTGAATGCTGGGACACACCCCTCCACTTCCACTTGAATGCTATGGCACACCCCTCCACCCCCACCTGCAGAGCCACACACCGCATAAACTATAGCATTAACTAAAGGGAAAAAAATAGATTTAAATCACAGCAGCAACACTCCTAGACTGCAAAGCAGTGAACACGTGAAACAGATATTTTCTACAAGGAAAAATTAAGCAACATGTGCACAACACTTCAGAATACTCATTGGCTTTGCTGGCTTCGGGATAGGCCTGCAGATGTGTTGCAAATCTGCACCAAAAAATGCTGAGTGTGCACAAGACCACATAATGCAGATTTTTTTCTGCAGCATGGCACATACCCTAAGGTAATATTTCAGTTCTTTAGGAGTTTTGGCATGAAAAAATGCTCCCCAAACTCAACTACTGAATTAATTACCGTATGTTAGAATCAGTTCACTGTACAGAATCAGTATAGGAGGTGGTTTCCTGAATGGTGCATGGATATAAGGAAAGCTCTGCTCAGAGCTAATGACAAAGGTAACAAGGAAAAAAAAAACACAGCAACAACGTCCTTTAAATTTTCTTGGAAAAGGTTAAAAGTCCATTTTATTTAGGCATATTAAAAAGCAGAAATTCCAGACATGAGTTGACCATTGTTGTTGACTCATGTCTGGCATTTCTGCTTTTTAATATGCCTAAATAAAATGGACTTTTAACCTTTTCCAAGAAAATTTAAAGGATGTTGTTGCTGGATTTATTTTCATTTTTGTCCTTGAATTAATTAGGGTATGTTTACACTAAAAGTTAACTTTTCTGGCTGAAAAACAGCTTTAAAAAAACTTTTTTTTTTTGCAAGTTTTCAGACAACAAATATTATATACTGTTTTTTATTCCGTTTTTGCTTTGGTATATCATTCTTAGATATTCTACTTTTTTTTCCAGGAAGAATAGGGGCGAAAAGAAGAATTATGCAGAAGCTAAAGAACCGTCTGGCAGCATGGAACCGCCAAGAAATGAGAAGTCTGGACACAAAGCTGAGGTACGCAGAATAATAAGAAATTACCTGATATTATAGGTGTCCCCATAGCATGAGCTATCAGCATTATTTTCCAAAAGACCTACAATACAAAGAATGAGCAGAGAACAGTGACGGTGGAGCAATTCAGCAATTTGTCTCTGAACTACAATTTTTCGTAACCTTAAAAGGCCATCAAAATGTTAATAAGTTGAAAAAAAATCATTAAAACCTGACTGCTCACCTCTCCTGCCCCTCTATGTAGATCACAGACTCCACAGGAGTGAACAGTGTGATGCAGCAGGAAAAAGGTCAAACACAATTCTGGGATGTATTAACAGAAGCATAAAGTGTAGATCACATGAAGTCATTATCCTCTACTCCTCTGTGGTTTGATATCATGTGGACACTGTGTCCAGTTCTGAGTACCACAATACAACAACAAACTGGAGCAAGTTCAGAGAATTGCAACCAGAATGGTGACCGGTTTACAAACTATGTCCTATGACGAATGGTTGCAGGATCTGGGAATGTTTAACTTGCAAAAAAGAAGACTGAGAGGAGACTTAATAGCTGTGTACAACTATCCCAGAAGCTGTCACACTGTAGAGGGATCAGCTTTATTCTAATGTAAGCAATGAAATGAAACTGAATGTGAGGAGACACAGATTAGATATTAGAAAAAACATTTTGACAGTGAGGGTGATCAACGAGTGGAACAGGCGGCCACGAAAAGTGATGAGTTCTCCTTTAATGGAAGTCTTCACACAGAGGCTGGACACATATCTGTCTGGGGTGATTTAGTGAATCCTGCTTTGAGCCTTAGACCAGATGAGCCAGGAGCAGGGCCGGCGTTAGGGGGGGGGCAGACTGGGCAGTTGCCTAGGGCCCCCACTCTCTTAGGGGCCCCCAAAGGAGCTGAACTGAAAATAGCAATAAAACAGTGAAAAAAATGTAAAAATACACATATTTGGTATCGCTGCGTTCGTAAGAATCTAAGCTATCCATATATGAAGTAAATTAATCCAATTGGTAAATGGCGTAATGGGAAAAAAATAAAAACGCCAGAATTATGTTTTTTAGGCCACCACGTTGTTACAATAAAATGCAATAAAAGGCGATCAAAATGTTGTATCTGACTCAAAATGGTATCAGTAAAAATGTCAGCTCAGGGCACATAAAGTAAGCCCTCACATATCTATGTATCTTCAAAAATTAAAACATCATGAGTCTCGGAAAGTAAAAAAAAAATATTTTTTTTTTTACAAATTTCTGTTTTGTTTTTTATGATTGAAATAAAAATGATGTTCAGTATGTTCTTATTCTGACCTAGATAATCAACTTATGAAGTCACTCTTACCATATAACTACGGCCTGTTCCACATCTAAGGTTGGTGTGCGTTTTGCTAAATTTGCCTTTCTAGCCGTTTTTACCGCTAAAAACGCATTAAAAAACGCTAGCGTTTTTTCCCCCATTGATTTCAATGGGAACGCATGTAAAAACGCATGTAAAAACGCATGTGCATTTTCAAAGACGCAAAACGCATGCATTTTTGCGAATGCAGCACAAAACGTCTTCCCCGATGTTTTGGGCAGCGTTGGCAAAAACGCATGCGTTTTCTGTTTTTGAAAACGCACATGCGTTTTTACATGCGTTTTTGCATGTGTTTCCATTAAAATCAATGGGAACAAAAACGCATGCGTTTTGATGCGTTTTTGCGGTAGAAACGCATGGAAATGCAAATTGAGCAAAATGCAGCAAAGCGTTAGATGTGAAAGTGGCCTGAGCATTTAGGGCCCACTTTAACCTTTTGCCTAGGGCCCCACTTTGCCTAAAACCGGCCATGGCCAGGAGATCCCTTCACATGATGTCCCGGAAGGTCCCTTTACACGATGACTCAGGAGGCTACAAGATGACCCTGGAAGTTCCTTCACGCAATGACTCAGGAGGTCCCTTTACAGAATGACCCAGGAGGTCCCTTCACATGATGACTCAGGAGGTCCCTTTACATGATGACTCAGGAGGTCCCTTTACAAGATGACTCAAGAGGTCCCTTTACACAATGACCCAGGAGGTCCCTTCACATGATGACTCAGGAGGTCCCTTTACATGATGACCCAGAAGGTCCCTTCACATGATGACTCAGGAGGTCCCTTCACATGATGACCCAGGAGATCCCTTTACATGATGACTCAGGAGGTCCCATTACAAGATGACTGTGGAAGTCCCTTCACACAATGATCCAGGAGGTCCCTTCACACAATGACTCAGGAGGTCCCTTTACACAATGACTCAGGAGGTCCCTTCACATGATGACCCAGGACATCCCTTCACATGATGCCCCAGGAGATCCCTTCACACAATGACCAAGGAGGTCCCTTCCAACTCAACCATTCTATGATTCCATGTCACCTTTCTAGTCCTCATTGCATCTTCACATCACTGCCGCTCACGCTCAAATACCCAGATTCTGTGCACATACCCGTCACTGAGTTCATTATGATTCTCGGAGTACATGCAAAGAATCCTAAAGAGTCACATCAAAGCACAAAGTCCTGACCTAGCGTGGCAGCACGGGGATTTATGTGCTTGCGACAGAGATCAGAAGATGCAACAGGGAGCAAGCGGGGGATGGTGAGGTTCAAAGCGATCGGACAGGTGAGCAGTAAGATGAGTATAAGGATGTTTATATATTACATTTATTATGTTCTGGGATCTGGAGAAGCCCCAAAGCAGTGGACGTTAAAGGATTTATCCACTACTTCGACATTGATGACCTACCTTCAGATCCGGTCATTCACGTCTAATTGGTGGGGGCCAACACCCAGCTCATCGCCGATCAGCTGTTCTCTGATCTTGGCGGCTGCCTGAGGCAGGACGTGCTCAGTTCCTGAGCTACCTAGTCTTCTGATGGTGGCCACAGCCGGGAACTGGACATTTGCCTACTATTGATTTGAATAGGAGCCGGATGAGCATTACACGGTCATGGCCACCATCAGAAGATGGTGCAACTCCGGTACTGAGCATTCCTGACCATCTGCTGCCACCGCTAGCACCGGGAATAGTTGATCGGTGGGAGTGCCGGGTGTTGGACCCAGGCCGATCAGACATTAATGACCTGTACTGAAGATAGGTCATCAATGTCTAAGTAGTGGTCAACTTCTTACCATTAGTGGACAATAACTTCTCAGTTTTCCTCTCCACAACTGACCATTTCTGACAACTGCTGGCCCCACAAACAGTGGATTAGCGGGGGTACAGGATTTTGCACGCCCACCGGCAGATATTAATGATCCAACCCAAAGATAAGTGTGGCGCCCCTGAGGGTCCAGTCGCCACAAAGGTAGTGCACCTTAGCCAGAGGTATGGCACCCCAACCCCAGGTAAGGAGGGGACACTACCCGGTGCCCACACACCTGTATCCACCAGTAGTCACTCGAGGCCTGAAAGGTGGAGGAATTAATCCAACCCCCATTCCTGGCTGAAGATGGAGCTTAAGATAGGGAAGTGGGTGAACCGTAAAAAGGGGAGCCACTTAGGGTGAGTGACAGGAAGAGCAGAAAGAAGCGAGAAACACCAGGAAGTAGGAGTTTTAGTTCATTCGGTCAATAGTCGGTGCAGTAGGAGGAGTGGAGTGGAGTTGAGTAGAGCGAGTGAGAAGGACTGGAGCTGGAGGTGCTCATCACGGAGAGAGAGAGACGGTAGGAGCTTCAGAGAAGGAAGGGGTCCCAGAGGCACGGGAAGTGAGAGATCCACCAGTGGGGCTCGCATCCATTGCTGGTCGCAGGCAAGTGGAAGGACCAGGGCCGCAGAGGTCACCGGGCCCAGACTAGTAGAGGAGACTTGAGGCCTCAGCTAGTCAACCGAAGGCTGCTGCATCTCCAGGAGCAGCAGCCATATCCACGTAATTCACTGCAAAGGTGGCCGTATAGGGCCAAAGGGGACAGAGAGTACATCGGCCGGTAGGGTCCGAGGCCACTGGCGTGGGACACTGAGCATGAGGTGCAGGGCAGGAGGGAGAGAGAGCCAGCACAAGAAAGACGACCCGGAAAAGGTACACAGAACGGGGTGCCGGCTAAGTTTTTTCCAATCTACCTGGGAGTGGCTGGACCCCTTGCTCATAGGACACAGCACCCGGCTGAATGTTGCCCCTGAAAACCCGTGAGTAAACATGTGGAATTGTATCAGCTGTGTCCTTGAATTTATTTCAGCGTCCCTTGCCCTGCAGTGCAACTTTATTACCATCCACACATTGACCTGTCACCTGCCCTGGGGTTCCGCTTCACCTACGGGGAGCAACAACACCTGGCTGCATCGGCATTTGCCCCGGAGGTCTGGACTACAGCGCCGGTCATACCTTGCTGAGTACCATTGCTGGTGTCATGACATCCATCCCCAAAGCCATAATCCTCAAACTTTTATTAACACTGCCAGGGTCACGACCCCCGTGACTCCCCAGCAGTACTGTAGCCAGGTTCCGAGTATCCCACGGCCCTGGGAAGGAGGGGTCCCTCAACGTAAAAGTCCTGGACAACCCTTTTAAGCAAAAGCCATATATTTTAATGGATCACTATGCTGAGGGATGCATTGGGTGGCGTATATGTTAAACTGATGCATAAAATATGGTGTGAATAAAGCCTAAGCAGCGTACAACACTGTTCCCATATTTTATACAGTGGATAATAGTTATCTTTCCTGCACAGGAGGCCAAAGACAACAAGACAGAGCCGGACCCCAGTGGAGTCACATCCAACGACGATCTGCACTACTCCACCGTCACTTTCACTGCGAGACCCTCAAAAGTGAAATCAAGTCAACCAGAGTCCGAATATGCCGAAATAAACGTGAGATAAACCGAGACGAGGATGACGTGGGATCCCAACATGGTTACTGGACTTTACATCATTATCTTGTTTCTATAGGATTCTTAGTTGATTAGAATATATATGAATACATTTTTTATGGTTTTTGGATACCCTTATTAGCAGCCTAATAAACATACATACTATATGGACAAAAGAATTATCTCCTGAATCCCCTGTATTTTATTATTATTATTAATATTATTATTATATGACCTTCTGCTTGAGCCATGGCGGCTTGATGAATGAACGCTTTGTAGGAAGATCGATTTTTCTAGATAGAAAGGTCCATCAGGGTCTTCTCCAAACCTAGGTAGGTCCACCAGTGTCTTCTTAAAGCCTAGATAGGTCCACCAGGGTCTTCTCCAAGCCTAGATAGGTCCACCAGGGTGTTCACCAAGCTTAGATAGGCGTGATGGGGTGTGCGACAGAGCAGGAAGGGACTCCAGGCCGATGACCAATCTAAAGAATTTTATTAAGGCAGGGAGAATAGAACATCAAATATGAATATTGTTTCTTAGAGTCCACAATGAGTGCATACAAAGGGAACAGATACGGGGGCGCCACCCAGTAATCCAACACCAGGGAAAATATAGAAACAGTCCTTTGATGAGTTCAATTGATCCAGCAGGTGAGGTACGCAACACAATCCCACATGGCAGCTTCTATCAATAAACACATGGCACGAGGATCTGGCCACAGCCACCGAGCCTCCAGTGTCGGAAGCCACCACACAACTAACTGGTTCCAAAACGTCAGTCTATTGTTCTGTGTTCTGGGTCTGCCCATGGATGGGGATGGGTTCACACCAACGTTTCAACAGAAGTTTCCAGAAGCTACAGGCTCCATTCTGTCTGTTTGTGTATTGGATGAGTCTCATGCTGAGAAGAACAATGACAGAATCCCCCACTAGATGTAATACCAGAGATGTAATGTAATCAGGCGTGGGTCAACATTACATAGAGTACATGAACACAGGTGGTGGAGGGACACATTGTTACAATAGGTCCACTAGGGCCTTTTCCAAGCCTAGATAGGTCCACCTCGGTCTTCTCCAAGACTACATAGGTCCAGCAGGGTCTTCTCCAAGCCTAGATAGATCCACCAGGGTCTTCTCCATCATCATCTTGATAGTATCAAGCCATCAGTTTCTGGTCTTCCTCTTCGCCTTGTTCCTTCTATTCTTCCCACCATGATGTCCTTCTCCAGTGACGGCGCTCTTTGTATGATGTGTAGACAAGTCGCAGTTGATTCTTGTTCTTCTTGTCATCCATGGTATTGATAACATCCTACTCCAGCTCCACATATTGAAGACGTTGATTCTTCTTCAGTCTTGTCTTTTCATTGTCCAGGTGTCGCATCCATTTGTTACTACAGAAAACATCAGACTATGTACGAGCTGTATCTTCACCACCAGTATGCAAATTTCTCTTTAAAGAGGACTTCATCTCTAGCGCCACCCATTGGAAATAGCAATCCTGAAAGTCAATATTGACCCTTTAACAAGCCTTATCGTATCACTAGTTCATCATCAGTGAAATGTTCCTCAGTTTGAAGAGCTTGTCCAGTGACTTCATCGCCTATATAAAACTTACATAGCCAGTATAAAAGCCAAAGCAGGGAATGCAGCAGCTGTTTTGTAGTGAATCGAGATGTTGAGCGAAGATCACAGCCCTAGGAGGCTTCAGTTATGAGTGTTATATAATCATGACAATTAGAAGCTTTACAGTTCTTGCAACTTACAGCAAATCAATTTACAACTACCGTATATACTCGCGTATAAGCCGAGTTTTTCAGCCCAAAAATTGGGCTGAAAAGTCTCCCCTCGGCTTATACGCGAGTATATACGGTATATTAAAAAAAAAAAATCTCAAGGGGTAGTATACAGCAGCCCCAGGCCCCCCTCACTTTTTGGCGCCCCCACCTCAGGATGTCCCCCCCCCCGCACGCAGCGCTGCGCTCATACATTACCAGCCTGTCAGCTGTCATCCTCCGGTGGCGGATCGCGGCTCCCGGCTCCGGCTTCCATCTTCTTCTGTGTCTTCCTGCATGTCACATGACCGGCCGGCGTCGCGATGACGTCATCGCTATGAGCCCCGGTCACAATGCAGGAAGACACAGAAGAAGATGGAAGCCGGAGCCGGGAGCCGCGATCCGCCACCGGAGGATGACAGCTGACAGGCTGGTAATGTATGAGCGCAGCGCTGCGTGCGGGGGGGGGGGGACATCCTGAGGTGGGGGCGCCAAAAAGTGAGGGGGGCCTGGGGCTGCTGTATACTACCCCTGGGGCTGCTGTAAATACCCCTGGGACTGCTGTGTACTACCCCTGCGGCTGCTGTATACACCCCTGGGGCTGCTGTGTATATACCCCTGCGGCTGCTGTATACACCCCTGGGGCTGCTGTGTATATACCCTGGGGCTGCTGTGTATATACCCCTGGGGCTGCTGTGTATATACCCCTGGGGCTGCTGTGTATATACCCCTGGGGCTGCTGTGTATATACCCCTGGGGCTGCTGTGTATATACCCCTGCGGCTGCTGTGTATATACCCCTGCGGCTGCTGTATACACCCCTGGGGCTGCTGTGTATATACCCTGGGGCTGCTGTGTATATACCCTGGGGCTGCTGTGTATATACCCCTGGGGCTGCTGTGTATATACCCCTGGGGCTGCTGTGTATATACCCCTGGGGCTGCTGTGTATATACCCCTGGGGCTGCTGTGTATATACCCCTGGGGCTGCTGTGTATATACCCCTGGGGCTGCTGTGTATATACCCCTGGGGCTGCTGTGTATATACCCCTGGGGCTGCTGTGTATATACCCTGGGGCTGCTGTGTAAATACCCTGGGGCTGCTGTGTATATACCCCTGGGGCTGCTGTGTATATACCCCTGGGGCTGCTGTGTATATACCCCTGGGGCTGCTGTGTATATACCCCTGGGGCTGCTGTGTATATACCCCTGGGGCTGCTGTGTATATACCCCTGGGGCTGCTGTGTACACCCCTGGGGCTGCTGTATATACCTTTTAGGGCTGCTGTATACTACCACTGGGGAGGCCTGTATACCACACTGCTGGGGGCTGTATTCCTGTGCTGGGGTCCACCCTCGGCTTATACACGAGTCAATAGGTTTTCCCAGGTTTTGGGGGCAAAAGTAGGGGGGTCGGCTTATACACGGGTCGGCTTATACACGAGTATATACGGTAATTATATTTCTTGCAAATATTTAAGTAGATGGTGAATTAGAATCACAAAAGATTCATCTCTAATGTCAACAAAAAGTAAGATGTGGGAGGCAAATAAAAGCCTCGGAGGAGGTGACAGGAGAGGAGTGAGGGCCAGTGACAGGGACGCCGTGAGTCACGTTTCGATCATTATTTTGTCACGAAAAGATGTTTAAATATTTCAATACTTCTCTATAATTCCGAGAATTTGCTGATGATTTTGTTTCCCTAAAAACAATAAATTCATTATATGTTTTCTTGTTCTGTTTTAGTTACAAATATCTTTTCATTCAGCAGAAATTTACTGAAGTTCCCAGTAGAGAGATAATGTGACAATGTCCCCTCTGTCTGGTCACTTCCTCCATGTTAAATTTAAAAAAATACCCTAAATAAAGCAACTAAAAACCTTCAGCTCCAGACACCAGATATGTAACAAATGATTACAGGACTCCGTACAGTTGTGGCCAAAAGTATTGACACCCCTGCAATTCTGTCAGATAATACTCAGTTTCTTCCTGAAAATGATTGCAATCACAAATTCTTTGGTATTATTATCTTCATTTAATTTGTTTTCAATGAAAAAACACAAAAGAGAATGAAGCAAAAAGCAAAACATTGATCATTTCACACAAAACTCCAAAAATGGGCCAGACAAAAGTATTGGCACCCTCAGCCTAATACTTGGTTGCACAACCTTTAGCCAAAATAACTGCGATCAACCGCTTCCGGTAACCATCAATGGGTTTCTTACAATGCTCTGCTGGAATTTTAGACCGTTCTTCTTTGGCAAACTGCTCCAGGTCCCTGATATTTGAAGAATCATTCTCAGGAAGAAACTGAGTATTATCTGACAGAATTGCAGGGGTGTCAATACTTTTGGCTAAAACTGTATATACGAGACATCCAGCCTGAAGGATTGGGAGGGATATCTGTGTTTACAATTGAAATATGTAATGTACAAATCTACTATCTATCTATCTATCTATCTATCTATTGTGAGGTAGCGGCGGCACGGCGAAGACAAGGGATCCGGGCACCACGGGTCACTGCACACAGGTTTTATTCCACCAACAGAAGAGACAAAAAAAACAATAGTCCAAAAGAGCATTCCGGTCCCCTTCCTTCAGGGGCCGCTCCTCGCTGCTTCCAGCAACCTCACACAGAGAGGTTCAAACAGTACCTCTCACACTGCGGCTCTGCAGTGTCTCATCCAGGCTCTCAGACCCATCTCATGGTCCTGCACCTTTGCAGGCTTGTGGAAGACTGGCTCTCCTCACAGGTGCAATCCAGTGAGTTTTGTAATCACTCCTTCACACAAACCTCAGCTTTCAGCAGCAGCAGTTAACCCCGTGTGTGCTGCTACCGAGCCAACCTGCACTTACCCTGTGCATGCTGCAGGGTTTAGCAATCCCACATTACCGCCGGTCACGTGAGTCATGCCAGCCACGTGCTATAGCGCTGGCATGTCTCACATACCCCCCTCCTTGTTCAATCCTGTAGGGGGTGAACACAAGGCCATAACCCCGGGCCCTGCGTGCAGACCGCGTCACGGTGTGGAGAACCGGCTGAGCCAAGCAGGGGCACCCGGGGGTACCAGCGGTGCCAGACCCCACGAGCAACCAACCCGTTCGGACCCCCGGCACCCACAAACCCCGGACGGGTACCAACAACAGAGGCCTGGGGCCCCACGAGCAACACGGGGTTTGCCCGCGGCACTGCTGCACCGCTCCGGACGGCGAGTCGGCGCACTGGGCTCTGCACCCGGGAATCAGTCACATTAAGTCCTCCGGGTATCCCGGCGGCGGGATTC
Source organism: Allobates femoralis (assembly GCA_033576535.1). Taxonomy (NCBI): domain Eukaryota; kingdom Metazoa; phylum Chordata; class Amphibia; order Anura; family Aromobatidae; genus Allobates; species Allobates femoralis. Next base: position 62,185,199 of record JARQOC010000009.1, on the reverse strand, counting down.
TCGGGCTCTGGGCCCTTTCTGTCCTTCATCCGGGGGGCCATATACTCGTTCCACAACACCCGGAACAAGGGCATATCCCTCCCAGCACAACATCATAAGGGAGATCCTTTACTACCCCCACGACATGTTGAACCCTCCTGGCTGGGGTAGCGAACGTGACACGCTTCGTCGGATACCTGCGATGATCCCCATGGACACTCATCACCCTGACCTTTCGGTCGGTGGGTTTGGTCCTGGAGACCAAGGAGGCACACACGAGGGTCACGTTGCTCCCTGAGTCCAGGAGAGCCGTCACTTCATGACCATTAAGCCGAACGCGGCACAGTACATTCCCAGTGTCCCTGGGGTCCGAGCGCCCTTTTTCCGACGAGGTGGGTGAACATGGACCGCCTCCGGGAGTAGTCACAGTCCATGGGTTCCCCGTTGAGGGGACACTGTGCCATCATATGTCCAACCTCCTGACACCTCCTACATCGGGGTTGACCTCCATTATACCAGGGGCTGAACGGCGGCGGTCCGGAACGCCGCTTTGCTGCAGGGGGATGGCCGTTCTTGGCCTGAGCCGGGTGCTCGCTGACCCGGGGTCCGGATTGGGGGTCCCTGCTTTCTGGTGTGGTGGGCGCGGCCTTGCGGTTGGTTCGCAGTGTCCCCGTGTCCCTGATCAAGTCCTGTGTGGCCACATGGCGCTCCACCACATTCACCACCTGGTCTAGGGTACCCGGGTCACTGTGTCCCACCCACCGTTGTATGGGGATGGGCAGCGTACGCACGAAGCGATCCACCACCACCCGCTCTACCATCTGGGCCGGACTCAGGGCTTCAGGCTGCAGCCATTTTTTAACCAGATGCAACAAATCATAGGCCTGTGAGCGCACGGGTTTGCCTTCCTCGTAGGCCCATTGGCTCACCCGTTGGGCCCTCACATATGTATTGACCCCGGTACGGGCCAATATCTCCCCCTTCAGGGCTCCATAGTCCAGGGCATCCTCAGTACACAGATCTATGTATGCCTTTTGGGGATCACCAGTCAAATAGGGCGCCAGCACCTCGGCCCACTGGGCGACCGGCAGTCTCTCCCGTTCAGCCACCCGCTCAAACACGGCCAGGAATGCCTCCACATCATCCCCCGGGGTCATCTTTTGCAGCGCTTGTCTTACCGCTTTCCGGACACTGCCGTCGACACCTGGGCCTTGGGGCGGTTCCCACGGTCTGGCACGAACAGCCTCGGTCAACAGGGCCATCTGTTCCTGGTGTCTTTGTTCCTGCTGCTGCAGTGTTTGGGAAAACTGCTGCTGCTGAGCCTGTACCAGGTGTTTGAGTACCTCCTCCATGCTGGTGGTGGGCTTGTACTGGAATTTAGCCGCTTGGATCCTGGACATGCGCTGCCGGGCACCCCGCAAGAGACTGGCAGCTATAATGACTGCTGCTCCTCTCACTTAGCAGCCGCTCATTAGCCTCATGAAACAGTCACTTTCACCAGCGGTTCCTGAAGGAAAGGCGACAGTAGCGCGGGATTCACCAGGAATGAATGCTACACCTCACCGGGCCGGCAGTTGCCCGCATTCTCCACCATATGTGAGGTAGCGGCGGCACGGCGAAGACAAGGGATCCGGGCACCACGGGTCACTGCACACAGGTTTTATTCCACCAACAGAAGAGACAAAAAAACAATAGTCCAAAAGAGCATTCCGGTCCCCTTCCTTCAGGGGCCGCTCCTCGCTGCTTCCAGCAACCTCACACAGAGAGGTTCAAACAGTACCTCTCACACTGCGGCTCTGCAGTGTCTCATCCACGCTCTCAGACCCATCTCATGGTCCTGCACCTTTGCAGGCTTGTGGAAGACTGGCTCCCTTCACAGGTGCAATCCAGTGTGTTTTGTAATCACTCCTTCACACAAACCTCAGCTTTCAGCAGCAGCAGTTAACCCCGTGTGTGCTGCTACCGAGCCAACCTGCACTTACCCTGTGCATGCTGCAGGGTTTAGCAATCCCACATTACCGCCGGTCACGTGAGTCATGCCAGCCACGTGCTATAGCGCTGGCATGTCTCACACTATCTATCTATCTATCTATCTATCTATCCCTATCTATCTATCTATCTATCTATCTATCTATCTATCTATCTATCTATCTATCTATCTATCTATCTATCTATATCTATCTATATCTATCTATCTATCTATCTATCTATCTATCTATCTATCTATCTATCTCTCTCTATCTGTCTGTCTGTCTGTACTAAGAACTCCAGATTAAAAGAAAGAATTATTGAGTTTTTTGAAAAACGTAAGTTTTGAATTTTTTCCTCAAACACATATGGCTTGTTAGCACTGTGCATCATTGGTGTAACTGTGTGCTGCATGGACTTTTACTTGGTTTATCTATCTATCTATCTATCTATCTATCTATCTATCTATCTATCTATCTATCTATCTACACATCTATCTATCTACACATATATCTATCTATCTATCTATCTATCTATCTATCTATCTATCTATCTATCTATCTATCTATCTATCTATCTACCCAAGGGGCTAGTCAAAGGACATGTGTTCCCGAAATGTTTCCAGATGCACCCAGGGTCAGATTAAAGGCTTGTTTCTTTCATCAGATTTGGAGTGCTGCTCCTTTTTTCTATAGATAGATAGATAGATAGATAGATGGATGGATAGATAGATAGATAGATAGATAGATAGATAGATAGATAGATAGATAGATAGATAGATAAAACAGAAAAAACTGCACAGCACTCACAGACATAATGTGAACTGGTGCCAGCAGGGACACTGGGTCAAACAATTCTCTGCAGCACTCAGCTACTACCAATGATGCACACATGCTAACAAGCTGTATATATATGAGGAAAAAATGTAAAAACTTACGTTTTTTTCAAAAAACTCACATTCATATTTTCTTGGGGTTCTTGGTACACACATTGGCCAATGTTCGTTTGCTCATCAACCGCAACAAGGTGCCCCCAGGTCTGATGAGTCCTAACGCTGACATCACTGTCCTCCTTGTCCTCCCTATCCCACTCTCAAGTGGGCAGACTCCATCTCAACCTCAGACCACCTGTGGGTGATGAGGGTGCAAATTGCAGACATGGAGCCAGCAACTCCATATGTTATCACAGTGGTCTCCTCAAGGAGAATAGCTGTTCCCCAGTCCTCGTAATAGCCTCTCATACAGCCAGATCAGAATCCCACATACTACACTGATGAGGGGCAGTCACCCCGAAACGCAGCATCTGCAGTTTGGGGCTCTGATCTGGTACAAATCCTGAGTCATATTAAAAGGCTTGTTGGAGAGTTGGTTATGACTTTTACAATTGCTACCTTTATTAGGTGGCATTAGAATGCTTCTATAAAGTATAAAGCAAAAAAAAAGGTGCCCTACCGTGACCTATTATGTAGTCAGTCCGTCCTGCAATGCTGTGGGACTCCAACCATTAACCGTGATTTACGGCTCACAAAGAAAAAGGTGAGCGCTGGAATAAATTAAATCTTCGTTTTTATTTCAGTCCATATTATAAGATCATGCAGACTGGGAATACATCTCAATATGTTTCTGATCCCACGCCCTTCCTGGGACTGGCTGGCCTAAGGGGGCAGGGGAGCAGATGCCCCCAGGCCAGTGGTCAAGCAGCAGTTTTGGGGCTGCCCGGCCATGTCATGTCGGTCTGGGAGGCCACTCTGCCCCTGAAGCTCACTGCTCATGGGCCACTACTGTGTGCTTACCCCCCAGGCTGAAACTTGCCACTTAGCCCTTGCATTTAACACACAGTTTAAAACCAAGTGGCAGCCAATCACAGATCATTGTATACAATTGTCATCAATCACATTTGAATCTTATTCACTTATTCACAGAAAAATCTGCTACTAAAATTCACAACGTTTTTTAAATCAATACAGGTATAAAGTGTCCGTCCTATAGTTCATACCATTAGGATGATTAGTATTAAGGTTAACGATCCAAAATGATCCTCTTAGGAGAAGTTTTTTCTCCAATCTCCTCCCCTGATACTTCTTTAATTCCCCTTTATATTTCTCCACAAAATGTTTACATTCTCCTGAATGGGACAAATTTTTATTTCTAACATTGGAGACATGTTCTGCAATCCTTACATATTGTGCCGCCTATATATTTCCCATCACATTCTGTATGTAACAACCCAGAAAATCGATGCAGCCGATGAGATAAAATAAAGTATCAACTGTAAATACAAACTATGTAGTGTATTATACATACTGCTGAGAATGTGATCATTGGGAGCTCTAAAATGCGTTGACTAATAAATGAATGTTATATTCACCTTTGATGTCTGGTGGAATACGGCAGCGCAGTGTTTAACCCTTGGTCATCCCTCCTCTATATGCACCACCTGGGGACTGCAGCAGACCGCGATCTGCTTTTATAGTGGTTGTGACTCTCACAACCACACAAGGTGAAGCTCTGATACCTATTTAGATCATATTTTATCTCTCAGACCCTTCCAATAACCTTTGGGGTTTGATTAATCATCAACATTAACAGAAATAAACACTTGAAATAGATCCCTCTGTGTCATTACTCTATCATTACTCTATATAGTAATGCTTTCACTTTATGTATTGAATTACTGAAATAAATGATCTTTTTGATGATCTTCTAATTCATTGAGATGCACCTGTATAATGCACATAATTAAAGGGACAATGCTCTTCTCTGACTCACCATTAGGGGGCGCTCTGCTCATCCGGGACGTGTTTACTCGTAGGTTCAGGGTCATATTTTTGGCTCTGAACTTTCCACATTCGGGATCCTCCGCGGGTGAGTGCCATGTTTACTCTCATTCTCTCCTTATAGATGAGATTATTTTATCTTTCCATGCTTTTAATTGTTTTATTATTATATATATTAGTATTATTGCTAATAATGATACAATGTGTCCTTGATATAACACAGGAGGGGTTTCCGCCCCGGGGGAATGATGACAAATTCCAACAGGACACAGGTAGTTTTACACCCAACCCCCAATAGTAGAGTCTGCAGGACTCTAATGTGTCATTAATGGAGCTGTGGCTGCGACATAACCTTTATCCTTCAGATTATATATATATATACATATATAAAAAGATAAATGCTTTGAAAATGTTTAAAAATATATATTTTTAGAGTTTTTTTTCCATTTCCCGAAATCATGATACTTCAAATAATGTACATTTCTGTTATCTTATAGGATTATTATTACTCATGCATGTAAAGTGCTATGGAATCAATAGCGCATATAAATGAATAAATATTATATATTATATTATTATTATTATTGTAGTGTTATTTCCTGGGAAACTCTTCAATTTTTGCACATAATGTATAATGCAATAAGGATGGAGTGTACAGATTGTATATAGCGTGGCTCAGTGGTTAGCACTGTACTGTATATAGGGTGGCTCTGTGGTTAGCACTGTACTGTATATAGGGTGGCTCAGTGGTTACCACTGTACTATATATAGGGTGGCTCAGTGGTTACCACTGTACAGTATATAGGGTGGCTCAGTGGTTACCACTGTACGTATATAGGGTGGTTCAGTGGTTACCACTGTACGTATATAGTGTGTCTCAGTGGTTAGCACTGTACTGTATATAGGGTGGCTCAGTGGTTAGCACTGTACTGTATATAGGGTGGATCAGTGGTTAGCACTGTACTGTATATAGGGTGGCTCAGTGGTTAGCATTGTACTGTATATAGGGTGACTCAGTGATTAGCACTGTACTGTATAATAGGGTGGCTCAGTGGTTAGCACTGTACTATATATAGGGTGGCTCAGTGGTTAGCACTGTACTGTATATAGGGTGGCTCAGTGTTAGCATTGTACTGTATATAGGTGGCTCAGGGATAGCACTGTACTGTTATATAGGTGGCTCAGGTTAGCATGTACTGTATATAGGGTGGCTCAGTGTTGACATGTACTTGTATATAGGGTGGCTCAGTGGTTAGCATGTACTGTATATAGGGTGGCTCAGTGGTTAGCACTGTACTGTATATAGGGTGGCTCAGTGGTTAGCACTGTACTGTATATAGGGTGGCTCAGTGATTAGCACTGTACTGTATATAGGGTGGCTCAGTGGTTAGCACTGTACTGTATATAGGGTGGCTCAGTGGTTAGCACTGTACTGTATATAGGGTGGCTCAGTGGTTAGCACTGTACTGTATATAGGGTGGTCAGTGGTTAGCACTGTACTGTATATAGGGTGGCTCAGTGGTTAGCACTGTACTGTATATAGGGTGGCTCAGTGGTTAGCACTGTACTGTATATAGGGTGGCTCAGTGGTTAGCACTGTACTGTATATAGGTGGCTCAGTGGTTAGCACTGTACTGTATATAGGGTGGCTCAGTGGTTAGCACTGTACTGTATATAGGGTGCTCAGTGGTTAGCACTGTACTGTATATAGGGTGCTCAGTGTTAGCATTGTACTGTATATAGGGTGGCTCAGTGGTTAGCACTGTACTGTATATAGGGTGGCTCAGTGGTTAGCACTGTACTGTATATAGGGTGGCTCAGTGGTTAGCACTGTACTGTATATAGGGTGGCTCAGTGGATTAGCATGTACTGTATATAGGTGGCTCAGTGGTTAGCACTGTACTGTATATAGGGTGGCTCAGTGGTTAGCACGTGTACTGTATATAGGGTGGCTCAGTGGTTAGCACTGTACTGTATATAGGGTGGCTCAGTGGTTAGCACTGTACTGTATATAGGGTGGCTCAGTGGTTAGCACTGTACTGTATATAGGGTGGCTCAGTGTTAGCACTGTACTGTATATAGGGTGGCTCAGTGGTTAGCACTGTACTGTATATAGGGTGGCTCAGTGGTTAGCACTGTACTGTATATAGGGTGGCTCAGTGGTTAGCACTGTACTGTATATAGGGTGGCTCAGTGGTTAGCACTGTACTATATATAGGGTGGCTCAGTGGTTAGCACTGTACTGTATATAGGGTGGCTCAGTGGTTAGCACTGTACTGTATATAGGGTGGCTCAGTGGTTAGCACTGTACTGTATATAGGGAGGCTCAGTGGTTAGCACTGTACCATATAGGGTGGCTCAGTAGTTAACACTGTACTGTATATAGGGTGGATCAGTGGTTAGCACTGTACTGTATATAGGGTGGCTCAGTGGTTAGCACTGTACTGTATATAGGGGTGGATCAGTGGTTAGCACTGTACTGTATATAGGGTGGCTCAGTGGTTAGCACTGTACTGTATATAGGGTGGCTCAGTGGTTAGCACTGTACTATATATAGGGTGGTTCAGTGGTTAGCACTGTACTATATATAGGGTGGATCAGTGGTTAGCACTGTACTCTATATAGGGTGGCTCAGTGGGTAGCACTGTACTGTATATAGGGTGGCTCAGTGGTTAGCACTGTACTGTATATAGGGTGGCTCAGTGGTTAGCACTGTACTGTATATAGGGTGGCTCAGTGGTCAGCACTGTACTGTATATAGGGTGGCTCAGTGGTTAGCACTGCACTGTATATAGGGGGGCTCAGTGGTTAGCACTGTACTGTATATAGGGTGGCTCAGTGGTTAGCACTGTACTGTATATAGGGTGGCTCAGTGGTTAGCACTGTACTGTATATAGGGTGGCTCAGTGGTTAGCACTGTATATAGGGTGGCTCAGTGGTTAGCACTGTACTGTATATAGGGTGGCTCAGTGGTTAGCACTGTATATAGGGGGGTTCAGTGGTTAGCACTGTACTGTATATAGGGTGGCTCAGTGGTTAGCATTGTACTGTATATAGGGTGGCTCCGGGGTTAGCATTGTACTGTATATAGGGAGGCTAAGTGGTTAGCACTGTACTGTATATAGGGTGGCTCAGTGGGTAGCACTGTACTGTATATAGGGTGGCTCAGTGGTTAGAACTGTACTGTATATAGGGTGGCTCAGTGGGTAGCACTGTACTGTATATAGGGTGGTTCAGTGGTTAGCACTGTACTGTATATAGGGTGGCTCAGTGGTTAGCACTGTACTGTATATAGGGTGGCTCAGTGGTTAGCACTGTACTATATATAGGTGGCTCAGTGGGTAGCACTGTACTGTATATAGGGTGGCTCAGTGGGTAGCACTGTACTGTATATAGGGTGGCTCAGTGGTTAGCACTGTACTGTATATAGAGTGGCTCAGTGGTTAGCACTGTACTGTATATAGGGTGGCTCCGGGTTAGCATTGTACTTTATATAGGGAGGCTAAGTGGTTAGCACTGTACTGTATATAGGGTGGCTCAGTGGGTAGCACTGTACTGTATATAGGGTGGCTCAGTGGGTAGCACTGTACTGTATATAGGGTGGCTCAGGGTTAGCATTGTACTGTATATAGGGTGGCTCAGTGGTTAGCACTGTACTGTATATAGAGTGGTTCAGTGATTAGCACTGTACTGTATATACAGTGGCTTAGTGGTTAGCACTGTTCTCTATATAGAGTGGCTCAGGGGTGGACACTCTCCATGGTGGGTTAGTGGTTAGTCCTGCAATCTTGCAGCGCTGGGTCCAGGGTTCAACTTCCAACAAGGAGTTTGTATGTTCTTATCTTCTTTTTTGCTCTAGCCCAGTGAGATTGGATGGAGACATCTGTGATCAGCAGTTTTTCCCGTCTTGTCACACGTTTTCCATAGATTTGGGTCTTGACAGTGACTGGATTGGTCACACACAGGGTTATGCTTTAATATAAACCCTCCATTGCAACTATGACTGAATGTTTAGGGCTGTTGTCCTGCTGGAAGTTGAACCTCCACCCCAGTCTCAGGTCTTCTGCAGCCACTAACAGGTTTTCCTCTAGGATTGTCCTGTATTCAGCTTCTTCCATCTTCCCATAATCTATGCCACTTTCCCTGCCTCTGCTGAAGAAAAGGCTCCCCCCAGCAGAATGCTGTCTCCACCATGCATGATTGTGGGGATGGGGATTTTATGGTGATGTACAGGGTTAGTTTTATGCCACACGTTGCATTTTGATTGGTGGTGGTGTCGGACCCAGGCTGATCCTATGACGGAGAGATCATCAATGTAAAGTAGTGGACAACCTCTTGAAACCTAGGTTATATGATGTGATGCAACATTCGTAGTAAGAAAACATCCTACATATTTACCTGTCTTCTGTTTTTAGTCTCAGCTTTCTCATAGGAAAACTCGTAAATTCCCCCGGTGTCAATGATGAGGCTGGAGAGCCTGGTCCGGAGCAGGACGGAAGGAGCAGTCATCATTCTGTCCCAGCTCTGGATGTGTAAGTGAAAACAATCACTGGTCATGTAAAGAAGCCGTGGTGACAGTCCCCACGTGGCAGAGACCGATGTCCACGACATACTTACCCCACCTGAGGTTCCATGCCATCTGTTCGCTCCTTATATGTGTCTTCCTGCTCCCAGGGCTTGTACTCGCTACACAGATCTCCTGGGAGCGCCACTTAGACAGCATGTGCCACATACTCAAGATTCTTAAAGGGCCAGTACACCCTAACCTGGAAGTGCTGAGAAGCACAGGGCACTTAAGGCTTCTTTCCCCATTGGGAGGTGTCTGAGAAACGTGGTCTAACCCTTAGTGCATTGCTACTTCTAAGGTCCCCATCCAGTATACCTGAACTCTGTGCCCATTATTCTGTGCCTTTACCTGCTAAGCCTGTGCTTGTCTCATAGTCCTGCACCTGATATCCTGAATACAAGTCTACATCTGCCTGCGCCTGCTATGCCATATACCTATCTGTATGTGCCTGCATCTGCTGTTGCATATACCCGTCTGTAGCTGCCTGCACCTGCTGTGCCATATACCCATCTGTACCTGCCTGCACCTGCTGTGCCGTATGCCTGTCTGTATCTGCCTCCACCAGCTGTGCCGGATACCCATTTGTACCTGCCTGCACCCCCTGTGCCGTATACCCGTCTGTACCTGCCTGCATCTGCTGTGCCATATACCCATCTGTACCTGCCTGCACCTGCTGTGCCATATACCCATCTGTGCCTGCCTGCACCTGCTGTGCTGTGTGCCTGTCTGTATCTGCCTCCACCAGCTGTGCCGGATACCCATTTGTACCTGCCTGCACCCCCTGTGCCGTATACCCGTCTGTACCTGCCTGCACCTGCTGTGCCATATACCCATCTGTACCTGCCTGCACCTGCTGTGCTGTATGCCTGTCTGTATCTGCCTCCACCAGCTGTGCCGGATACCCATCTGTACCTGCCTGCACCTGCTGTGCCGTATGCCTGTCTGTATCTGCCTCCATCAGCTGTGCCGGATAGCCATTTGTACCTGCCTGCACTTGCTGTGCCGTATACCCGTCTGTACCTGCCTGCACCTGCTGTGCCATATAGCCATCTGTACCTGCCTACACCTACTGTGCCATGTACCCATCTATACCTGCCTGCACCTGCTGTGCCATATAGCCATCTGTACCTGCCTGCACCTGCTGTGCCATATAGCCATCTGTACCTGCCTGCACCTGCTGTGCCATATAGCCATCTGTATCTGCCTGCACTTGCTGTGCCGTATACCCGTCTGTACCTGCCTGCAACTGCTGTGCCATATACCCATCTGTACCTGCCTGCACCTGCTGTGCCATATACCCATCCATACCTGCCTGCACCTGCTGTGCCATATACCCATCTATACCTGCCTGCACCTGCTGTGCCATATAGCCATCTATACCTGTCTGCACCTGCTGTGCCATATAGCCATCTATACCTGCCTGCACCTGCTGTGCCATATACCCATCCATACCTGCCTGCACCTGCTGTACCATATACCCATCCATACCTGCCTGCACCTGTTGTGCCATATACCCATCTATACCTGTCTGCACCTGCTGTGCCATATAGCCATCTATACCTGCCTGCACCTGCTGTGCCATATAGCCATCTGTACCTGCCTGCACCTGCTGTGCCATATACCCATCAGTACTTGCCTGCACCTGCTGTGCCATATACACATCTTTACCTTCCTGCAACTGCTGGGCCGTCCATACCTGTCTGCACTAGCTGTGCCGTATACCCGTCTGTACCTGTCTGCCCCTGCTTTGCTGTATAACTGTCTGTACCTTCCTGAACTAGCTGTGCCATATACCCATCCATATCTGCCTGCACCTGCTGTGTTGTATACCCCTCTGTACTTGCCTGCACCCGCTGTGCCGGATACCCATCTGTACCTCCCTGCACCCGCTGTGCCGGATACCCATCTGTACATGCCTGCACTTGCTGTGCTGTATACCCGTCTGTAGCTGCCTGCACCTGATGTGCCGTATACCAGTCTGTAGCTGCCTGCACCTGCTGTGCCATATACCCGTCTGTAGCTGCCTGCACCTACTGTGCCATATACACATCTTTACCTTCCTGCAACTGCTGGGCCGTCCATACCTGTCTGCACTAGCTGTGCCGTATACCCGTCTGTACCTGTCTGCTCCTGCTGTGCTGTATAACTGTCTGTACCTTCCTGAACTAGCTGTGCCATATACCCATCCATATCTGCCTGCACCTGCTGTGTTGTATACCCCTCTGTACCTGCCTGCACCCGCTGTGCCGGATACCCATCTGTACCTCCCTGCACCCGCTGTGCCGGATACCCATCTGTACATGCCTGCACTTGCTGTGCTGTATACCCGTCTGTAGCTGCCTGCACCTGATGTGCCGTATACCAGTCTGTAGCTACCTGCACCTGCTGTGCCATATACCCGTCTGTAGCTGCCTGCACCTACTGTGCCGTATACCCATCTGTACTTGCCTGCACCTGCTGTAGCGTATACACATCTTTACCTTCCTGCAATTGCTGTGCCGTATGCCTGTCCGTACCTGTCTGCACTAGCTGTGCTTTATACTCGTCCGCAACTGTCTGCACCTGCTGTGCTGTGTACCCATCCGTACCTGCCTGCATCAGCTGTGCCGTATACCCATCCATATCTGCCTGCACCAGCTGTGCCGTATACTCAACCATACCTGCTAGCACCAGCTGTGCCATATACCCATCTGTATCTGCCTGTACATGCTGTCCGGTATACCTGCTTGCACCAGGTGTGCTGTATACGAGTCCATACCTGCCTGCACCGGCTGTGCCATATACCCATCTGTACCTGCTGTGCTGTATACCTGTCTGTACCTGCCTGCACCTGCTGTGTCGTATGCCCATCTGTACCTACCTGCACCTGCTGTGTTGGATACCCATGTGTACGTCGGATTCCCATGTGTCAAGTTGTATCCTTTGTCTTTTGTGCATTTGACGTCCTCCACTTCACTATTCCTTCTTTTTCCTGCAGTGTCCTGGTGTCAGACCGTTCCGGATGGTTATTCCATTCAGGTGGAGCCCAGTATCACCGTACAGGAGGGGCTGTGTGTGATTATTCCTTGTTCATTTACTGTGGAGAATAAGAAAAACTTCACAAATTTCATCGGATATTGGAAGAGCGGCTTTGATACCAACGTGGCCTCCAGCGACTCCTCCGTGTCTATAGCCAAAGAGAACTTCCATGTGACGGGGAATCCGGATAATGGGGACTGCACCCTGACCGTCACCGACGCCAGGAAACAAGACACCGGGACGTATTTCTACAGAATTGAAGGGAGTAAAGAGATGCCGATAAAGTATAATTACTTATCACACAAACTAACTCTGCTCGTAACAGGTGAGAATCTACAAGAGTAATGCACTTTGTAGGACACTTCCTCTGTGTTTTATTAGTATTCACCCAGAGTCAGTACTTTGTAGACCACCTTTCTCTGTCTTGTATAAGTATTCAACCCCCAGAGTCAGCACTTTGTAGGACCACCTTTCTCTGTCTTGCATTAGTATTCACCCCCTGAGTCAGCACTGTGTAGGACCACCTTTCTTTTTCTTGTATAAGTATTCACCCCTTGAGTCAGCACTTTGTAGGACCACCTTTCTCTGTCTTGTATTAGTATTCACCCCCTGAGTCAGCACTTTGTAGGACCACCTTTCTCTGTCTTGTATTAGTATTCACCCCGAGTCAGCACTTTGTAGGACCACCTTTCTCTGTCTTGTATTAGTATTCACCCCCTGAGTCAGCACTTTGTAGGACCACCTTCCTCTGTCTTGTATTAGTATTCACCCCCGAGTCAGCACTTTGTAGGACCACCTTTCTCTGTCTTGTATTAGTATTCAGCCCCCTGAGTCAGCACTTTATAGGACCACCTTTCTCTGTCTTGTATTAGTATTCAGCCCCTGAGTCAGCACTTTATAGGACCTTCCTCCCTCTTTTGGGGTCTCTTCCAGCTTTGTTCATCTAGAGGTAACATTTTCCCTTCCTCTTTGCTCTCGCTCAGTGACTGGATATGGAGATGTCACAGATTCTGGGTGGATTTAGGTCTGGACGGTGACTGGGCCGTTCACACACAGGAATATGCTCTAATAGAAACCCTCCATTATAGATCTGCAGGATGTTGAGGGCCGTTTTCCTGCTGGAAGGTGAACCTAAGTCCCAGTCTCAGGTCTTCTGCAGCCTCTAACAGGTTTTTTTCCAGGATTGTCCAGTATTTATCTCCATCCATCAGTTGATGGACTCTGACCAGCTTCCCTGCCCCTGCTGAAGAAAAGTATTGTCACAGCAGAATGTGCCTCCACCATGTGTGACTGTGGGAATGGTGTTTTCAGGGTTATGTACAGTGTTAGTTTTCCACTACAGATACCAGTTTTAATTTAATTTAAAAAGTTCTAGTTTGGTCTCATCTGCACATAGTCCTTCCATTGCTAGCTGTCTCCCCTACAAGACATTTGGAAGAATGGGCTCTGTTCAGATGTGACCAAGCTAGAACTTTTGAGCTAAATGTGCAGAGGAAAACTATCACTGCACATCACCCTGAAAACACCATCCCCACAGTCACACATGGTGGGGGCAGCCTCCTGCTGTGGGGAGGCTTTTCTTCAGCAGGTGCAGGGAAGCTGGTCAGAGGTGATGGGAAAATGGATGGAGCTAAATATAAGGAAATCCTGGATGAAAACTAACACTGCACATCACCCTGAGAACCCCATCTAAAACCATCACACATGGTGGAGGCATCATTCTACTGTGAGGAGGCTTTTCTTCAGCAGGGGCAGGACACTCCTGGTGGAAAACATGTTAGAGGGGGCAGAAGACCTGAGACTGGGGTGTAGGGTCACCTTTCAGCAGGACAACAACCCTAAACATCCTGCAGATCTACAATGGAGGGTTTAGATCAGAGCATATTCCTGTCTCCATCCAATCTTCAGATTTCAATATGATTGACAGCTCTGATCATAGCTCCTGTTCTTTACAGTCTTGTGCAGTGAGATCAATTTACATTCCTTAAGGTAGCAAATACCTGCTGACAGATTCCCTTTAAGTAATATAGAAGCAAAACTCTTGACTGGTTGAAATTTACATCATAGCCACATGGTAGTAATATAAAGACACATATAGCATTATCGACTCCCAGCAAAGTAGCAAAATCATATTCTTTTTTTCAAATATCTTGAAAATTGTGAGTCAAAGAGAAGCTGTAGCTAATGATTTGTATTTTTCGTACTACAGATCTTACACAAAAACCTGATATTTCGAATTTGGGGCATCTGAGAGTTGGCAAGGAGGTGACGCTGACATGTTCCCCTCCCGGGAACTGTAAGGGGACAGATCAAGCAATCACATGGTGGAAAGACAACCTGGAAAGACCATGGGGAAAGGCATCCAGCGTAACCTTCACCCCATCACTGAGCGATCACAAGACGTCTATAACGTGTGCGGTGAACTATCCGGCCGTGAGGTCTTCAACCCAGAAAACGGTGGTTCTGGATGTCCAGTGTATGTATTATGTGAAGGGTTGTAACTAGACATTGTGAACTAGGACTGGCTTTCATTTTCTTGTTGGATGGCTCTTGCTAAATACGTGTCACGCTGGAGCGTAGAGACTACCAGCGGGCGGTGCAGCTCATGGGTGATCAACAGGGATGATATGGAAAGAAGGCTCTCGCAATAGGTAGAGGGGTCACCTCCAGACATTGATGCGTGTCTGCATCCTAAGCCCCTAACATCCCTATACGAGTCCTTCCCTCGTCACTGTCACGTGTCTCGGCCCTACTTACCCTGAACCCATCCTGGCTAGTGTACAAGATGGCAAGGACACTAGGAGTAAAGAAGAGAAAATCTGCACACTCTGTGTTTTTAAGCAGATTCACTGGTATATGGCAATGGTTGTTTGCAGCTATGTGAACGATAATGGCAAAAGGTGGTGCTCGCTAAAGAAAACCGTATAGTACTTTCACAAAAGAAGAATAAGCAGCACTCACCCAAATTGCCTAAAATGAGTCCTTTATTGGGAATTCATAAAATCCAGGCAGGTACAAAAGGACACTAACAGCTCTGAAGGATAACAGCTGTTTTGTGCCTGCGTGCAAGCAAGAAACAGCTGTAATCCTCCAGAACTGTTAGCATCCTTACGTACCTGCCTAGATTGTATGAATTCACAATCTGAGTGAGTGCCTCTTATTCGGCAAGGACACTAGTCTTGCCACTACAATCATACAACACAAGGTAAGGGAGACGGACAGGGAGAATATAGACACTATAAAGATATAACACGAAACTCCTCAACTGCAGCAAAAAGCACTGCAGTTGCACTTATCACAACACCATTGCTTCTTCCAGGGTCATCTTTTTCCAAAGTGGTGAGCATAGAAAGAGGTGCTATCATTGGCATCAGCTTACAAGACATGTTACTCTTTATAGCGGAGGGGAGTGGTCACCAAATCTCTACACCTGAGATTAAGGTTTACAAAGAATAACCAGATAGGAAAGAGTCCTTAAACCCTGCAGCACCAAAAGATAGTATATACATTTAAATACAAGCTGTAAACCTGCAATTCATATGGCATTGTAAAATTCAGGTCCCTGACTTGTCAATAGCCTCCATAGGATGGGACATACATGCCATCAGGAAAGTCGTGAGCAAGACAAAAATGAGGTTCCTTTCTGCAGCTGCCTGACACTACTACTCTTGTAACAATCAGCACTAGGGCATCCCGATGTACTTACCCCAAAATCCTGTCGTGAGAACCTTTTATACTTATTTTCTAATAGAAACCTGAAAAAAATGAGGTGGAGTATAAGTTGGTATATATGCAAGGTATAAGAGCATGTTCACACTGGCCATTAAAACAACAAAATCTAAAATGAAAATAAAATGAGCAATAGTGCCTATGAATAAATAACATAAAAAGTGTAAAAGCCATCTCACCTTGATAAGAGGCACCTAAATCGGGAAGGTCCTACATCGTCTAATATTGAAACTTTATTGTGAGTCAAAACAGACCTCAATGTCAATAAGGGCAGAGAGAAACTGGGTACCAACTATAGACACCCAATCACGGGAAGGGAAGCATTATAAATTAAATGTCCAGCTCAGAAAAAAGGGGACAAGCCCTTATTCACGTTGAGGTCAATTTTGACACATGGTAAGGTTTAACATTAGTGTAGAATAGTAGTGTAGAATCGTCCTGATTGGGGTACAACTTGTTGCAGTTGGATGACTATTGGCAATAGTATCAATAAATACCACATAGGGTACTTAGTAAACACTGTTTTTGATCAAAAAAGCATAAAAGTCATTCCACCACAACAAAGGGCACCCCATTTGAGAAGGTCCTACACTCTCTAATATTAAATCCTTAAAATGTGTCAAAACAGACCTCAATGTGAATAAGGGCAGAGAGTCATTGGATCCCGACTATGGACACCTAGCCATGAGAACCATTATAAATGAACTGCCTTGCTCACCAAAAAGGGGAAAAGCGTTGAGGTCGGTTCTGAAACATAGTAATATTTTAATATTAGTGAGTGTAGGACCTTACCAATTGTGGAAAAACTTTGTTGAGGTGGGATGGCTGTAGGCAATAGTGCCTATAAATAAATAACATAGGATACGTGGTAAACAGTGTATTTTGATCAAAAAAGTATCAAAGTCATTCCACCATGACAAGGTGTACCCCATTTGGGATGGCCCTACACTCCCCAATATTAAAACTTTACATGTGTCAGCACAGACCTCAGCCATTACACTACAACAAGGTGTACCCCATTTGAGAAGGTCCTACAATCTCTAAAATTAAAATCTTACCAATGTGTCAGAACATACCTCAATGTGAATAAGGACAGAGCGGCGTCGGATCCCGGCTATGGACACACAGCCATGAGAAACTATATACATTAAATGCCCAGCCCAGAAAAAGGGGGATAACCCCTTATTCACATGGAGGTCATTTTTGGCACATGGTAAGGTTTTAATATTAGAGAGTGTAGGACTGCCCCGATTGGGGTAACCTTGTCGCAGTGAGATGGCTATAGGCAATAGAGCCTATAAATAACTAACATAGGTTACTTGGTAAACACTGTATTTTGATAAAAAAAGTATCAAAGCCATTCCACCATGACAAGGTGTACCCCATTTGGGATGGCCCTACACTCCCTAATGTTAAAACTTTACCATGTGTCAGAACAGACCTCATTGTGAATAAGGACAGAGAGGCAACAGATCCCAACTATGGATGCATTATAAATGAAATACCCAGCTTAGGAAAAAGGGTCAAACCTTTATGCACATTGAGGTCAATTTTGGCACATAGTAAGATTTTAATATTAGAGAGTGTAAGACCATTCTGATTGGGGTACACCTTGTCACGGTGGAATGGCCATAGGCAAGGTGCTTATAAATAACATAGGGTACTTAGTAAACATTTTTGATTAAAAGTGTCATATCCATCATGCCATGATAAGGTGTACCCCAATCGGGAAGGACTTACACTCTCTAACATTGAAAGTCATCCTACTGTGACAAGGTGTACCCCAACTGGAACCATCCAACACTAATATTAAAACCTTACCATGTGTCAAAACCGACTTCATCGTCAATAAGGGCAGAGAGGCATCAGATCCTGACTATAGACACCTAGCCATGGGAAGCTTTATAAACGAAATGCCCAGCTCAGAAAAACTGGGGACAAGCCCTTATTCACATCGAGGTCGGTTTTGGCACATGGTAATGTTTTGATATTAGAGAGTGCAGGACTGTTCCAATTGGGGTGCACCTTGTCACGGTGAGATGGCTATACACAATAGGGTCTACAAACAAATTACATAGGGTATATAGTAAACACTGTTTTTGATCAAAAAAGCATAAAATCCATCCCACCATGACAAGGTGCACCCCAATCGGGAAGGACCTACACTTTCTAACATTGAAAGCCATTCTACTGTGACATTGTGTACCCAACTGGGATTGATCCTACACTAATATTGGAATCTTACCATGTGTCAGAACAGACCTCATTGTGAATAAGGACAGAGAGGCATCAGATCCCGACTATGGAACCCCAGCCATGGGAAACTATATAAATGAAATGTCCAGCTCAGGAAAAGGGGGACTAGCCCTTATTCACATTGAGATAATTTTTGACCCATGGTAGGGTTTTAATATTAGAGAGTGTAGGGCCATCCCAATTGGGGTACACATTGTTGCGGTGGGATGGCTTTTACAAGTTTTTTTTATCAAGCTGTGTTTACTAAGAACCCTATGCATGATTGCTTTATGACGGTTTATTTACAGCAGGGTATGGGCTCATTTCATTTGTATCTTAGATTTTGTTTGTTTACTATTATGTGGAGTTCAAATAATTTTAATTCATGTGTGAAGGAGGCGCAGAGAACGTCTCCCGGTTCAAGTGCTAAACATACCCAGAGGTCCCTATTCATGGAGTTTTAGGCCCAAAAGATTGCTCTTCTTTAGGCAAGGACTGGGATAGGGCGTAGTGCCATTTTTATTTTCTATGTATAGTAAAATGAAGATTGTTACAATCTTGTATAAACTGCATATTGAGCAGTATGGGAGCCTATTGGCCACTTATGTCACTGGAGATATCAGGAAAAACTCCTAAGGGGAATCAAGGTGACATGTTACCAATCCCTTCACTATAGTGTCGTCGATCATCACACCATTTATTCCCAGCTGTCTGGAAGTCACGAGTCAGGGTTTTACCACTCACATTTCTAACAACTTGAAATGTTCTGCCCAGACTTGGCTCCGCTCCACGTTACTTCCAATCCAAGGTTCAGCAAAGCCCTTTCCTGGGCACACGGCCAATTACCATATCAATGATGTAACAGTACAATATGCGGAATATTTAAAACTAAATCTTCAGTATTGAAGGGGGGGTCAACACACATTACTGATCCTGTACTGATCCTGAGTTACCTCCTGTATTATACTCCAGAGCTGCACTCACTATTCTGCTGGTGCAGTCACTGTGTACATACATTACATTACTGATCCTGAGTTACCTCCTGTATTATACTCCAGAGCTGCGCTCACTATTCTGCTGGTGCAGTCACTGTGTACATACATTACATTACTGATCCTGAGTTACCTCCTGTATTATACTCCAGAGCTGCACTCACTATTCAGCTGGTGCAGTCACTGTGTACATACATTACATTACTGATCCTGAGTTAGGCTGTGGTCACAGCACCATTTTTCACATGCATTTTTGGAGACCTGCGTTTTCAAAAACGCATGTAAAAAACGCACCCATAGGCCCCCATGTTAAAAAACGCATGCCCTAATAGCCAAAAAGCATGTGTGATTGTCCCATGCGTTTTTGGAGCATATCCAAAAACGCGTGAGTTTTTGTAGAAAACGCATGCGTTTTTATAACATGGGTTCCTATGGAAACGCATGCGTTTTTGAATGGCACTAAAAGGTACTAACTGTACATGCGTTTTTGCATGCGTTTCCCATAGGAACCCATGTTATAAAAACGCATGCGTTTTCTACAAAAACACATGCGTTTTTCAAAACGCTCCAAAAAATACTACAAGCACTATTTTTAGGTGCAGATTCAAAAACGCACCCAAAAACGCAGGGAGCCATCACACACCTTACAAAACTCATGCTGACATGAAAAAAAGCATGAGTTTTGTTAAATCACTTAAAAAAACGCATGGCAACTGTGACCACAGCCTTACCTCCTGTATTATACCCAGAGCTGCACTCACTATTCTGCTGGTGCAGTCACTGTGTACATACATTACGTTACTGATCCTGAGTTACCTCCTGTATTATACTCCAGAGCTGCACTCACTATTCTGCTGGTGCAGTCACTGTGTACATACATTACATTACTGATCCTGAGTTACCTCCTGTATTATACTCCAGAGCTGCACTCACTATTCTGCTGGTGCAGTCACTGTGTACATACATTACATTACTGATCCTGAGTTACCTCCTGTATTATACTCCAGAGCTGCACTCACTATTCTGCTGGTGCAGTCACTGTGTACATACATTACATTACTGATCCTGAGTTACCTCCTGTATTATACTCTAGAGCTGCACTCACTATTCTGCTGGTGTAGTCACTGTGTACATACATTACATTACTGATCCTGAGTTACCCCCTGTATTATACTCCAGAGCTGCACTCACTATTCTGCTGGTGCAGTCACTGTGTACATACATTACATTACTGGTCCTGAGTTACCTCCTGTATTATACTCCGGAGCTGCAGTCACTATTCTGCTGGTGCAGTCACTGTGTACATACATTACATTACTGATCCTGAGTTACCTCCTGTATTATACTCCAGAGCTGCACTCACTATTCTGCTGGTGCAGTCACTGTGTACATACATTACATTACTGATCCTGAGTTACCTCCTGTATTATACTTCAGAGCTGCACTCACTATTCTGCTGGTGCAGTCACTGTGTACATACATTACATTACTGATCCTGAGTTACCTCCTGTATTATACTCCAGAGCTGCACTCACTATTCTTCTGGTGCAGTCACTGTGTACATACATTACATTACTGGTCCTGAGTTACCTCCTGTATTATACTCCGGAGCTGCAGTCACTATTCTGCTGTATTATGCAGTCACTGTATACATATATTATATGTTCTTGTATTTTGCTTTACAGATATGATATTTGTTTTATGTCTCTACATTATTTCTAGATCCTCCATCCATAGATATTTTTATTGACCCCTCAGGTAATGATTCGCTTCTTCTTTTGTGCATGGACTTTTCGCCTATTGCACGTTAGTGAAGTGTTTTTGCTCTATTAACTCAATGGGCTAAATCAAATGTTTCAATCTGCTGCTTTATAAAGATGATAAAACAATATTATCGCTATTCACAAACTTTGCCCAGCAAATTAGATTTACGTCAAATTTATTAATGGCAAATCCAATTGCTGGGCAAAGGCTGAGAGGTCTCTCCAGAGCTGGAAGCATAACGAAGAAAGAGGTAATAAAAAGAAAATATCCTGAACTCAACACCTAATCCTCTGCCGGCTCACTACCATCACCACGAGATGCAAAGGAGTAAGGATGGAAAAGTAGAAAGGGCCACGGGGAGGAAGCGAGACAGAGGAGGACCGGGTGGGGATCTGCTCCTCCAAGGAGGACGACTGGGCGGGGATCTGTTCCTCCAAGGAGGATGACTGGGTGGGGATCTGCTTCTCCAAGGAGGACGACTGGGCGGGGATCTGCTCTTCCAAGGAGGACGACTGGGCGGGAATCTGCTCCTCCAAGGAGGATGACTGGGTGGGGATCTGCTCCTCCAAGGAGGACAACTGGGCGGGGATCTGCTCCTCTCCAAAGAGGATGACTGGACTGGGATCTGCTCCTTCAAGGAGGACGACTGGGTGAGGATCTGCTCCTCCAAGGAGGACGACAATTGGGGTGGTCAGCTCCTCCAAGGAAGATGACTGGGCAGGGATCTGCTCCTCCATGGAGGATGACTGGGCAGGGATCTGCTCCTCAAAGGAGGACGACTGGGCGGGGATCTGCTCTCCAAGGAGGATGACTGGACGGGGATCTGCTCCTCCAAGGAGGATGACTGGGAGTGGATCTGCTCCTCCAAGGAGGATGACTGGGCAGGGATCTGCTCCTCCAAGAAAGACGACTGGGCGGGGATCTGTTCCTCCAAGGAGGACGACTGGGCAGAGATCTGCTCCTCCAAGGAGGATGACTGGGAGGGGACCTGCTCCTCCAAGGAGGATGACTGGGTGGGGATCTGCTCCTCCAAGGAGGACGACTGGGCGGAGATCTACTCCTCCAAGGAGGACGACTGGGCGGGGATCTGCTCTTCCAAGGAGGTTGACTGGGCGTGGATCTGCTCCTCCAAGGAATATGACTGGATGTGGATCTGCTCCTCCAAGGATGATGACTGGGTGGGGATCTGCTCCTCCAAGGATGACAACTGGGCATGGATCTGCTCCTCCAAGGAGGAGGACTGGGGGGGATCTACTCCTCCAAGGAGGACAACAATTGGGGGGGTCTGCTCCTCCAAGGAAGATGACTGGGCGGGGATCTGCTCCTCCAAGGAGGACGACTGGGCGGGATCTGCTCCTCCAAGTAGGACGACTTGGCGGGGATCTGCTCCTCCAAGGAATATGACTGGATCGGGATCTGCTCCTCCAAGGAGGATGACTGGGCGGGGATCTGCTCCTCCAAGGATGACAACTAGGCAGGGATCTGCTCCTCCAATGAGGATGACTGGGTGGGGATCTTCTGTCCAAGGATGACAACTGTCGAGGTGATCTGTTCTCCTAGAGCGACGACTGTGGCGGGATCTGTCTCAATGAATATACTGGATGTGGATCTGTCTCCAAGGATGATGACTGGGTGGGATCTGCTCCTCATACATACTGGGCGAGTATCTGTCTCCAAGGAGGACGATCTGGCGGGATCTTTTTCCTCCAGAGACGATGCGTGGTGATCTTTTCTCCAAGGACGACTGACTGCTGGGCGAGTCTGTCCTCCAAGAGGACACTGGGCCGGAGTTGCTCCTCAAAGAGGACGACTGGGTGGGGATCTCTCTCCAAAGGGAGGACCTGGCGGGATCTCTCTCCAAGGGGATGAACTGCTGGGCATCTCCTCAAGCGATGACAACTGGGCGGGATCTGTCTTACTCCAAGAGTGATGACTGTTTCTGCTTATAGAGCACTGATCTTGTGATGATCTGCTCCTCTAAGGAGGACGACAATTTTAGTGGGGTCACTCTTCAAGAATATGATGATGTGTGGGATTGCTCCCCCCATGTGAGGATGACTGGCAGGGATTCTGCCTCACGAGGAAGGACGAATGGGCGGATCTGCTCTCCAAGAGATGATAAGGATCTCTCTCAAGTATGAATGACTTGCAGGGATTAGTCCTCAAATATGCAATCACATGCTGGGCGGGATCTGTGTCTCCAAGGAGTGAGTACTGGGGGGATCTCTTCCAAGGAGACTGACTATGCGCGGCTATCTACTCCCAAGGAGGATGATGGGTGAGAAGGCACGTCAAGGAGGAGACGATGGGCGGAGGATCTGCTCTCTCCAAGGAGGAGACTGGACGGGGATCTGCTCCTCCAGGGTGGACAAGTAAGATGTGCGGAACATTTTTATTTTTTATTTTTTAACCCCAATCTATACTTAAACAATGAAGCAACTTATCAGGCGTTTTGCTCAATCAAGCGAATTGAATCACAAAAAGGTTTCGTTTCTGGACATTCCAAATTTGTTTATGGATGTTGTATCAAATTTAATTTGCCATGAAACAATTGAAAACCTTTATGCATTTACATTGTATCGCACAACTAGACAAGAAGAGGGACATTTGATTGACAGGTGTCGGGTGCTCTCCTCTTTTTGTGTTGCTTCTTTTTTGTTTAATGTTTATAAAAATGTTGACATTTGTTACATTCTTAGTTTTATACTATTTTTCCCCAGGACTCATAAGTAACCACACGTGTGCTGCTGAATGAAGGGGACTCTGTGATCCTCAACTGCTCGGTTTCAGTAACCCGGCAGCTTACGTGACTTGGACGAAGGGAGAGAACGTAGTGGTCAGCAGTGTGACGGGACAGGGGCTGGAGCTGTATCTGATGGACGTGACACCCAGTGATATTAATACATACAGCTGCTCCGCATGGAATCTGCACGGGGACACCAGTGACTTTGTTGATATCTTTTGCAACGTAAGTGTTGGGTGATAAAATAACGACATTCATGGGAGCATGGATACTATCACGGAGGGGATCTGTAAGGTGCTGATCAAAGCCGTACCTGAGCCTAAAGTGGAACTGTACATTCAATTAACTTACAGAACAAACTGTCCTATGTGGGAACATGAGGGATAACACTATCTCTGGTTATTTGATGACTTGTATGCTTCATTCTTATGTTCCTCTTTGTAGGCTTTATTTTAAATATTGCCTGATTGACGGAAACAAGCTGCTATGATGTCTCCCGTACATCAGCAACAGAATGCATGGACTTATGCACCACACTGAGCAGTTGTACATGTGAGTCCATCTCTGGTGTGAGGACAAAATACTTTCCATAAAGAGCCTCCTGCATCTCCTATAAAAGACAGCCATAAGAGGGAGTCCTGCTCTTCATTTTTTAGTTAGCACACTGAGCAGCAACATAATGACTATGCAGCCACATGAGCGGTTGTACATGTGAATCCATCTCAGGCGTGAGAACAAAATACTTTCCATAAAGAGCCTCCTGCATCTCCCATACCAGCACAGCACATAGAGAGGGAGTCCTGCACTAATTCCTTAGTTAGCACACTGACAGCAACACAGATATTATGCAGCCACATTGAGCGGTGTAACATGTGATCCATCTCAGGCTGAAGAACAAAATAACTTCCATTAAAGAGCCTCCTGCATCTCTCCATACAGCACACAGCACATAGAGAGGGAGTCCTGCTCTTCATTTCTTAGTTAGCACACTGAGCAGCACACACATGACTTATGCAGCCCATTGAAGCGTGTAATGTGAATCCATCTCAGGCTGAGAACAAATATTTTCGATAAAGTGCCTCCTGATCTCCCATACACTGCACAGCACATAGAAGGCGATTCCTGCACTGATCCTTAGTTAGCACACTGAGCAGCACAACCACATGACTTATGAAGCCACATTGAGCGTGTACATGTGATCCATCTCAGGGTAAGGAACAAAATACTTCCATAAAGAGCCTCCTGCATCTCCCATACAGCAACACAGCACATAGAAGGTAGTCTGCACTGATCCATATTGCTTGAGCAGACAGCACCAAATAACTTATGCAAGCAACGAGCAGTCAATGTGAGTCCATCTCGGTGGGAAGGATAAAAACATTTTCCATTAATTCCCTCCTGCTCTTCCCATACACTAGACCACATCACAGGGAGGAATCCACTGCTCTTCATATCCATAGTTAGCGATGAGGAGTAGCAACAGATGATTATGCGCACTGAAGTGTAATGCGATTCA
This sequence comes from Allobates femoralis, assembly GCA_033576535.1. NCBI lineage: Eukaryota > Metazoa > Chordata > Amphibia > Anura > Aromobatidae > Allobates > Allobates femoralis. The sequence goes on along the minus strand of JARQOC010000009.1, from coordinate 62,159,912 downwards.
CATTTCTGGTGTTAAAGACAATTAATATCCATTAAGTGTCCTCTGTGTTTCCTATACAACTGCCACGCCAAAACAGAGCGATTCCTGCTCTTCATCCTAATTAGCATACTGGGCAGCAGTACAGTGATTTAATGAAGCTGTAGCTAGGGGTAGATGTGAGTCCATCTCTGATATAAGGACTAAATACTTTCCATAATGTCCTCCTCATCTCCCATACACAGCACAGCACACAAGAGGGTTTTCATGCACTTATTGTGATTAGCACAATCAGCAGCAGCACATGAGATGTGACCTTATTAATAAACAAAATCTTTATTATTACTGCGCCAAACATTCCGCAGCACTTACATACAGTGATATCTAAGTCATTGTAATAACTTATAGACATACTACAATACAGTAATGTAAATTATAAAGCAGTACTGAAAACAGTGTAAATGTGACATCCATCTCTGGGTAAGGATAAACATCTTCATAAAGTATTTCACTCTATTCCTACACCACCTCCTCCTCCTTCCTCCTCTCTTCATGATAACCTAACATGTCATTGCACTTGGAATCTGGGAATCCATCTGATCTTGAGTAATATGGAGTTAAGCTGGGGATTTTAGGATAATGATTTCAGGAAAAAAGGAGGAGGGAATAAAGTGGCTCATAAGTGCAAAAATAAGCAGATTTCACGATTTCTGGCTATTATATGACTTGAGTCCTACCTTTTTACAAATTTTCCCTTTGTAGGTTTTATCTCGATTTTCCCTAGTTGAAGGAGACAAGCTGCTCTGATGTCTCCCATACAGAGCATAGCAGATTCCTGCTCTTCACTCCATAGCACACTCAGCAGCAGCACAAATGACTTAAACATCCACACTGAGCAGTGTAGATGTGAGTCCATCTCCTGTGTAAGGACAAAATACTTTCCATAAAGTACCCTCCTTCATCTCCCATACACAGCACAGCACATAGAGAAGGATTCCTGCTTTTCATTCCTTAGTTGGGACACTCAGCAACAGCACAGATGACTTATAATGCAGTACTGAGCAGTGCAGATGTGAATCCATCTCTGGTGTAACGACAAAATACTTTATAAGTGTCCACCTGCGTTTCCCATAAACAGTTCGGCACACAGAGAGGGATTCCTGCTCTTAATAACTTAGGACACTCAGCAGCACAGATGACTTATAAAGCAGTACTAAAAAGTGTAAATGTGAATCCATCTCTGGTGTAAGGACAAAATACTTTATAAGTGTCCACCTGCGTTTCCCATAAACAGTTCGGCACACAGAGAGGGATTCCTGCTCTTAATAACTTAGGACACTCAACAGCATAGATGACTTATAAAGCAGTACTAAAAAGTGTAAATGTGAATCCATCCCTGGTGTAAGGACAAAATACTTTATAAGTGTCCACCTGCGTTTCCCATAAACAGCACAGCACACCGAGAGGGACTCCCGATCTTAAATCCTTAGTTAAGACACTCGGCAGCAGCACCTATGACTTATAAAGCAGCAGTGAGCAGTGTAGATGTGAATCCATCTTGGGTGGAAGTACAAAAGACTTTGCATAAAGTGTCCTCCTGCATCTCCCATACACAGCACAGCGCACATAGTGGGATTTGTGCTCTTAATTCCTTAGTTAGTACACTCTGCACTCTGCAGCAGCACAGATGACTTATGAAGCAATACTGAGCAGTGTAGATGTGAGTCCATCTCTGCCATAAAAACAAAATACTTTCCATAAAGTATCCTCCTTCTGCTTGTATTATCACTCTTTTCTTCCGTTCTACCTTCTCCATAGAGTATGGTAAGAGGTGTAACGTGATATATCATTGTGCTGATAGTCCATATGCTCTTTAGTAGAATGACTCTGAGCTGGGATTCAGTCTAATTATTTTATTGCTTTTTTGTTATAGCCAAAAACGAAGGACCAGACGCCAAGTTCCCTTTCGGTAAGATGGGTTTGGATTTTTCCTTTGTTGTAGAAACCCCTCTTTAGGGAGAGCGTCTTGGAGTAGACAAAGGGTCTGCACGTTGCCAGTGAATCGATGAATGGAGATAAGACATGAGACACCCTGTGTCTGCAGCTAAAGTCTTGTTTACCTGTTCATAGATTTAAGTGAAGACGGTGTAATTCCTTATTTGCCCTGCGGGGGAGCAGTTTTTTTTTTCATTAGGTCCCAGTGAATTGTTACTTTGCAATCCTCCTGTATTGGAGATGGGGGGGGATTTAGTGCCTTAAAAAGAACCATAAAAGTTCCAAAATCTTTTTGGACTCACATTGTAATTTCATCTCATCTCATTACAGAGACGTCTCCAACTCCGGCTCCAGAACTTGTGACCGTGCTCTCCCCGCAGTGTGGTAAGGGTTAATCATTATCACTAGATTGGGGTATGCTGCCTTCAAATAATTTGAATTTCTCAGTATCATAGAGATGATTCATCACCTCGCGAAATGTCGCCATCTACAGGGCTCAACATCATAAGGATAATTAGCAAGTGACTTTCACTGTCACTTACTCCATATCGTCCAGTGCTTTATAATGGGTATTAGCACTTATAGTTAGAGTTTACTGCAAATTATCAAAGCTGCAGTGTAAAGTATATGGGATGGGCAGAGGTTGGATGGAGAGGGTGCAAGAGTATGTGATCAGAAAGGAGGTTCAATAGACTCCACCCTGGGCGAGGCTGAGAGGGGCAGGGGAAGGGACAGGTTTAGGTAATTCTTCGCCATCCATTAGAGAAGCTTCACCTTGATGTATTCACACTTTCTTACATGAAGATATCCGACCTTCTCAGATTCCAGGTTCATTGACTTCACTCTTCTTGGAGCCTTCGTAGCTGCGAACATCTTCATCCTCTCGCTCATCGCCCTGGTGCTTTTCTGCATCGTTATGAGAAATATGGATAAAAGACGAGAAGGTAAAACATGAGATGTGAGACTGATAATCAAGACCTGTGGAGGAACATCCAGAGTCTTATACAGGGTCTGTAGAGCATGATGTCAGAAAAAGAGTGCAGGAGTGCTGAGAATATAGAGTGCAGGAGTGCTGGGAATATAGTCCAGAGTATATGGAGTGTAAGTGTGCTGGGAATAGAGTGCACAGAATAGAATGCATGAAATGGAGTGCAAGAAATAGAGTGCAGGGGTGCCAGAGTACTGGGAATACAGGGCAACAGTGCTGGAAATAGAATGCAGGAATGCAGAAATATAGTGCAGGACTGCTGGAAATAGAGTGCAGGAGTGCTGGGAATAGAGTGCAGGAGTGCTGGGAATAGAGTGCAGGAGTGCTGGGAATAGAGTGCGGGAGTGCTGGGAATAGAGTGCAGGAGTGTGGGGAATAGAGTGCAGGAGTGCTGGGAATAGAGTGCAACAGTGCTGGGAATAGAGTGCAGGAGTGCTGGGAATACAGTATAACAGTGCTGGGAATAGAGTGCAGGAGTGGAGGGAATAGAGTGCAGAACTTCTGGAAATAGAGTGCAGGACTATTGGGAATAGGGTGCGGAAGTGCTGGAATATAGTTTAGGAGAGCTGGGAATAGAGGTCAGGAGTGCTGAAATAGAGTGCAGGACTGCTGGAAATAGAGTGTAGGAGTGCTGAGAATAGAGTGCAGGAGTGCTGGGAATAGAGTGCTGGAGTGCTGGGAATAGAGTGCAGGAGTGCTGGAAATAAAGTGCAGGAGTGCTGGGAATAGAGTGTGGAAGTGCTGGAAATAGAGTGCATGACTGTTGGGAATAGAGTGCGGAAGTGCTGGAAATAGAGTGTAGGAGTGCAAGGAATAGAGTGCAGGTGTTCTGGGAATAGAGTGCAGGACTGTTGGGAATAGAGTGCGGAAGTGCTAGAAATAGAGTGTAGGAGTGCTGGGAATAGAGTGCAGGAGTGCTGGGAATAGAGTGCAGGAGTGCTGGGAATAGAGTGCAGGAGTACTTGGGATAGAGTGCAAGGAATACAGTCCTGGAAATGGGGTGCAGAAATAAAGTGCAGAGAAATGAGTGTAAGGAAAAGAGTGCGGGAGTGCTGGGAATATAGTGCACAGAATAAAATAGAGGGTGTGGAATTAGAAGGCTGAGAGGTTAGTGCAGGGAATCTAGAGTGCTGGGGACGGAATGCTGGGAATAGAGTGCAGTGAAGTGAGTACAAGGAATAGAGTGCAGAAGTGCTGGGAATAAAGTGTGATGAAGGGAGTGCAGGGAGTAGAGTGCAGAGAATATCATGGTGACAACTGAGTGCAGGGAATAATGTGCTGGAAAAAGAGCGCAAGGAATAAAGTGCAGAAAACAGGATGCAAGGAATAGAGCGCTCAGGACAGAGTGCTGGGGATAGAATGCGAATAATGAGCGATGGAAGGAGATGACTGTGGTGATATTATGGAGGGGGTACGACTTGTCCAGTCATGAAGATATTATTATTGTAAGGCAGCAGGTGGGGAGAAGAGTCATAAAGGGGAATGAGACAGCTGACGGGTCACAGGCTACAATGTACATAGTGGAGGCAATGGGGTAACCACAGCAGCACAGAGTATTTTGGGTGAATAGTGTGATGACTGGATAAGCAGGACATGAAGAGATGGTGGACGGAGCCGGTGTCTGCAGATTAGGGGGCTGATACATTGTTGCAGGACGTTTGTGATGTCATCTCCAATCTTCTTCATTCTTCCCCTTCTATTTTTAGCAATTATAAGTGATGGTGAAGAGCTGCGTCCTCGGGGGCCGTCCTCTATGTACAAGGTAGGACATGATATACTGCACTCTGTACATTCTGCTGAAACTAATCCTCAATTTCCTATAGGTCACACACTCATCACTGTCATCACCTAATCTGTATATTTTCATGTTAAGATTTTATCATGCACTTATTACGTTATGTACTGTTTACTCAGTTGTATACATCAATTGTAGAAATAGATTACATGGCGTCACATCACACTGTCATAACATATACCTGCAGCCACCACTAGGGGGAGTACGCTACACAGAGATGTTATACAGCCACCACTAGAGGGAGATCAATGCATATAGATGTTATACAGCCACCACTAAAGGGAGCTCACTGCACATAGACGATATACAGCCACCACTAGAGGGAGCTTACTACAAATAGAAGTTATACAGCCACCATTAGGTGTAACTCACTGCATATAGAACTTATAAAGCCACTAATAGGGGAAACTCACTGCAAATAAAAGTTATACAGCCACCACTAGAGGGAGCTCCCTGCATATAGAAGTTATACAGCCACCACTACAGAGAGCTCCGTGCATATAGACGTTACACAGCCACCACTAGAGAGAGCTCCCTGCATATAGAAGTTATACAGCCACCACTAAGTGGAACACGCTGCATATAGAAGTTATACAACCACCACTAGAGGGAGCTCACTACATACATTTTTTACAACCACCACTACAGGAAGCTCACTACATACAGATTTATTCAACCACCACTAGAGGGAGCTCACTACATACAGATTTATAAACCACCACTAGAGGAGCTCACTACATACAGATTTATACAGTCACCACTAGAGGGAGCTCATTACATACAGATTTATTCAACCACCACTAGATGGAGCTCACTACATACAGATTTATACAGCCACCAGTAGAGGAAGCTCACTATATACAGATTTATACAACCACCACTAGAGGGAGCTCACTACATACAGATTTATAGAACCACCACTAGAGGGAGCTCACTACATACATATTTTTACAACCACCACAACAGGGAGCTCATTACATACAGATTTATTCAACCACCACTAGATGGAGCTCACTACATACAGATTTATACAGCCACCAGTAGAGGAAGCTCACTATATACAGATTTATTCAACCACCACTAGAGTGAGCTCACTACATACAGATTTATACAGCCACCCCTAGAAGGAGCTCACTACATACAGATTTTTACAACCACCACTAGAGGGAGCTCACTACATACAGATTTTTACAACCACCACTAGAGGGAGCTCACTACATACAGATTTTTACAACCACCACTAGAGGGAGCTCACTACATACAGATTTATACAGCCACCACTAGAAGGAGCCCACTATATACAGTTCCTATACAACAACAGTTTGGAGTATTTTACTGAATACAAGTGTCACACTTTCACCACTAAGGGAGCTCTCTACATATAGATGGTATATAGCTTCCATTGAGCTCAGTACTAGGTTTAAAAATCTAAATGCATTGAGCGCCTTCTAGTGGTGACTTTTGATATTTAAAAAAGTTAACTTTGACCTTGTTTTGTAATGTTGTGTCACTAGTTAGTATTTTTATTTGTCATTTATTTTCCTCTTTGCAGAACCTAAATGAATAGATAATAATCTTCCACAGAATGAACTCATCTGAATAATGAAGTGCGACATTGACGATTCCTGCAGGATGAAGAGCTGGAAATCTGTCTATATGTATGACCACTGAGGCCACCATTTATAGGAGAATTAGGATCTCTACTGAAACATTCAGGATTAGGAATTGTTTAATATTAGAAATTGAGGATCTGTAATCCTTTTATGATGTAAAATGTATGAGAATATGGAGCGGGCTCAGCAATCGAGCCTGCACCTGCCCAGCAGATGGCAGCACCTGCCACAGTGACTCAACTGAGCACAGGGTGCAAGAGTTTCCCTTTGTATGGGAGCTTCAATTTCACTATGTATTGCAATATTGTGATCAAATTATCAAAGGTTCACTGTAAAGTAAAAATTTAAAAAAAAATGTAGAAAAATATAAAAGAGAAAAAAAAAACAATTTTAAATAATCCCAGTTGAAAAAGAAAAAATAAATAAGAATATTTATATTTATTTTAGTTTTGTGTGTTAGAATTCTGATCGTTCTACGTATAAAAGTATTTAACCCTTAAAAGAAAATAAAAGTCAGAATTGCTGACTTATAAAAAATTATAAAAAATTATTAAAATATTGTATGTGCTCAAACATAGTATTAATTTACATTGAAGCGTGCCATGTGAAAAATAAAATCCCTCTGAGATCCATCAACTGTAAAATATAATAGATTCAGGTCTCAAAAATGTTTATTAAAAAAAAACTAATTTATTTTTCAAAGTTTAAAAACTTTTTTTAACTACTAAAAAGTTAAAAAGTTCTTATATGTTTGGTCATAATGACCAGGGAAATCACATTAGCAGGTCATTTATGTCATACAGTGATTCCTATGAAAATGAAAGCCAAAAAACAATGGAGGAATTATTACAATAATAATAATAATAATAATAATAATAATAATAATAATTATTATTATTATTATTATTATTATTATTATTATTATTTTATACAACAGTTACACACAGCAGATCATTATGCTGAATTTTGTATTAAATCACTAGTCAGACACTTCCCAAGCGTGTAGGAAGTTTAACTATTATTATTATTATTATTATTATTATTAATAATAATAACAATAATAATATTTGTTCTAATAATAATACATCTAAATAATTGTAAAAATAATATAATTTAAAAAATGGTAAAATAATAATAATAATAATAATAATAATAATAATAATAATAATTAATTAATTATTATTATTATTATTATTATTTATATAACAGTTACACACAGCAATATTCATATGCTGAATTTTGTATTAAATCACTAGTCAGACACTTCCCAAGTGTGTAGAAGTTTAACTATTATTATTATTATTATTATTATTATTATTATTATTAATAACAATAATAATATTTGTGCTAATAATAATACATCTAAATAATTGTAAAAATAATATAATTTAAAAAATGGTAAAATAATAATAATAATAATAATTATTATTATTATTATTTATATAACAGTTACACACAGCAGATCATTATGCTGAATTTTGTATTAAATCACTAGTTCGGACACTTCCCAAGCGTCTAGGAAGTCTAATTATTATTATTATTATTATTATTATTATTATTATTATTATTATTATATTATTATCATTGTTATTATTGTTATATATTTTTTTTACAGTTATTTAATTCAATCTTTTTATTGTTATTATTAATTAATTAATTATTAATTATTATTTTATTAACAACTTATTATTATTTATAATAATAAGTCTGTTAATAAAAATAAAAATAGTAAAATAATATAATTTAATAATTGTAAAAATATGTAAATAATATAATTAAATGATTGTAAACATATTAAAATTGTAAAAATGGTAAAAATTATTATTATTATTATTATTATTATTATTATTATTATTATTATTATTATTATTTTACAATTTATTTCCACTTTGGAATTGTTTTCTCGTTTTTCAGTACAAGTGTATGGAAAAACACATAAAAAATGTGATTATCAAAAAAAAGCCTTCAATAATAAAAAGTCATGACTCTTGGATGAGGAGCAGAAATAAAAGCAATATACAACATTAAAAATTGCCCAGAGATGATAAGGTTAAAGTTCTCTTGCTCCCATGGAATCAAATAAATCTCCAATCCCGGCAGTTAACCCTATCACAGCTGCAATTAGCTTTCCTGGCATAAGAAGACATAAAAATACTGTAGGAATTTTTTTTGTAGCGCTTATATTAAGAAAAGGAATGTGGAAATGTAGATCGCGAGCTCCTGGGGCTGTCATGTAAGGAAATATAGATTATTTTAATGATTCTTATATTTTGTCGCTGCCAGTAATCCTGATGTCAGATATTTTTGTAATATTCAAAAAAATCAAATTAAATAAAAATACATAAAATAAAAATGGTTTCATTCTCATACATGTATGTGTCACCCACTAGGTGTCACCCACTATCCTGCTTTCCTACATGGACTCTCAGCCTCCGGGGTCTGGCTCTCCGAGATGAGTGCGCTCCACACTGCGCAGATACCGGCTGTATCACACAGCTGACATCTGTCTCTAACAGCAGTGATCTGAACAGTGCTCATTGCTGTTGTTAATCCCTTAAAGGAAAACTGTCAGGTCAAAAATCCATATGTGACTGCTATCATTTTCTACTTACTCTCTCTAAGCTCTTTCTATTGATGCATTTTTTTATTTATACTTCCCTCCTATCCTCTGTAATCTTCAAATAAAGAGATTCATTCCATCTGTCAATCACAGTGAGTGATCCACTTAGTTATCTGCTGTCCACTCCCAATAGCATGAATATTCATGTCACATATTCACACCACATCACAGCACAGGAGATCACTGGGGAGTTGGCTGTATTCTCCTCTCTGCTCGCTGTGTCTGCAACCAAAAAAGAGGTGAAATACAACACAGAAGCTGTTGAAACAGGGATTCCTGCTTAGAGAAACAAATGCAGTCTAGATAAGGAAGATCAGCAATAGCTCTCTCCCTCCATGTCCTCATCAGAACAGAAGCTACTGAAACCTGACACTGCACTGTTAGCTGCTGAGAGGGAGTGCATAATTACATGACAGTTTATACAGCACAAGACTATTCTTGTTATAATGGAGAGGACTAATCCAGGAGCACCCTGCAGGGTCTGACAATGCTGATAACATGGAAACTACAAATGCCACAATAATAATTTTACATGTTTTAAAAGCTCTGCCCAGGCCCTATTCAAGGTTATATTAGTACCATACTGAAAATGACCTGACAGAGTCCCTTTAAATACCACTGTCAATCAGCGACAGCTGAGCTTAACAACGTGATCCAGAACAGGCGCCCTTAACGGAAACTGGAGCTCCCCGCGACACAATTGCAGGGTTCCAATGTCTGTTGGAAATCCTTGGTAACCAGAGGCGGAAGCTCCACTAATAGAGAATATAAAAGGGGCCCTGTACCACATATACTAATAACTAAATGAAACAGAGGAAAATAGTCTGCAAAACTGTTACCACAGACCCCTGATATATTAAGAATAGGGGATAAAATATCCACAAATAGTAAGTATGGTGTGCAAATACTGATGGTATTAGACAATGTGCACCATGCAAATGCATTATAATAACACTAATAGAGGAGATACATAGCAGTAAACAATCACCGCCCTATTAGAGCCTAGAATCATTATATCAGGGCACACACAATAGTGATAAGCAGCAACTATATAACTATAAAGGATCTAGACATATGGTCTGTACTCAGGTAACACAGGTCCCTATATCATATACACTTATATGGGGCATGTAATCAAGATACTGCACCAAATATATAAAAGAACACACAATAGGGAGAGGAGCCGGGTGTGGAGGCGGTGTCCATTTTGGTGGAGTCGGAGTCAGGGAAGTTGAGGAGTCGGAGGTTCAGCTTAGCCTTGGAGAGGGGGCGGCCTGAACCCCACACCTAAAGGGTTCCTAAGGGTTATGGTCAGTGGTATAATGTGAAGCTCATGGGCCCCGATGCAAAAGCTCCAATGGGGCCCCCAATTATTGCAAATCTTTATTAGCATTAGTCTTTTTCTATAGGCTAAGGGGACTTTTTAGGCCCCCCCAGGCTGCAGGGCCCGGGTGTGATTGGTTACGGTAGTTGTGATCACACGCATGTCAATTCACATGGGAACATTGTTTCTGCATTTGCTTAAATGGAACCTCTGTGTG